>JAGFNQ010003058.1:207329-573594 GCA_024364735.1 Boesenbergia rotunda | reverse complement strand
TGCCACCTAATTCGACGGATGCACAAGTTTTGGTTAAGTAATCCTGAAAAAAATAAATAAATATATGACCAAAATCATAATATTCATCTCAGACGGACGGTCGATGCATAATTGGCCCTTATTTGTAAAATTAGCTATCAAATATTACTAGATAAAACTCGTAAACTGAATTATCCTTGGAATTATTTAAAATTAACCAACACGTAAAGGATTTTTTAATTAATTCTTCTCAATTAATTAAATCGTCATCAATTCATTCAAAGTAAAATAATAATAATTAATGTTATCATTATACGAAGTTACGGCTCGGACTCACTGGGGCAGTCGGAGACGTTGGCGGGGGCGTTGCAGCGCGCCGGCATGTCGAGCGCGAGGGAGACGTTGACCCGGATGCCGAGCTGCGGCTCGTTGCGGTCCTTGACGAGCATGCAGAGGCACTTCAGGCTCTTCGCCGTCACCTGCCTCAGCCCGGAGCAGCAGTCCGGCGTCGGCGCCGCCGCCTCCCCCTGCACGTACTGTATGCACGTCGCCAGCCCAATCAACTGGCTCGCGCACTCCTCCCGGTCGCTCGCGAAGTCCGACCGCGCCGCCGGGGCCAACACCGCCAATACAACTACCGCCGCCGCCGCCACCCACTTGCAACTCAATGGAGCCATAGTTAAACTGCAGACTGCCGACCGGTGATGGTGGTGGCGAGTCTGTGGGGGGGATGCAAATTTAAATAGAAAAAATTTCCCCTCTTGGATTTTTTTCCTTAAAAAAAATTAAAAAGTTTCAGTGAATTTCGAGAACTCTTGGGGACAATTAATTAATAGTCGAGCTAGGTGGTTGCATTTAAGAGCTAGGGAGGTTCGTAGGATGCCCGCTTCTGAAGGTTTATATATAAGGCCGATGAACAGTAACCTATCCAAAACGTATCATTTTTCGTATAATTGAGATTTGTTTTTTTTTCTTTACGAGAAGAAAAATAAAACACTCATGCTAAAATACTGATATGAATCAGCTTCGTCTCTTACTGGTTCATATTTTATTTTTTTAGAAATTTATAATTCCCCTGGCGGCTTGGCTGATAGGGGAAAAAAATCTTCAAACTATTTCCTCCCTGTTTTTACTCGGATTGCATTCCTGTCTCTTTCACTCATATATTTTTTTCCCATCGAAAATTTGGCAGCTCGTCAATGTTGTGGCGTCGTCCCCTGAGCTATAGCCTACCAAACCTAATCTACGATGGTGACTGATCTGGTCTCAGAAATTTTACATAGCCGCTAGGATAAATTAGGAAGTGTTCGTGATGGACGATCCATACACGTCTCATTTAGAAAAAAAAATTCTACAAAATTTGTCATAGCTAAGGCTTTAATAATAAGTGTTTGAAAGTCAACTAGTCATCATTTCGTTACACCATAAACCCAAGGCCCCCAAGCTACAACCTGTAGACCAGAGTAGACCATAAGGTGGTTCTCCCTATAACAAATCCTACTTTATCCAAAAAAAAAAACATTTAATACATCATTAATTACTTGTCCACCCATATTATTAATTTTGAGACTATCACTTTTAAACTATAAAACTCAAACATTACGTTCATAATAATTAAATCTTTTTCCTTTAATTTGTTTATTTCATAATTCTTAAGAAAAACTTTTCGAGATTTCCTAACAGAATTTTTTTCAGCTTATCGTCCTTTATATATATATTTATTTAAATTTATCTTCTAGCAGTTTAAAAAATTATTATTTTTTGCGGCCTCTCACATAAATTATAGTTTTTCTTTATTGCGTCATGCGTGAGCTATAGCTGAAAGCATTTTGACTAGTCCAATTTAAACTATTATATTTAGTAAAGTGGAATCTACTTTTTCATTTAATTTCCCAAGGACAACCTGTTCATAAAGTCTGACGTCAAGAAGAATAATATAGATAAAAGAAACGAAAATTTGTCATGAAATTCAAATTTTATCCTCAATCCTCAAGTTAAAAAAAATATTTTCTCACTCGGACAAAATTTAATCGGTAACTACAACTCCCTCATATTTTTGATTTTACCTAATTACTCTTAATTTTAATTACATCCCCTTTGCAGCTTATTTTTTCAGCTTGAAGCCCCAATTGTCAATGCCTTATTGCCTTAACTCAACATCGACTTCTTCCTCCAAATCCAAATCATCAACGAACAAGGCCTTTATTGATACATTGAAGGTCAAAATCGAAGAGGTGATCACCTCTTTGTCAGTGAGTCTGTGTTTGATTTTTTCGATTGAATGATTCCATAAGATTTGCATTTAGTATTTTTGATTGTGTGTATTTCATGAGATTTGCATTTAATTTTTTTTTATTGTGTGTGTGTTTTGGTTGGCTGTCTATTTCATGTCTAATATTTAGGATTTACTTTAGGGATTGTGTGTGTTTAGGGATTTAGTTTAGGGATTGATTGAATGATCTTTATCGTACTTGAAATAGGTTTAGTATTTGAAATAGTTCAAATTTTAAGAATTTTGAGAAAATTACTTATAGTACTCAATTATAATAGTTTCATCCTCAATTTTTATATTTTAATGCTTGAATCTAATTATTGTTCAATTTTTTGGACTAATTTGGAGAAAAAAATTTGCCTTATATTTTTATATGAATAATGATTTTCAATTTTTATACTATTGAATAAAATATTATATTTTTATAGATTAGGTCAAAAATGGAATCTAGAGCTGAGTCTTGCAACCTTGTATTTTTGGGTAGTTGTAAGTGCAAGAATGAGTTGTTTGTGATTTCAATTTTTAGTGATTGTAGTTTGCTGAATATATTTGTGAGTCTTGACAAAAAATGTGTTGAGATTACTCCCGAATCTATGATTTTGTAATACATAGCGCCACAACATAAGATGTACGTGACTTTGAACGATGATGATGATGTCCTGAATATGATACATCTTCATATGTGTTTGAAGCTCAGTATAATCGATTTGAGGGTAGAGAGTAGAAATGCATATATTGGTAACCTAAATTTTGAGAGGTAAAATATATTATATCCCTCTTCATATTTTAGTTTTGATAATATGTTATGTTACTTTTAGTATAAGTGCATATGATATGGTTTATTTGACACTACTAATCTTATTAAATTCAATATCTTTCATTATGTATGTATAGTATATACTTATTTTATACTTATTTGTGTCTGGTGCATCTTAATAATTTTCTATCAAACTGGTAAGGATTAAGGAGGAACACACACAATCTAGGAGTGATGAGAAGATCGAACAGACCTAGTTGCCGAATACTATAGATGCTTGGATTAATTGCATTCAGGGTGAAGGGTAAAAATTCAAGGATGCTGCTGATTTTAGAAGATGTGTTAAAAACTATGCTGTTGCTACAAGACGTTTATTTTTATATAGAAAAAATGACAGTGAGAAGCTATTGCTATTTGTAGTAAAAGAAGTTATGGATAGAGAATTTATGCTTCAAAATATAAATCAAATAGTATATTTGGGATCCGAAAATGTAACCTGCAGCATACATGTGGTGAGAATAATCTACATACTAGAGAACATCCTAAAGATGATGCAACGTGGATCGCTAATGTGGTGAAAGATAAATTGAGAGAAAAACCCTCTTATCACCCTTGTTTAATTCAGAAAGACTTGCAAAAAGATTATAGGGTAGAGTTAGACTATCGTAAACTGCGGAAAGGTAAGGAATTAGCGATGTATAATATTCATGGTACAGAGAGGGGATGCTACAATAGGTTAAGATGGTATTATCATGCTATCGAGAAACAAATCCTGACAGTATTGCTGAGTGCGAGATTGATCCCGTAACTAATAAATTTAAACGGCTATTCATTTATTTTCATGCATGTGCAGTTGGTTTTGTTACTGATTGTAGGTCGTTGATTTTTTTGGATGGGACTCATATAAAGAATAAGTATAAAGGTAGTATTCTAGTTGCTGTGTCGAAGGACACCAACGATGATCTTTTCACAATTGCTTATTCGGTAGTGGATGCAGAGAATGATGATAATTGGGAATGATTTTGTTATCTATTGAGGAGTGTCCTACTTTCATATCAAAGTATTCCATTCAATAAGTTCATATTTTTCTCCGATAGACGCTCTAGGATTATGAAGGCAGATGTGCAACTATTTATGTGTAGTAACCATACATATTGTTTGAGGAATTAGTAGATAATTTTATGAAACAAGTAAATAATTAATTACTTACTTTTGTTTTAAATTTTAATTTTAATTTTATATGAATACATGTTTTGAATCAAAAATGATTTTTTTTTTGTCATTATAGGTATTGTGAAGTTATCCAAAACATAACAAAAAAATACTGATCTTCGGTATTCAAGAAAGCTGCATATGCTCCATATCTTTGCAGGAGCATGAACAATATAAAAAATATCATAAACTCCATGTTACTTGCCATAGGATTTATTGTACATTCCCAGCCACAAAGTTGGGAAAATGCATTATTCTTAGTGATAGATGGGGTGTAATAAATAATAACATTGCCGAGTGTTGGAATAATTGGGTTAAACCAGCTCGTTATCTCCCTATTGTGGCTATGGTGGACCACATACACATACAAATCATTAACAAAATACATCGGCGACGTGAATCAACAATGGCAATGGTTAAGGAATTAAGTCCCCAAAAGGAGAAGGCTATTACTAGTGTTTATCTTGAATACCGAAATTTGAGAATGCATCGGTTATGTAATTGGAAGTTTGAGATATTTGACGGTGAAAACTCAATTGCTATTGATTTTATTGATAAGAGTTGTTCGTGTAGCGCATGGCAGATCAATAAGCTTCCATCCAAGCATGCTTGTGCTACTATTGAGTCGAAGTCATTATCGTTGTTTGAATTTTGTGATCAGTATTTCAAGATTTTAATGTATCGCCAAGCATACAAAGGAATTATTAATCCAATCCCAACTTTTGATATTAACGAGTCAAATCTTGATGAAGGAAATATAATTAATGCTCCGGATGTTCGCAGTCAGCCAGGTCATAAGAGGACTAAGAGAATATCATCATAGGTTGAAACACATGTGTCAAAGTGTAGTCGTTGTCATAAGAAATACCATAATAGACGCAGCTGCAAAGAAGCTATAAACTAGCTATTATTCTTAAAACGGTGTATGTTTGATTTGTAGTAAACACTTAGTTTATTTTTGCAATCATACTCTATAATTTTTATGGGTAGTCTGATACATTTTAATATACACTTCTGCAGAAAAAAAAGATTACTATAAGGGGAATCAAACATGGTCTTACGTTCGAGAAAGCAGACATGTTTGAGTGGCAGCATCGGTGATTTATATATTAGTTCTGGTTGAGTGGAAACACCTTTGATGGTTCTGTTTTTGAAAATATTGTGCAAGAATTAGTTTGTCTTAAGTTGATGTGTAGTTGTTGTAGTATATACTATGGTTTTGTGGTAAAAACTTATGGTTGTATTTATAGTTTATATGACTTTGTATCATATGTCAGTTATTATTATGTTTATGAACTTTGTTAGGTACTTTGCAATAGGTGCAAGTTACTTTGGTTGAATTTGTGAGTTTCATGGACAAATTCGGCCAAAAACTTGAGTACAAATTTTGATAAATTCGGTATATGTTATGTTTGATGGTTCTGTTTTTGAAAATGTTGTACAAGAATTGGTTTTCTAAAGTTGATTGTGCTTGATTCGTCCAAATGTACCTGATAGTTTGAAAATAGTACCTCATTCATGACTATATATACTTGAATTTGAGTAAATTGTGCTTGATTTTTTGAGTCATTGAGAACTAAAGAGGGAGTCTCGTACCTGAATACTCAAATTTTATACAAGTATACTTAATTTGATCAAACACATACTTGAATTTGGATATTTCGTACATAATAAAGCGGATTATGTTCCCTGATCAATTATGTAAAGCACTAATTCGAGCAATAGTATCATTAACATTAATCAATATTATATTATTAATGAAATAAGGAAATATGTCCCATAAAACTCACTCACACTAATTACTGCATAACTTACGTCCAAATATATCTGATAATTTGAAAATAGTACCTCATTCGTGGCTATATATATTTGAATCTGAGTCAATTGTGCTTGATTTTTTGAGCAATTGAAAACTAAATAGAGAGTCTCATACCTGAATACTCAAATTTTGCACTAGTATACTTAATTTGATCACACACATACTTGAAATTGGATATTTCGTACCTAATAATACGAATTATATACCCTGATCAATTATGTAAAGTATTATTCGAGCAATAGTATCATTAACCTTAACTAATATTATATTATCAATGAAATAAGAAAATATGTCCCAAAAAAATTCACTCACACTAATTAGTGCATAACTTACGTCCAAATGTACCTGATAGTTTGAAAATAACACCTCATTCGTAGCTATATATATTTAAATCTAAGTCAATTATGCTTGATTTTAGAGCTAATAAGAACTAAAGAGGCAGTCTCGTACCTGAACACTTAAATTTTGCACAAGTATACTCAATTTGATCACACACAAACTTGAATTTGGATATTTCATACCTAATAATATGGATTATGTACCTTGATCAATTATGTAAGTACTAATTTGAGCAAAAGTGTCATTAACCTTAATCAATATTATATTATCGATGAAACAAGAAAATATGTCCCAAAAAACTCACCTACACCAACCACTTATAGGATTTGGTTATGGGTATACTCATATCAAATGATGTCAATGATAGATATATACATTTTACTCTTCTACTTCTAAGGTATTAACTCTTATATTAGGTGGTCTATATTTTTGATAAGCATAATGCTCCATTGTGTATTCTCGATGACAATAATCATCCTTAGCGATGCTATTGGCCACACTACATATGAAGTAGTGTGTGCCACAATATCCCCAATTAGTGCATAACTTACGTCCAAATGTACCTAATAGTTTGAAAATAATACCTCATTTGTGGCTATATATACTTAAATCTAAGTCAATTGTGCTTAATTTTTTGAGTCATTGAGAACTAAAGATGGAGTCTCGTACCTGAATACTCAAATTTTGCACAAGTATACTCAATTAGATCACACGCATACTTGAATTTGGATATTTCATATCTAATAATGCGGATTATGTACTCTGATCAATTATGTAAAGCACTAATTCGAGCAATAGTATTATTAACCTTAATCAACATTATATTATCAATGAAATAAGGAAATATGTCCCCAAAAAACTCACCTACACCAACTTCTTCAAGGATTTAATTATGGGTGTATACCACATCAGGTGATGTCAAACATAGATACATACATTTTCCTCTTCTACTTTTAAGAAATTGACTCTCATATTAGGTTGTCTATATTTTTCATAAGCATAATGCTCCATTGTGTATTCTCAATAAAAATAATCAACTTTAGCGATGCTACTGACTACACTATATGTGAAGTAGTGTGTGTTACAATATTCTCAATTAGTGCATAACTGACGTCCAAATGTACCTGATAGTTTGAAAATAGTACCTTATTCGTGGTCATATATACTTGAATCTGAGTTAATTATGCTTGATTTTTTTAGCCATTGAGAACTAAAGAGGGAGTTTCATACTTGAATACTCAAATTTTACACAAGTATATTCAATTTGATCACATACATACTTGAATTTGGATATTTCATACCTAATAATGCGGATTATGTGCTCTGGTCAATTATGTAAAACACTAATTCGAACAATAGTGTCATTAACCTTAATTAATATTATATTATCAATAAAACAAGGAAATATATTCCAAACAAACTCACCCACACTAATTAGTGCATAACTTACGTCCAAATGTACCTGAAAGTTTGAAAATAATACCTCATTTATGACAATATATACTTGAATATGAGTCAATTGTGCTAGATTTGTTGAGTCATTGAGAACTAAAGAGGGAGTTTCATACCTGAATATTCAAATTTTGCACAATTATCCTCAATTTGATGATACACATACTTAAATTTGAATATTTCGTACCTAATAATGCGGATTATGTACTCTGATCAATTATGTAAAATACTAATTCGAATAATAGTGTTATTAACCTTAATTCATATTATATTATCAATGAAACAAGGAAATATGTCCCAAAAAACTCACCCACACTAATTAATGCATAACTTGCGTCCAAATGTACCTGATAGTTTGAAATTAGTATTTTATTCATGGCTATATATACTTGAATTTAAGTCGATTATGATTGATTTTATGAGTTAATTCATGTAAAAAAAACTCACCTACACAAACCTCTAAAAAATCAGTGCACAGGTAGTGTGCCCTAGATTATTAATAGACTTATTGTAGATAGTACTCAATTGGATACAAAAAAATACTAAATTTTAGTTTAAATAGTGCTGAATTATGAGATATTATACCTTCTTTTTGTTGGTGCAGTTTGCACTAATGGCCAAACTCAAGTTTTGATGAATGACAAAAGGGTTTAAGTTAGGTTTGTTATGGGTTTAACCTCTTTACTTAGTGTGCAGGGTTGAAAGACTTAGAGCCAGACACCAGGCTGAAGTCCAGGATGGTTTGAGTCCTGGCAGAAAGTCCAGTTGGGTCCGCGGGGCCTGACAACTGGCTGAAGACTAAGTTGGTTGAGACTTGGCAGGAAGACCAGCGTGGTTGAGTCCTGGCAAGAAGACCTGGTGGGTTAAGAAGTCAAGTAGAACTCCACACAAGGTAAGTGAGGTAAGTCACTGGAGGAGTGAACCAGTGAGGACGAGTCCAATTTTGGACTTTAGGCGCGGTCCAGTTTAGACCCATTTGGGTGATCTAACCTGAGGCCTAGTTAGATCCTGGTCTGGGAGACAGGATCTAATAAACATTGAATCTCTAATTTTAGTACATTTTATTATTATACTAAACTCTGATTATGGACGAGATTGTTTTTTTTGCAAATTTACTGTTCATTAGTATTTATCTTGCCAATCTAAAATTTTATTAGAGACCAATAATAATTTATTAAAGACTTATTAATTAACTTGTTTTAAAGAGAAAAATTGTATTTATTAATTAATAAATCAACATCGGTAACATTATGCAAACATTATGTTTATATTACATATTTGCCATTGACAATTTAATTGGTATACATCACGTGGACTTGATATAAATTGAATTTCATTGCAAGCCACGTCTCGATCTCTCTTCATTCAGAGGATAAGTTTTTACAAGCTGTGCTAATTAAAAGATGCAGCCACGTTTTACCTGATCTGCAGATGAAGCCGAATGAAGCGAAGACACAGCGACGTGTTAAGTTAATCTGCAGAGGAAGCCGAAAGTTGCCGGAGATTTCGGATCAAAGATAAGTTTTAGAAGCTCTATATAAATCTTCAAGTGGAGCGAAAAAAAAAATAAGAAGAAAAACTGTGAAGCAATCGAAGAGTGTCCTAATTTTTTTTAAGCCGAGTTCTCCAAGCTGTCTCCATCTTCCAACTCGACTCCATCCGATCGCTGCCGGAAGACCGACGCCAATACACGAGTCAACAACGAAAATTCTACGGTGTTGGTAAAATTAATTTTGGTAATTTTTGCATTTAATTATATTCAATTCAGGGGAAGTGTAGGGGTGTTACACTTGCCCCACTTGTATTCGGATCACTCAACCGGGAGTTTACCGGTTGAGGATTTTAGTGGATTGCCCGTCAGAAAGGTCCAAGGGGCCTGAGCCTTCGAGTAGGAGTCGCCGAAGGCTCCGAACGAAGTAAAATACCTGTGTTCTTCGTGCTTGCTTTTTCTCACTCCAAGCTTCCTTTTTTTTGTTGTGCACGCTTCTTAAAGCGCTCTAAATTTTTAAATACACGTGATTCACCCCCCCTCTCACGTGCATCGATCCTACACTTTTATACTTTTTGTACCTAAATTTTGCTTAGAGATGCTTTAAAATATATGTACAAAGTTAACCACTAGGTCAACATAATTATAATAAAACATGAATGTGAATAACAATCAATATCTATCTATCACTCAACACAATAAAAACCAACAGAATTAAGATCAAAAAAATTTTTACATTTATTTCTTGATAACTAAGCCCTAAGTCTGTCATTACTACAGAATAAAAACCAATACTGCTTTACATCTGAATTTGGATCCACAAAAGGTAAATTTTAAACTCCAATACATCTACTTGACCATAAGAAGCAAAAGACAAGGTATTTTAGTCAAATGTATTTTTTAACAATTCATTTTCAACTGATAATATAGTTGATGTAACACGGGCTCGATAAGTGTTTATCTTCACATCATTTTGAAACCTCCAGATATCATCTGTTTCACAAGACAGACACTCCACTCACATGCATATATAAACACCATAATCCAGGGTTGAGCCTTGATAATGACACTGTTCTTTCATGACCTTTTTACTACTTATAACAAATCTTCTAAGATACAGCATGCAACCAGCCAAAAAACATACCTACAAAAAGGGGAATGCTTTAATACTGTAATCTTAAGACTTACTAGAGTAGAATATTGTCAAACTCACATAAATTTTAGCCGTCCTAAATGTAAATGAATCATGATTTGAATTTCACATTCTGAATTTGCCTTCAGATGTTTTAAAAATCAATAAATACCAATGTCATCTATCATTAATTGGGAAAATGATATATCTACATCTTCTAAATAGATCTTCATTCATTTCCTGTAGTTTGCTCTTGGTTGTGGATGTTAACCTCGCAAAGAAAGCTCCATAATCTGTTTTTTGTATCTGCCTATATTTCCCATATTTCTCCAAGCGGTGTAACATTTCTTTCTGCACATTCAAGATAAGATATAATCATGTTTCTTAATCTAATAAGAAGTAAAAAAAAATCAAATATCAACTACCAAATATCTTGATTAACTACAAACCTGCACATTTGTGTCTATAAATTGGACTGTATTTTTTAATAATCTTCATATAAACATTTATAATTTGACTATCAACATGCTCCCCAAACAAAAAAGAATAGAATGTAAATCCAGTTAAGCTCAGGAACTCATCTTGTCATATGACAACACTGCAGGGAGCAAAAAATAACATTACAAAATTGAGAAAGAAGTGTTTAGAAAAATTCACATTTTGAAAATAAACGTACTCCAATTCTTCCCTGTGAGAAAGTCTGTCAACAATTTTCTTTCTTCTTCAGATGCTTCTTCATGTCCACGAAATCAGTTCTTCTTTTATATAGATCCATTGTAGTCTTGGCAGAACTCTTGCTATCCTTAATATCTACTATAAAATTTACCTATGTGAAAACATAGTTAGTAATGTAAGCTAAAATTTATACGTTGTTAGTAACAATATACAATAACATGCAAAAACTAGTATATTTCAAAATAATGAATCTCGGATTTATACTCCATCTATCTATTTTCTTCCATTCCTCTTACGTTTTGGTGTTAAGCTAGGAGGAGTAATAAACATATACTCCTTTCTTTTCGGCACACGATCAGCTCTAGTCCTCTCTGTATCCACAATAGAAGATTAAAAATGGCTGATCTTCTCTGCTTTTAAAGTAGCAACGTTACTACTAGAAACGTGCTCTTCTCTTGAACCACGGTAAGAATCATCTCTAAACACAGAATTTTTTTCTACTTCAAATCCATCACCACTGTGTCTCTTATTAGCTGAAGCATTCTCTGAATCAGATTCTACCAATCTTGTGTTTTCTTTATCCAATTCAGAAATAACATCTTTTATCATCAAATCAATATTATCAACAATGTTGGCAGTTGTCATTTCCACATTCAACTTCTACAACCCAGCAAGTTCATTTTCACCATTAACTTCAACTTTAATAATCTTATTCTCTTCTGAAACTGGAGAAGGAATGACTGTAGCTATAAAATGTATTACGCATACCTGAAGGTAAAGGAAGAAAGGTCTTATATAGCTGGGGAGCCGACAACCTCTGTCTCACTTCTGTCCCATTTTTGTCTTATACGGTGACAGTATCAGGGACCACTGTCAGTTCGCCGACCAGCACCGCCTCATCCTGACATACGCAGGGGGCGTCGTGGTACGGGTTGCCAGAGCTTGTCAAGCATGTACCATGTCAACGGGATATCCGCGATTCGGACATGAGTGGTGTCAGGCCCGAATCGGCCTGCGCCGATTCTAGTACTACCCCTATCAGCGTTGTGTCAGGGGTAGGTACTGCTGCAGATAATGACATCTTCCGAGCCGGAGCGCCCCCAAAGGGGTGCGCCGCTCGGCTACCTCAAGGGAAGCTCAATTGTGGGCCTAATGACATACCGATCGGAACATATGTGATGCACCGAACCGTGGGGTGCTCGGGCTTAGCTTGACAGACTCATTCTTTAGAAAATAGAATTAGAATATAGGGAGTATGCCAATCGGCTGTCGTTAGGTTGTGGATTCAGTGCCCCCCCAATAGAGTTAACTCAAACTATACCCGGCCAGCTATCCGATCGGGACATCCGACCTAAGTGGAACTCAAGCCTATGGCAGTCAACAACGCTTCATGCCCTGCCATGCCGAGCTGTCGGTGCTCCTATGATAATGACTTATCACCATGTTGACCGATCGGATCATGAATAAGTTAGGTCGGGATCAAGTTCGTTTACAACTTTATTCTTAGAAAAAGGATGAGACCTACAAGGAATATGATAAAGAGCTTCTTTTAAGATAATGATCTGACACGATTGAGAATAATAATTTCTAATTAAGAATCATAATGCTTCCAACAACGAGGGAGAAATTCTTACCCTCAGCTTAATGATGCAGCTGTCATATATTCTAACGGTTAACTAAACATTTAAAATTTAAATCTCATTATAATGCACTTTAAAATATTTTGTTACTTTGAAATGACAAATCTAATAACGTTAACCACTCTAGATAAATAATCACGAGTATTTTTTAATTTATTTTGATAGTCGATTAAAAATTTTTATAGAGCTACTTCCAGAATTTAATCAGTTAAAAAATTGAATATTTAAATTATTAAAAAAAACAATAGTTGGGGAGATGCTAGACCTATTTGAAGAACTAGCTTTTTCATCCACAAATGTTCCACTGTATAAGTTACTTGTTCACAAGAGGTGATAAAGTCTCGTACAATTGTTATAATTACGAATATACTCTCCAATCCCATAGATGATAAAATGTAATATTTAGATGAAGGTGTACATGGCTGCGACCTTGTTCTTACAGGCTCTTAAGATCCCCAGTTGCATCCGGGGCTAGGGTGCAGTGGTAAGACGACTAGTCACTTTCTCAGGCATTCGCAATTCGATGCCCAGCTACGACGTATTTGTAAGAATTTTTCCTCCAAATGGGGCACGAACCCTGGGATGCTGGGCTTCTAGATCGCCTACTGCGAGCGCTTCCCGATTTACCCTGGCGGCCGGTGGGAAACTTCCGTGAAGCCGGGCCGATCGCCTGAGGTTGGTTGGAAAAACCTCTTTATTAATCATTTTTTTTCTTAAGATCCCCAGTTACGGCATATTTGTAGTAATTTTTCTTTCAAATGGGGCGCGGACCTTGGGACGCTGGGCTTCTAGACCGCCCACTGCGAGTGCTTCCCGATTTATCCCGGCGGCCGGTGAAAAATTTTCGTGAGACCGGATCAATCGTCCGAGGTTAGAAAAATCTCAGTAATCATTCTTGGGAAGCTTTTAAATGCCTTTAGGGCTATGATGTAACGAAAAGGTAACTAGTTATTATCCTAGATATTCATAATTCGATCTGGAATTACGATATATTTTATAGAAATTTTTTCTCTAAATGGGACGCGAACCTTAGGATGTTAGGCTTCTAAATCGTTCGTCATGAGCACTTCTCAATTTTCCCTGACGGCTGATAAAATTTTTTTATGGGATCGAATTGATCATCGGATATTCAACGTTACCCAACCTCGTTAACCGCTTTGGAAAGCTTTAAACACTTAGCACTTGTTCACAGCAGAAGAGAAATGGTAATGTTTTGCAAAGTTTTTGGCTCAAAACTTCCTGAGTGCTTATATAATACGGTAATTTACCAAAAGACGTACCTAAGAATAGGTATTTATCAAAAGGCGTCCCATGGTTTCATTTTCACCAAAGGGCGCACTCATTATAGTGAACTTCCTCTTATACCCTCCTGTTATCTATTGCCTTTCTTTTTCTCTCTCAGTAATAAATTCTGAGACGTCAACACGTGACTTAATTACTGCCTTTTATTTTAAAATAATATATTATTGAATCGGCGCTAAATTAAAAAACGTAAGGTAAACATTGAAAAAATATTTCACTTAAAAAATTTCTCATCCAACGTGATTTAAAAATATAAATAAATAATTTTTATTTTTGATTAATAGAAAATAATATATTAAATAATATTTAATAAATATATTAATGTATAAAAAGTTTTTTTGAAATAAACTGTTGGATTTAAAAATATAAATAAATGATTTTTATATTTGATTAATAGAAATTAATATATTAAATAATATTTAATAAATATATTAATGTATAAATTTTTTTTGAAAAAAACTGACCGTGGGCCTAAATCAATAGATTTCAGGCCACGCTGGGCCTAAAATATTTTTATTTTAGGCTCATGTTGGGCCTGAAATCTTATGATTCAGGCCTGACGTGAACTCAAATTTTTTTTCTATTTTAAAAATATATTAATATATAAAAAAACCTATCAAAACACTTAATTTCAGATTCAAACGCATGGCCTGAAGTCATCCCAAGAGGGTCTGAAGTCAAATAACTTTAGATCCTATAAATAATTAATTTAATAAATAATAATTAAATATAAAAAATATTTTTAAAATTAAAAAATTTTCAGTGCCCTTGGGCCTGAAGTCATCCGACTTCAGGCCTAAGGAGGGCCTGAAGTATGATGACTTCAGGCCCAAGGAGGGCCTGAAGTTTGATGACTTCAGGCCCAAGGAGGGCCTGAAGTTTGATGACTTCAGGCCCTCCATCATTAAATATATAAAAATATAAAAAACTTTTTATAAAAAGATATAATATATAATTACATATTATTTATAATTTTTATAAAAAAGATATAATATATAATTACATAATAATAAAATGTTATAGGAGTAGTTTAGGTATATCAGTGAGTTTTGAGCAAAACTCTCTGATGGACCTACCATATTTGAAATTCTGAAAACTCTATATCAGTAGACAGGGTTGAGCTAGGAGATGAGATTTTGGGTGCCGAAACCTCTAATCTTGTTGTATCACCAATGCTATGGGAGTAGTTTAGGTATATCAGTGAGTTTTGAGCAAAACTCACTGATGGACCTACCATATTTGAAATTCTGAAACCCTATATCAGTAGACAGGGTTGAGCTAGGAGATGAGATTTTGGGTGCCGAAACCTCTAATCTTGCTGTATCACCAATGCTATAGGAGTGGTTTAGGTATATTAGTGAGTTTTGAGCAAAACTCACTGATGGACCTACCATATTTGGAATTCTAAAAACCCTATATCAGTAAACAGGGTTGAGCTAGGAGATGAGATTTTGGGTGCCGAAACCTCTAATCTTGTTGTATCACCAATGCTATAGGAGTGGTTTAGGTATATCAGTGAGTTTTGAGCAAAACTCACTGATAGACCTACCATATTTAGAATTCTGAAAACTCTATATCAGTAGATAGGGTTGAGCTAGGAGATGAGATTTTGGGTGCCGAAAGCTCTAATCTTGATGTATCACCAATACTATAGGAGTGGTTTAGGTATATCAGTGAGTTTTGAGCAAAACTCACTGATGGACCTACCATATTTGAAATTCTGAAAACCCTATATCAGTAGACATGGTTGAGCTAGGAGATGAGATTTTGGGTGCCGAAACCTCTAATCTTGCTGTATCACCAATGCTATAGGAGTGGTTTAGGTATATCAGTGAGTTTTGAGCAAAACCCACTGATGGACCTACCATATTTGGAATTCTGAAAACTCTATATCAGTAGACAGGGTTGAGTTAGGAGATGAGATTTTGGGTGTCGAAACCTCTAATCTTGCTGTATCACCAATGCTATAGGAGTGGTTTAGGTATATCAGCGAGTTTTGAGCAAAACTCGCTGATATACCTAAACCACTCCTATAGCATTGGTGATACAGCAAGATTAGAGGTTTTGACACCCAAAATCTCATCTCCTAGCTCAACCCTGTCTACTGATATAGAGTTTTCAGAATTCCAAATATGGTAGGTCCATCAGTGAGTTTTGCTCAAAACTCACTGATATACCTAAACCACTCCTATAGCATTGGTGATACAGCAAGATTAGAGGTTTCGGCACCCAAAATCTCATCTCCTAGCTCAACCCTCTCTACTGATATAGGGTTTTCAGAATTTCAAATATGGTAGGTCCATCAGTGAGTTTTGCTCAAAACTCACTGATATACCTAAACCACTCCTATAGCATTGGTGATACCACTCCTATAGCATTGGTGATACATCAAGATTAGAGGTTTCGACACCCAAAATATTATCTCCTAGCTCAACCATGTCTACTGATATAGGGTTTTCAGAATTCCAAATATGGTAGGTCCATCAGTGAGTTTTGCTCAAAACTCACTGATATACCTAAACCACTCCTTTAACATTGGTGATACAGCAAGATTAGAGGTTTCGGTACCCAAAATCTCATCTCCTAACTCAACCCTATCTACTGATATGGAGTTTTCAGAATTCCAAATATGGTAGGTCCATCAGTGAGTTTTGCTCAAAACTAACTGATATACCTAAACCACTCATATAGCATTGGTGATACAGCAAGATTAGAGGTTTCGGCACCCAAAATCTCATCTCCTAGCTCAACCCTGTCTACTGATATAGGGTTTCAGAATTTCAAATATGGTAGGTCCATCAGTGAGTTTTGCTCAAAACTCACTGATATACCTAAACTATTCCCATAGCATTGGTGATACAACAAGATTAGAGGTTTCGGCACCCAAAATCTCATCTCCTAGCTCAACCCTGTCTACTGATATAGAGTTTTCAGAATTCCAAATATGGTAGGTCCATCAGAGAGTTTTGCTCAAAACTCACTGATATACCTAAACTACTCCTATAACATTTTATTATTATGTAATTATATATTATATCTTTTTTATAAAAATTATAAATAATATGTAATTATATATTATACCTTTTTATAAAAAAGTTTTTTATATTTTTATATATTTAATGATGGAGGGCATGAAGTCATCAGACTTCAGGCCCTCCTTGGGCCTGAAGTCATCAGACTTCAGGCCCTCCTTAGGCCTAAAGTCGGATGACTTCAGGCCTAAGCGCACTGAAAATTTTTTAATTTTAAAAATATTTTTTATATTTAATTATTATTTATTAAATTAATTATTTATAAGATCTGAAGTTATTTGAATTCAGACCCTCCTGGGATGACTTCAGGCCCTGCGTTTGAATCTGAAATTAAGTGTTTTGATAGGTTTTTTATATATTAATATATTTTTAAAATAGAAAAAAAAATTTGAGTTCACGTCGGATCTGAATCAAAAGATTTCAGGCCCAACGTGGGTCTGAAATAAAAAAGTTCAGGCCCACGCTGGGCCTGAATTATTTTTATTTCAGGCCCAGCGTGGGCCTGAAATAAAAATATTTCAGGTCCACGGTCAGTTTTTTTCAAAAAAAAAAATTTATACATTAATATATTTATTAAATATTATTTAATATATTAATTTCTATTAATCAAATATAAAAATCATTTATTTATATTTTTAAATCCAACAGTTTGTTTAAAAAACTTTTTATACATTAATATATTTATTAAATATTATTTAATATATTAATTTCTATTAACAAAAATAAAAATTATTTATTTATATTTTTAAATCACGTTGGATCAGAAATTTTTTAAGTGAAATATTTTTTTTCAATTTTTACCTTATATTTTTTAATTTAGCGCCGATTTAATAATATATTATTTTAAAATAAAAGTCAGTAATTAAGTTACGTTGCATGTACTGACGTCTCAGAATTTATTACTGAGAGAGAAAGAGAAAGACAATAAATAACAGGAGGGGTATAAGAGGAAGTTCACTATAATGAGTGCGCCCTTTGGTGAAAATAAAACCATGGAACGTCTTTTAATAAATATTTATTCTTAAGTATGCCTTTTGATAAATTTAAGGATTTTAATGCTTACATTTTGTTCGCGTTTGGACTATTAGAAAATCTCCCAATTGGATGACTGGTAAATGGTGCTATGCTCTTTTTTTAGTTGACATATCCAATTTACGTGGAAAGTACACTGGTAGTGACCAGTGCGCAGTCCATTAGTCAACCATTTATTGAAAAAAACAATCATCAATTATTAATTCTTGCTGAAATTAAGACTCAATACTGAGATGTCTAAAAATTTAATAAGCAAATAAGGTGCCTATCGCTGAATATATATGTAATTAACGACTATATTATCGTTAATCAATAATAATCCTCTTTGATGAACTCTCAAGCTAGCTAGCCTCCCATTGTTTGAAACAGGATCTAGTCACTACTGTTAATTACTTGAATATAAAAATTCACTTTCAATTAACATAATTGGGTTAGTAACCTCTCCTTCACTTAGTGTACACCCATGAAAGCTACGAAAGTCTTGATATTGAGATAAGCAAGATTTAAGCCAAATGCTTTAAACTATCAACTCTCAATATATATTGTCCATCTTTAGCTAAATAAAACCAAAACTTCAAAATTACAAATCACTCGTAATCTCTCACATCTCTCGTACCTCCAAATCTTCAACCTCGTCAAAGATCATCATCCAAGAGTCGTCCTCCCGAGATCCCATTTGGGGCCTCAAAGCCGCCATTGAATCCATAATTTTCATGATCGCATCCACCATCACTCGATGGTCGTCATCGTATATAGACTCTCCTCCAAACTCCTTCAAAATTACAGCAACACTAGTTCCATGCCTCTAAGCCATTTATTATACCATTATAAATCAACTCGTCCGTGTCAAATCATCCCTCACATTTGGACCAAGAGAGGAGACATATAGCCGCCCTTTCAAGGACACCTAGAGTGGTCAAGTCAAGTAGGTCGATCGAAGGTGGACCAAACAAACCGTAAAGGAACACGAAATAGATAAATTAATTATGTCAGATAAATTTTCATATGTATATCTAATAAGAATTTATCTATACAAATTATTTTATATTCAATATAACAGGTCAGATAGAAAAATCTCTATCCTTCCATCACATACTGCATGGCTGTGGTCGATGATCGATATCACTACGCACCTTTTGCATTAATTGAGTCTTGCAATGATTTTGCATGCATGTCGAGCATGCTACGCTACGACCATCGATCATTAATTAACTGCCATAAAGCCTCGATAGCCAAGTCTATGGCAGTGCATCGTGATACGTTGACACTATGGAGATCTATACAGCGACACACAACTGCCATGAGTACTGTCTCTTGTCTCTACACTGAATGCACGTTGAAGGAGGGCACCCGAAGACTAGTCGCTATACTTGCATTGTTTGCCACGTAACTAGCTACTTAATTATTTCATCCTTTTTCCAATAATTAATTACTGGCGCGTGCTCCTTGTGCTGGAATACCAGTGATGATGAATCGTGTTTAAATTGGATTGGACAGTGCTAAATGGTAGTCCGTCAGATTTTTCTATATAATTTTTAAATTATTATTAAAAATATGTAAATCTAATTATATATATTCATTTCTATTTATTTTCATATTAAATTATATCCTTTCTTACTTTATTTTATATTATTATTTTCTATTTATTTTCATATTAAATTAATTTTTTAACTTCTAGAAATTCATTATAAATTTTTATATAATTTTTAGGATGATTATAGATGTCTAAATCTAATTATATTCTTTCCTTTTTTATTTTTATATTAAATTATATTTTTTTATTACTTTTCATGTTAAATTAACTTTTCTCTATTTATAGACAACCATTAAATAATAGGATATCTTCTATATTAATAATATATATATATATATATATATATATATATATATATATATATTGTTAAAATAATCTATGGTCCGTGTGACCATATATTTTGATGTTTAGGTAAAGAGTTTAAGTTAGATTCACTATTGTATTTGATATGTGTATTTGAGTGTGCAGGTTCTGTAGGATATACATAAACTCAGCTTAATGGCTTTGAGTCTGGTGAAGGATGGAATATCCAAGAGATCGTGGACAAGGCACCAACGATGAGCTGAGGGAAGCATACTTCGAGACATACGTGAATAATGACATGAGGACGAGCCACGGGCTTGTATGCATCCGAGAAACGAGAGCCAAAGCGAACAAGGCTTGAAGGCAAGAGTCAAAGATGCAAAGAGGAGTCAAGTGAGTCGTGAGAGTCCGAGTATGAATGAACTGTACTCGGGAAAATTCTAGGTTTAGGGTTTTACCAGTCGACTAGTATGGAATCACTCGACTGGCTTAGGCCACAGAGAGATCAATCGACTGATATTCTGTGCAGCAGACTAGTGTCGACTGAATTCGAACGTTGGGCTGTAACGTTCGAATTCAACAGTTGACAGTCGACTGGTAATGGCTGGATCAACAACAAGCTCCAGTTCGGTTCGCTTGAACAAGGTTGATGAAATTGATCTTGATTAAAGGCTAATTAGTAGTCTAAGTGCTCACGATTTCTTTTTGAGATTGTGGTGAGGTTTCTCCACTCACAAGGAGCGACACGAGCTAGTCGAAGATTTTTTGGGGAGTCGTCCACCGACAGATCGGGATCGTCCACCTTACAAACATTCGTGAAGTAGGAACGTCGTCTCCAAACTACGTAAATTGATTTATCTTCTTATTTGTGTTAGTTTTAGTTTAATTATTATTCCACTTGTGCACTAATACGTGTAGAAAGAAGAGAACTAACGAATTGAAAATGACGAGTTATTCATTCCCCTCTAGTCGGATCATTCGATCCGTACATATATCAATCGAATATTCAATTTAAATATCAAATATTAATAATCCCTCTATATTCCCTCAATTCTCCATGCAAAATTATCATTCCTAATGATAGTACTCCTCCATCGTCATTAGGTTGTTAATTTCTAGGCGTGCATAACTTATATTTCAAAGTTGTCTCATAAATTTATCATTTAACAAAAAATAATGAAAGACATGCTAATTTTTACTTCTTTAATTTAATTTTAAAATTAATTAGTTAATTATATTTTTATAAAAAAATAAAATAAAAGTAAATAGTAATTAAATTAAATGCATATTCAACAAATGAGTAGCTGATTGCATGGCAACTCCCAGCCCGTACCGAGCACCGACTTCCCATGGCTTTTAATGCGGCAGCATGGAGCGTGCGATGTTTCAAAAGCGACCTTCTTGTAAACCACACATTTTATATTGGATAACGCCTAATGTTAATCGATGAATTTAGTTCCATAAAAAAAAATTTATCCATCACTAAAATAAATAAGAAAATATTCAATCCAAAAAAAATTATAAAATTTATCATAATTAAAAATTAAATCATAAATATTTAAAAAATAATTAATCATTCTTCTTTACTACTTACTTACGTGATAGTCTTGGAGAGATAAAGCTGTAGTTTGTGGTGGTAGTGGTATTACAATGCTAAATTTATAATTATAACACGCAATTTTTATATATATATTTATCACGTGCTTTAAAAAAATGAATCTGTGGGGTCGTTGTCAGTGTTTGATTGCATTCACTCAGAGTCAGAGATAGATCTTCCAAAACTATTGCATCCATATTTTGTAATAAGAGTTGATACTTCAATAGGTGTATATGTCACATTAAGCTTTAGTTTGACAGTCTCACATCACAAGAATTAAGATCATTAAATACAAAATAAATTAACAATTTTTTTTTTTTTGATGTTCACTGTGTATCTATATCTATTTTTGAGGTTTTTAAACGAAGGGCTCCTCCGCAATAATAAGTTTGTTTTGTAATTATCTATGAGTTTCATTTATAGATGTTGATGAGTTAAATTCAATAGTGTTAAAATTTTATAATTCTCATCATGCAAGCTAGCAGGAATATGTTAATAAATATTTTCTTTATTTAATATGAATGTGCTAACTTTGGATAAGTTATTGTGCATTATTATATCACCTTTTGATTCACACTAGCAAGAACAATATCATTATAATATGGGCTCCAAACATTCATTGTAATCCTTGAGTTTATTATAGAGTTATGACGACTCCAAAAATTGTAAAAGATATTTCATTAAAAATATTCTTCTCTAATGACTCACAATTCATGCATTAAAATATGAACATAATGAAAGTACTTTTCAATTATAAAAACTAATATAATTAGATCTGATCTTCATAGAGAAACTTGAGATTTGAGATTCATGTTATCTATGAGACACTTTAGGGTAATTAATTTTAATATAAGAGATTTAGGCCATCATAATACAACACTTTGTACAAATATGATTTAAATGCGAATGGATTTAAATTGAGTATGTTCTCGAGGAAGCTCTAATCGCATGCCCCACTGTATAGCATTATCAAAATTTCATCAAAGAAGCTATTAAACAAGTTTAGGAAGGAAATCCTATATAATTAAGGTTGTCACTCCATCTACTTACTATTGATAAGTAGAAGAGACATTAATTAATAATAATTATTATAATTTGACAACAATTGATAATGATCGAGTTGGGTGAAATTAATTATACTAATTATTTGTGGATTAATTTTATATTAATTATAATGTTGATGCATCAAGCAATGTATGATATATGGAAATATCAATAGCGACCCATAACCACCAGCCTCATATGCAATTAAACCCATCAGGGCGGTTCACTAAATATGATAGATTTGCTTGAACCACCACCACAATTAATTTCAATATTTAGGATGTATATAAACATTTGATATACTGTGGATCTTTCGCCACAGACTTGGAGTGCCTCGAGTCCATTTGAGACGCCTTGAGTGTATTCACTCCGAATTTAATTTTGCATTAACTCGGGGCACCCAGAATACAATCGAGGCTCTCTAAGTCAAGGGTGCGGATGAATCTACAATAGAAGGTCCGCGCTTATTTTGTCTCTATATACCAACATCAAATTAATTTTGGACATTTTTATTATTATTATTTTTTAAATCAATAAAAAATGCATAGGCTTTGATGATCCAATGAGTTTCGACAAGCACGTGACAATCAATGAATTTAATTTCCTCTGAAGTTTTGCACCACGCTCGAAGTTTTTCTGATGATTCTGATCATTCCAAAGGTCTCTAAAACTGTACTAGGTTATTTTCGATTTGTGAATTTATAAGATATCACTATCAATTTAGACAGAAAAAATTAAATTTAGATAATATGAGAATATAAGTAAAATATTAAATATACAAATCTCATTTTAAGTATTTGTTTAAATGTCTAATATTCTTTACGACGAGATCAACGTCTATTCTTCTTCTTCCCTGCGGATCATTAATATCGTTATTTATGCCTCCGGGACTATAACGTAACGATAAAACGATTAGTCACTATCTCAGATATTTATGATTCGATCCCCAGCTATAATATATTCATGGAAATTTTTCCTTCGAGACACGTACCCCGCGAGCGCTTTCCGATTTACCCTGATAATAAATGGGAAATTTTCATGAAATCAAACAGGTCACGCGAGATTAAAAAACTTTGTTAATTTTTTCATTAATGTCGTTATTTATTCCTTCTATTTTTCTTTTTTATTTTTCTTTCCTCTCCCGGAGGTGTCCCCCCCCCCCCCCCCATTTTATTTAGATGAATTATTTGTTATCTTTGAAATTACTTGACATGAAATGACCAATTACTAAATTAAATGAACCAAGCCCCAGGGTATAGCGCAGACATATCTTCCTTCATATGCGTGGACCAATTTTAAAAAAACACTTGAGATAGCGGATATACCTTTATTAAATTAAATGAACCATGGTTATATTTATGATTTTGATGGATAAGAATGAGCATTCGGGATGGACACGTGGCATGGAGAAATTATATGGCAGGGCCCACCAAATCAATGTCCCTAGATCAGATCGGCAATCAAACTCCCGAGACTACCTTAGGAGAATGGAAGAAAGCTCCCGAGATCAGATCGGAAATCGGGCTCCCAAGACTATCTCAGAAAAATGGATGAAGACCCCGAGGTCAGCTCGGGAGATGAGACTCCGAGACTGACCGCCCACCGCGAGCGCTTCCCGATTTACCCTGACAGTCGGTGAGAAATTTTCATAAGACCGAATCGATCGCCCGAGGTTAAAAAACCTTCTTAATCTTTTCATTAATGTCGTTATTTATTCGTTCTATTTTTCTTTTTTCTTTTTCTTACCTTTTCCGAGTCTGGCTACATTCACCCACCCCCCTCTCTAGCCATCCAAGCACCAACAACTCCCAGATCATTCAAAATGGTGACAGACAACTCCTCAGTTCGATCATCCGACCGATCCTTCTTCTTCAAATTGATGAATTATCAATAGAACTAAGAATTACGATGATGGTTAAGACACTTGGAACAAATATGATACAAACCCGTGTTGATATTTTTGAAATTCATATGAACGGGTTGTTTGAATCACGTCTCTTGTTCCTTGATGAGGAATCATGTCTAGTCAAGAAACTCAACTCATGTTTCAGAAATTTTTCTGAAATATCGATTGTCGATGAAGTCTACACCCCTGTTATGGAATTTCAATTGTTAATGCAGTCTGATCTTGAACGAATCAGAGTTACCGAAATTTTTCTGAAAACTGATCGTTCATAGATATATCAAAAATTTTTCTGTATCGATCATTAGTATGATAGAGCTGCATTACTTACTTGTCATATGGAACATATACATGTTTGACCATGATATTATTCTGTATATGTTTTTATGTGCAATTCATAATTACCTTTGATCATTTTGGGGAGAGACCCTCGGTTAAGGGGGAGTTATATTTAAACTTAATAATGATACCCTTTTTTCGATGTTTGACAAAGGGAGAGAGAATGGTTGATTAAGTTTAGGGTTAATCATTGTAGGGGGAGGATCTTGATTCCCTTACGATAATTGAGTGGACTTCAATTGATCTAATACCTAAACTTAAATCGGGATTGTCAAACAACAAAAATGGGGCAAATAAAACAAGAGGAGTATACAGGAGGGGGCGGGCAAGGGGGCAAATAAAACTTAAATCGAGGTGTTGAACAGGACAAGTCCTATTCTTGCCAGCGCGGGCAAATAAAACACACTAAGTCCTTGTCTCTTCCTTAATGTTAGACTTTACGCGAGTAGAGGAGTCTATACAGGAGGGGGCGGGCGAGAAGCAATACACAATGCTTGAGATAGAAACAAGATGCAGAAAATAAGTCACAGGGGATATTGAGGCAGAAGTCAAATATATTCCATTCAAAATGGAGTATTCAAGAAAGAGACAGAAGACAAATATATTTCATTCAAATTTGGAGTACAGAAGATAAAAAAAATGGTACATAAGATGAAGGCATTTAATTCAAAATTTTAGCTTACACATTGGAGTACATTCGAAAAGAAAGGAAAACGTAAAATACAAAAGAAAAAAAAGACGGAGCACTACAACTCCTTCTCCTCAGGCGGCAGCTCCTCTCAAGCCCGACCGACGCTGAGGAAGCTCAGGTCGGCATCCGACTTCAACACCTCAGCTCGCCGAAGTTGCTGGATTGCCCCGTTGAAGCCCGGCTTCAGTCGTCTCAACACTTGTCTAGCCAAGATGTCGCCAAATTCCTTAGATTGGAGGAATTTGGCCTTGAACGCCGCCTCTGCCTCCACCTGCCAGGACTCCTCTTCAGCCTTACATGTCTTCAAATCTTTTGAGGCTCGGTCCCGGGCAGTCTTCAAGTCGATCGCTTCGGAGGACAGCTGGTCCCGAGCCGCCTAGGCCACCTCGAGCTGCACTGAAATTGTCAGGAGTTGCGACTTGGCCCGTTCCAAGTTTTCTTGCAGGAGTCGGATGTCCTCCGACAGCTTCGCCTCCCGTTCTTCAAAACGCCCTTTCTCTTGAGCTAAATGACTCACCTCCTCAATAAGGATTGTTTCCAACTTTGATAATAGGCGCTCTTGGTGGCGAACGCTGTGTAGGGAGAACTCGGAGGCCAACAGGGAGTCCAGATAATGCTCCACTTTAACTCGGAGACCCCTGCTGACCTCCGCCTGCATCAGACCTTCCTCGCGAGCCCTGATAACCGTTTTAGTCGTGTTACGGTTTCAAATACAATTAAAGTGTCGAACTCCTCTAAACTAATGTAGCATAGAATAACTCGAATCGTCTCTCAAGGAATGTAATGATAGTAACTCGAACCGTTCCAAGTTATTGCTTTTGGATTTTTTTTATATTAAACTGGGGTCTTGGATTTAAGTGCTATGACTACGAAATGAAATAGCAAAGCAAGTATGAAATCTAATCCTGATTAATGAAAGACAATGTAAATAAAGAAGATCTAATCTAACCTAAACTACACTTGTAAGAAAATGAAAAGCAACATAAAAGAAGCGTTCAAGAAATAGAGCATCAATGAAACGTAACATAATTGCATCAAATCGAAAGACATAACCATAAGAAAACATAAAGCAATCAAACTAACAAACATTAAAAGAATCTAAGCTTAAGAAAATGTAAAATTAAAATCTATCTAATGGAAGAGACAATTCATCAAACACATGGTATGCATGAAAGAAAGCATTAAGGAAACTAAGCATGGAACGAAACTTAATCTAACCTAATTTCTCTTAATTAAGAAAATAACAAACATAACTAACTACCATTCAATAAGAAATGCATTGCAAGAATTTAAACTAGCCTAAGTGGAACACTTAAAGTAACAAAAATTGATTGGGATATTTCATCAAACACCTAACATGCATCTACCAATCCAAGCCTAAAATATGGAATTTCAAACATGGAAGGTTAATGTCATTACAATTCAACAATAAACTCAACATTAACAATCATCACTCAACATTACAAAGAAATCACCCAATACTACAAAGAAATCACCCAACACATTGGACAAATGAACCCAAGCTTCGGATGATTCTTCGGTTGCGGATGATGGAAGAAGGAGCTGTCCCCTTTGCCCTATGGCGTGAGGAAGTGAAGAAGAAGTGAAGGAGAAGATGGGAGAGGCCTCCCTTGCGTGAGTTCGGCCAAGCCACCCCCCCCCCCCCCCCCTTCCCGAGAGTGGCGTGAGGTGAATGTAGTGAGGGTTTCTTAATGGGTTTTGGGTTGAGGAGAGGAGTGGTTTAGATCCGAATCCAATAAAGATTGTAATTGGGCTTAAGGATTGGGTTAGAGCCTTCCTCTTCTTGGATCCAATTTGGGTTGGATGAAAATAAACCATCTTCAATTGGATTGAACCAAGCTTTCAAATTAGACCATGCTTCAATTGAACCAAGCCTTCAACACTAGCATTGGGTTCAATTTCTTTGATCCAAGCCTTGGTCCAAGGTCCATCTTTAATTCCCTACAAAAATCATGAAATAATGCTAAAATTTAGAGGAAATTATAATGAGCTCCAAAAATAGATCCTAATCGTAAAACATGATATAAACATGATTTAAACGTACGAGAGGATAAAAAAATGCTAAGTAAATGAGCAAATAAAATAACATAAAACGCTAGTTATCAAGCCCGGAAAACCTCTGCCTCTAGTTCGGCTACTTGTTGACGCAAGGCATCGGTTTCCTGCTCGGAGGACAGGCAGCTACCCAGAAGAAGGCAGTTGGACACGACCTGCCACAACAAATAATAAGAGTTAGAAGAGAAAATGATTGTAATGGGAAAATTCAAGATGTTTACCTTGAGGAGTGGCTCGTGTAAACTGGTGATCAACCCAACTGAAGCACCTGTGGTCCTCCCTCTTGCGGCTTCATGGCTCCTCGAAGAAGGCACGCCAGATGTGCCTTCAGGGCGACAGAGAAGGAGGGGTTGCACACTGGGTGCTTCGAGGGGCACTCTGGAAGGACCCAGGATATCCTCCTCAGTGTTGGACGCTCCCCCGGAAGGATAACCCTCGGCCAGGGCATCCTTCTGCTCCACTAGCCGAGGGCCTAGAGAGGCCGCCTTCTCCGTCGCCTGGACTTTTCGGCACAAATGCGCGCTCGTCGGTCGGGGCTCTGTTGATCCTGCCCGCTTGCCTCTGGGATCGTCGTGCCAGTCGGCAGGGGTGGTGGCGCCTTGAGAGGGGAATGGTATCCTCCTCCTCGGTGATTGTGGGAGATGCCGGAGGTGCGGGGGTTCTCCTCTTCCGAGGGGCAGGAGGAATTGGTCTTCTCCCCTTGTCGTCCTCCCGAGGCAAGACAAGCCGTCTTCGCCCCGTCTTTACAGTCGGCTCTGTCGCCGACGGAAGAACCTGAGCTGCAGGTTCTTCGTCGTCACATCCCGTCCCAATGGGAGTAGGGGAGGGATCAGCCCCTTGAGCACCAAGCAACTCCTGCATCTACTCTGAGCCTTCAACATGGTCGACCACCGAGGCGGTGGGAGCTGGAAGAGGGGTGAGGGTTTGTTCGTCAGCCAGCTCCCATTTAAGGAGCTTGCTCATTGCCCGGGACAACATAACATTCTCTGCAACACAAAAATAATAAAATATCAGTTAGAATCAATAAGTGTTTAACAAAATGTTGAACTTATTGAGGCTATGGCTAAGGTCGGTGGCTTTGGAGCTAAGCCCAGTCTGATACAGGAGTTCCTCACACTGCACCAGGCTAGGGCTGTGGAACTCTATGTCGGCCAAGACGCTTTTGGCCCGCTAATACCCCGGGTCATGCTGGAAATCGCCCAGTTCCGGAAGAGGGGGTAGGTCTTCTCTCCAGCGAATTGGGCGGAAGGGACGCTCGGAAAGCCTAATGAAGAAAAAGCGCTCATTCCATCCCTTATAGGAGGAAGGGAGACTTCCTATGAACTTATGGCCGGGACGAGTAGTAAAGCTGAATGCCCCTTTGGAGGCCAAGTTGGGGAGGAGGAAGAAGTGAAAGAAGCGAGTGGTCAAAGATATATTGAAAATTTTGAAAAGGATAAACGGCCCGCCCATCTGAGCAAAAGCGTTAGGAGTCATCTAGTGTAAGGGGATATCAAAATACTTAGGGAGCGCTTGGTAAGCAAGTTTAGAAGGCGAAAATTGGAATAAAATATATTTTATTCCCATTTATGATGCTTGGTATACGGGAATCGAAATCAAAATATGGATATAATACCCTTTATTTTATAACCCAACCACCGCTAGGTTATCACTAAACCCATAAACCCCTCAATCAAAACTCATTACCATTCCCATTGCCGAATATATACCAAGCGCCCGCTTAGATATGGCCATGAAAAAGGGAGGAAGAGGAAAACGGAGGCCAAACTCTATATGCCCTAAGAAAAAGGTGAAAATCCTAAGGAAGGTTTTACTGGAGATTGGTCTATCCTGGGGACCTCGACCGCTAACTCCGCCGGAATGTCATACACTTCACAGGCGACTCTCAAGGTGGCAGACTTAACCTTAGACGGAGTGGCTTTGTACCACTCCGGACGGTAAACCTTTCCTCTTCCGGTGTCTCCTTTCTACCCTGGTCTTTCTTTTCCTTTCCTGCCTTACCCATGGTAATGAAAAGGAGAAGAAGGTGGAGATGAACGAGACTTACGCATGAAGAAGAAGCCCCAGCAAGAGGAAACTCTAGTAAGCAGAAGCGGGACGCACAAGCTCTGATAGTCGGCGATGCAAGAAGACAGAAGGTTACTTTCGCCTTCCCCTTTTATAGGGAAGGAGCTGCTCTCGTGCAGGAATAGAGGCGCGACACGTGGACGGTGATAACTGCAAATCTTGAGGCATCACCGTTCATTATGGTTGTCGATTGGTATAGCCCTACTAAGTGTATCAGAGGGAGATCACGTAGAAAAGACCCAACCACATGACAGTAATCTATTCGCTAGAACGCTCTTTCGCCATTAAAACGCCCCATGCACTTTTAATGGGTGATGGACAACTATTATTACCGGGCCTCGAAACTCACAAGGACTCTTGGATTAATTCAAAGGGTCGCTTTGGGCCAAGGGACGAATGTTTCGATTCCTAGGACCCGACAAGTCATCAAGAGAAAAGGAATGATAATATAGGTCCCGCAGATACTTAGCTTCCCCTCATTGTACCACCAGCCTAATCAGTTAGTCACACTTCCATCGATTAGACTTGAAGGGGGGACTTTTGATAGGGATGAGCATCCCGGGTGGGCATGTGGCAGGGCCCACCGAACTAGTGCCCTAAGGTCAGACCGGCAATCGGGCTCCCGTGACTACCTCAGGAGAATGGAAGAAAGCCCCCGAAGTCAGATTGAGAATCGGGCTCCCAAAACTATCTCAGAAAAATGGATGAAGGCCCCGAGGTCAGCTCGGGAGATGAGACTCCGAGAGTGACTCGGGAGAGTGGAGCCAAAGATCAACATAGGGATTAGAAAACCCGACTTCAAGTATCTGTTCCTCCTTCTAGAACAGGAAAGTCATCGGATAATTATTGTTCGCAACGTACAGTAATTAAGGTCTTAATGATCACAATGGTCGTTACCAAAAGAGAGAATATCTATTAAGTAACCGATGATTAAGGGACGTGGAGGAGAACGTGGAGACACGTGTGATAAAGATCTCAGGTATATAAGATGCTTCGGCATCCAGGTAAGTGAGGTAAGCTTTCCAAAATTATAACAAACTTGATTCTTCATTGTCCTCCGAAAAAGATAAGAGTTTTGACTTGAGCGTCGCAGAGGACTCCACTGGAAAATCTTCCGGTCATCCCCTTTAACGCTCGTGTTAATCTCGCAGGGCGTGGACATCTTCTCCCCGTCATTATCATAGTGGGCTGCACTTTGATGACTCACCATCTCCATCGTTCACTTCCGAAACATTAACCATTGAATAATTTGAACTAAATTAAGTTGGTTCATGCCCAAAAATAGAGTCGACATTATCTCCTTACAATCAACCGAGGAATTAATACTTCGTCCGAAAGACGCCTAAGGGATAAGATAGATCTAATGCCGATTCTATTATCTCATATCTAAGATTTGTCCTAACTCTACCTCCCTATAACATAACTAGAATAAAAACAAGATTAAAAAATAACTCACTCTTATTAGACAGAAATAAAGTAAAAAAAAATAGTTTTTCTAAATATATTACTTATTTTATATTTTATTGAGGCAGAGACAGTTTTTTCGGGTACTTATTTTAATCCACTCAACTCTTAAATCTTAAACCCTAAATTTTAAACCCCAAAAAGCTCCGTCTCATTCTGACTTGTCTTAAAGAAAAGTTAAAAGATTGGACGTTAAGTTTGAACCCTTCTTTAGTGGCCGCATCGAATTCTTCTACATGGTGGCTCTGGAATCAGCATCTTCCTTTATAATTTCAAAGTTCCATTTCGTGGCAACTAAAACAAAGCTGCTCATTAATTTTAATATAAAGAAATCATTTTGTCAATTTCTTCTAATAAAAATAAAATCATTTTTCCAATAAACTTGCTAATCTCTTCCTTCTTTATAGTATAGACCGCACTATATAAGCATGCTACCTTCCTCCTGTAATCATCATCTCAACTCTCAACGGAGAAATATTGAGAACCAGTGTTCATAAAATTACATGGGTCACTTCTTCTCCCGCCTCTTAGGCGATACGGGCGGTGCCGCCCCGACTGAGAGGGCCAACAGCACCGACTCCTCCTCCGCCATCGTCGTCATCCACTCCACGGCTGAGTGGTCCGAGAACTGGCAGTCACACATCCAATCCAACAAGCTCGTAATTAACCACGTTAATATATCTACTAATAATTGATACAATAATTTTGTTTTTGATTTGTTAACTAATATTGGACGTGATCGATCAAGATGGTGATCGACTTCTCTGCGTCGTGGTGCGGACCATGCCGAGTAATCCAGCCCGAGTTCAAGGCGATGTCCACCCAATTCCCGGGCGCCGTCTTCCTCAAGATCGATGTCAACGAGCTCCCGGTCAATAACTACTTTATTTAATTATTTGTTTATCAAGGAATAGAATGAGATGACGATGACAAGGACGATGAGTTCTAATTAAGTTCCTCATTTTGGTCCTTACAAATGACCGTTATGACGAATACAGAAGGTGGCGCAGCAATGGAAAGTGGAGGCGATGCCGACGTTTGTGCTGGTGAAGAGAGGGCAAGAGGTGGACAGGGTGGTGGGCGCCAACAAGGACGAACTCAGGAAGAAGATCCAACTCCACCTCAGCAAGTGAACTTACTTGGTTAATTACTTGTTCAAGAGTACTTATGGAAGTCTTAACTGATGTTGATTACGTAAATGGAAAGAGAAATTCTAAACCCTAATTAAAATTCCTCATAACCTCCGAAAATGCTTTAAACAAAGTTGTTTTGGGATTAAGACTAAGTCGTTACAAGTTGTACACCGTATAACAAATATAGATCTATAAATAAATTTTAATTTGATATATTATTGATCAAGAGGTCAGTCGCGTGCTACCACGTAACCTAGAAGATGCTACGTGGCATGATGCTTCCATGTGGATTTGTCCAAATAGTCGGGTATTGCTCCAGGTCAAGAGCCACCTGATGGCATCCGATCGGGAGCCACTTGATTATGGATTGCCTGATTGGTTGTCGGTGGCCTCGACTCGGCAGAACATGATAGAGTATGGCTATACAGAAGGGTGAGTACTTTTGATTTGATTGGCTCGGTATGGGTGGCCCCCGGTCGGGAAGGCATGTATATTTGCTCGGTCGGTAGGGTTTATTCTTTTCTGGTCGGACCGAACTTACTCAGAGGCATCACGTGGGGACTATCCATTAAAGAGAACATTTAATATTTTTAGGGACGCAGACAACGTATTAAATGATCAAAAGGGAAGCGGTCTCATGCTTTAATGATTGTTAGTAATAATTATTGACCGTTATTAGAATACTAATGTAACGATTGTATTAAATATCATTATTGTCCAAAGAAGAGAAACGCTTAAGGGACAGAATAAAAAGTAATCAGGAACGCTTGAAAAGGTCTGGACTCTCTCACCTTGACTAAATACTATTTTCCCCTTTTATGATCTCCTGCTGACTTGAGCGTTGGAGTAGGATTGCCGGAACTCCTTCCGGTACCCTCTTAACATTTCTTTAAGTTTTCTTCTCAGATCATTTTCCGCACGAATGCCCGTCGCATTACCGAGAGTCACCATCCTACCTATCAGTTTTTGGATCAATTATAAATCTCATTCAATCCGAATTAAAAATCATACTCTGTCAAAATCACGAATCCCCTATATCAGTTTCTCTCCATTATATATACTATCCATTATACAATGAAGTGGTCATATGGACCAATATGCAATCCATTAGATCTTTTAAAAGTAAATATTCTACTCATCTTGAAAGCATCGACAAAAAAGTTTTAAATATTCTATGAATTGTGAGGTATATTATCTATATTGTACATCAATATTTTCCAGTTAATGAAAACCTGGTAAGACAATCAATACTTTTTTTAACATAAAATTTGTTTCTTATTCTACTTCTCTATTTTCTGGTTTGACTGCAGCAGGCTCGATTCTATTCGTTATCTGCAAGCATATATATGCAACATGTGAAAAAGGTGGGAGAATCCAATAAGATTAAGGCAGAATAACAGCTGCAATGTGGCATACCTAGATTGATTGAAATCTTATATCACGTACATTACAGTCAACTTTATTTTCTGTTAAAATTATCAAAACATAATACTAATCAATACCTCTGTGGAGTTGGGAATCCTCTTTTCAAGGTCTAATTGATCATAATATGCAAGTGTATGCAAATAAGATATGCTTTAGCAGTTCAATTAGGGTTGACCAACAACAGATGAAGCAAAGGCAAAGTTATATATGCATATGAGAATAACACCTAAAGCAACTACTATGTGTTACAGCAAAAAAGAACAAATTGGATCATAATTTCACTTGTTTGAGATTACCTTGCACATGCATCAGGTGATGATCAGAAGGTTATTCTCATTTCCGTCATCGTCGTTGCGAGTAATGGGCCGAAGTGGGTCGACCTTCCATACCCCATCAACAATGAACTTAATCTGCAAACAAGAAGATTTATGTTGATCTGCAAAAGAAAAAGTACTGGAGCTAATTAACCTAGCAAATGTAGCTGTTTCTGACCTCATAACTACCAGGATATAGTTTCAGATACAAAGAAAAGATGCCAGAACTTGATGATTCCATCCTTCTCTGATTAGTCCATCCATCAAATGAGCCAGCTAGTAAAACCTCTGAAGCGGAATTTGACCAAATTATGCAGACGGAACGAAGTAGGCTTAGAGTAATTTTAGCTGAATCAAGTTTTTTCTGTTTCTCACCCACCAATTTCTTTGCTTCTCTGTAAAATGTTGCTGATCATTGCCAAGTACTAGTGCAATGTTAGAATAAGATAAATACAAAAGATCCAGATGAGAAAATTAGATACATAATCTCAAGTGCCATCTTTCCTTCAAGTACTGCCATCCTTGCCCTAATGGACCTCAGCTTATCTCGAGCATTAGCAATATCTGTCTCTTGATATTCCAAAGCATCAGAGAGCTTATGCATTTCATCCATTGAACTTTGTTGGCCCTGAATTAATCATATACTGAATGCTAGTTGCAATGGGAAAAACAATGCTGGAGGAACTCATTTAACCAGATCAATAGAAGGGGCACAAACTTTCATGAAAAATTTATTCACTGCACTAGCATTAAATCTCAGTAGTTGATCTTTTGGTAACAAAATAACAGCATTATCGCATCGAATATTGAATTACAATAATAAAAACCTCAACATAAAAAAACTCAGAGAGCTAAGGCCTGAGTTAGATCTTTGTGCACTCATATCTCATTGAAATTACTAAATATTCATGAAAACAAAAGATATAAAGAGATCAAGTATAGGTCTATTACAATTCATCAATGCAAAGATTATGGATAGGAAATATTATCTTGATTAATGAGATAACCATTGTATGAATATAGAATTCTAGACATAACCTTACATGAGACTAAACCACTATAGAATATCTTATTAACCCTGGTATCTCAATACTCCCCTCAACTTGGAGCATAATGTTGTCTATGCCCGGCTTGCAACAATCATGAAAAGAAAACATTTCTACGTGCAGAAGCAAAACTTATATAGCTAACGAGCATGCAGTCAATAATCCCTTTGGCCTCGATTAGCAAAGTTGATGGAGCTCGCAACAACCCTTGCGTGTTCTAGGACCAACACAGCCAAAAATGTCTTCAACCTCAAATCAACACATTGTTAAAGAGAGGCGAAAGAGAAAAAAAGATGAAGAGAAATCAAAGCAACTAATCTCTCAAGTGAACCTCTCCTTAGAGTGGTAGTTAGATTAGCATGTAATAACTAAGGGTGAAGGAAAGCGCTAAAGCTGAAGAAACACAAGATGACATCTTTTCAACATACTTCTCCTTGCAGTGCATCAGCAGCAGCACATGAAAAGCTGAAGAAAGAAGGATATCGCCTGATGAGGGCCCTAGGGTGAATACAGACAAGATATGTTGAAACAAGGAAAAACAAAAAGTTGGCTGACATTTTAAGTAACAAAAGAACAAATGTGTACAGAGTCCCCTTGTCAACACAACCAAAAAAGAAGAGTAATGAAACTGTACTTGTGAAAATAATGAAGCAAAGTATGCTTAATGAATTTAGAGAGGATGAACAAAGAATAAAGGTTACAAAGAATTATGTGCTACTTGTAATCTGATAATCAGAAAAAAAAAACTAGGGAAAAAAATTCAACAAGGAGAAACAAACAGATTGAAGATAGTCAGAAAAGGAACTTGGATCTATGAATTCCAGACAGAGTCGGGAGAAAGCATATTCATTGATATCAGTAGGAAGTTAACAGAAATTTCAGTAAACAAGAAATTCCAGCATAAAGATGTATAAATCAAAATTTGTTGCAAAGTAATACCTTAGTTGAAGGTGCAGCTAGGCCTACAGAAATATTAAGTAATAGATTGATCGTCATCAAATGGAATTCGTGGAATGGCATGACACTTTAAGGATCAAAATGCAAGGCAATCATGATTAGGGCATCATGAAAGATGTAAAAGAAAGGACAAGAACATAGATGAGAAACAGGAAGGTGTCTTTTTTTTTAAACCAGGTCAGGTAACGTGTCGAATCTGGGCGACCGACCCGGCCCCACAGAAGTTTACCAGCGGCCGTCAGGATAAATCGAGAAAGTGCACATAGAGGCCCATCTTGATACCCAACATTCTCAGGACCGCTACCCATTAAGGGAAAAAAATTTCGATAATACGTCGTAGTTGAGTTTCAAACTCTAGATCCGTGACTTATTCCTAGAGGATCTAACCATAATACCTTGCCCGGGGGCTGAAACAGGAAGGTGTGTATTTATACGACATGGAGTTATTTAGATACTAAGCAATCATAATCACAGTCGTAGAAAGTGCAAACTGTAGGATCGGAATGCACGTGAGAGGGGGGGGGGGTGAATCACGTGTGTTTTAAAAATATATTTTTCAGAGTAAAGAGAATGTGTTTGTAAAGTCGTGCACAGCGGAAACAAAAGAAACGATAAAAAACGAACACACAAAACACGAACGAGTTTTACTTCGTTCGGAGCCTTCGGCGACTCCTACTCGAAGGCCCAGGTCCCTCGGACCTTTTCTGTGGGCAATTCACTAAAACTCTCTACCGGAGACCCCCGGTAGAGTAGGCGAATACAGACGATAGAGAGTGTGACAACCTCACACTCTCTAATAGAAATGAGTACAGATAATGCAGTAATAAACTCGTTACCAAAAAAAATTATCTGAATGAGTTTGGATGTTAAGGGTGGTCTTCCAGCAGTAATTGGACGTAGACGAGTTGGAAGACAGGCCGTAGCAAAAGAGCGTGGAAGCACCGAGCGTGAAAGCGTGAAGAAGAGATGATGGCACTGTTCGAATTATCACCTCACTGCTTGAATTGTTTAATTAGCGTACTGTTTCCAAAAATTGGCTTCGCTCGAACTCTAATCTCCTTTTCTGTGCTAATTCTCATGCTTTTTATAGAGGACTTCTCGAGCTTTGAGTTTCATCCAGATCCTATTTTTGTGTGTGCAGCGCTTTATCCATCATTTGAAGTAGCACAACTCAATCTGCTGTGCCGATCTCGCCGCTGCACTCGTCCATATCAAGCCGCAGATGTTGACTTTATTTGCTACTGCAAGCGAGGAATTGTAGGCTTATGAAAAATACTTACGTGGCTTATAGATCAATTAATAGTTTATGTGGCTTCACTTTAAAAAGAATATTTTATTAGTTTAACAATATTAGTAAATACTTAATTAACAAAAAATAATAGGAATTGAAATTCATCTTACCCAAGCTATGGATAATAATAATAGGAATGAATTTATTATTATTGATAAGAATAAATTTATTCTTTAATAAAATTTCAAATTAAAAAATAATGAGGAGTAATTTTGCAGAATTCACCTGCAAAATCAACTTAGTCCATATACCAAATAAACCTTGTAAACCAGAGTTAGTATAATAATAAAATGGACTAAAATGTGAAATATTCAAAGGTAATTAGATCCCGTCCACATCCGGACCAGGATCTAACCAGGACTCAACTTAGATCACCCAAATGGGTCTAAGTTGGACTGCGCCTAAAGTCCCAAAATGGGACCCGTCCTCACTGGTTCGCTCCTCCAGTGACTTACCTTACTTACCCTTTGTGCAGTTTTACTTGACTTCTTGACCTACCAGGACTTTTTGTCAGGACTCAACCACCCTGGTCTTTCTGCCAAGTCTCCACCAACTTGGTCTTCAGCCAGTTGTCAGGCCTTGCGGACCCAACTGGACTTTCTGCCAGGACTCAACCATCCTGGACTTCAGCCTAGTGTCTGGTCCTAAGTCTTTCAACCCTGCACACTTGGTAAAGAGGTTAGAACCATAACAACCTAACTTTAACCTGTTTGTCATTCATCAAAACTTGAGTTTGACCGTTAGTGTAAACTACACCAACACAAACTACAAACAATTTTCCAAACCTATGGACTATGGTATTAGGAGGTACTCCAATTTTGTTTCCATAGCACAACTGATGCTTTCTTGTTTCTAAGACAAGAGAAGTCAATTCCCCGTTATAGGAGCTTGCTTTATATCCGGCTGCAACAAATAGGTTTTCACTCTTTCCTTGTCTCAGTTTGTCAAAAAGGCAAATATCCAATAGGAATGAGAGTTTCCTGATGTAGCATCAAAATAAAAGCTATTACATTATTTCTCCCTTTTCTTCCAATCTATTTCTTTTTCTTGGAATGACGCATCAATGCCACTACAGTGTCAGGATAAACCTTGTCACCAGCATATATTTTTGTTCTCCAATTGACATTTCTCTAATTTATTTATGTGTAGATAAGTGTGGTTACACAGCACGCAGATGAAAACTGAAAGGTTTCAGTTTCAACAAGTGGTGAACAGCAAGCAACACTGCTAGGATGCTAGGAAACAGTCTGAAACTAGGAGATTTCCACTGTTGCAGTCTTTGCAGTGTAGTTCACAATTTTGGTTCACGTAATGCTCAGGTTCCCTAGTTTGGAATAGGTGTTTTTTTAAAATAGTAAGGAAATATTTAGAAGCAGCGTCTATACAAGACAAGAAATTTCAAAATATTTGGAAGCAGCACCCTTACATAATGCAGGAAGTCTCCATTTCAACAAGTAGTAGTAAAAAATTATAATTCACACACAAAAAAAGTGAGTCAATAACATACCTCCTGAAAAGAAACATTAATTCTGGACCTAAGTGACTTCAGTGTTGAGGCCAGATCTGACTCCAACTGCTTAAAGCGTACGCCTATCTCACTTTTGCCAAATTGTGAATCAATTTTGAGTTTACTAATTTCTGCTGAATTTTGAGAATGCTTATACTCCTTATTCTTTTCATCTTTATCTAAGACGTTGCAATCTAGTGCCTTGTTATTCACAGAATCAGAAGGAACAATATCACCAGCTGTTAAGCACAAGTAAGGTCATAAATCATAATATATGATTGCTGTACAAACTTGAACCATAGTATATACAGTGGTAAGTTATCATTTAATTGTAATAAGTGTTTGACAGAGTTGAACATCATAACAATAAAAACTGGTTTAACTTTATGATATCAAAGGATTAATTTCAAATCATTCACCACTATAACTAAGTAAATGTTGATATCATGAAGGTTCTTCTCATTGACATTAGTGTAGCCTACGAAGAAATAATAGTTAAGTCAAGAAAAGCTAACAATGTGACTTATCCCATCTCTATTGAACAAAAGAGATTCACCTGTGTCTAAGACATGTTTGCCATCTCTGGATGATGCCCTTCCAATCTGTTTGAAATCTGCTAACGACAAAATCCTTAGTGTTTCCAGCCTCCTCAACATTCCTTCAATCCCTCCACCAGTCGCAGCACTCTCTATTTCCCTTTCAACAAACCAAAAGAGCAAACCAGTTAAATCAAAGCGTGAAGGGGGGAAAAAACAGTCCGTCATAAAACAGTTCTTCTCACGTCAATCTTGCTGAAGAAGAAGACACCGAAAGATCCTCTTCAGACTCAAGAACACTATAGACAACGGCATCATTCTCCGATGAACCATCAAAAATTACTTCTTGGACCTCGATTGGCACGTCCTCGCTGTGACGCCACCCAAAGGCGAGCCAACCACCGTGGAAGGAGATAGCTTCAACGAGATCCGACCTTCCCGCTGCAATCAGTTCCTCCCTAGTGGGGAAAGCGTCGAGATTCCCAGCTTTGACCATGAACTCGTAAATCTGGGCCTCCAATTCCACCCTTCCCCGCATCAACCCGGACGCACCATTTTCGTCGCCAGTCGTGCACCGCTTTGACCATCGTAACGTATCAGAGAACCATAAAAATGGAACCTTGGAGCCAAATGGATGCAGAGGAAGAAACTCTAGATATCTCCAGGGCGAGGGCAACGAAGACAAGGAGAAGGGGGAGTGCAGCAGAAGAGAAGGGGATCCTTTGGGGCAGCTACGGCGGAAGGAGGCGGAGGACAGGACGAAGACGACGGAAGGAATGGAGGATGCGAGGAAACTCATCCTGTGCAGCAACATTCCGCCGAAGCCCTGGGGATTGTCCCAGCGAACTACTCGAACGGGAGGGAGGGAGGGACCATTTTTCTTCCATATTTGTGGTGCGTCTCGATAGAAAAGCCCGCAAAAGGGAAAAGGCGGGGTCATATAATTAAGTTAAATTAAATTATAATAAAAAGTAACAAATAAGTAATTTTTAAAAGAGCAGATAACTTTAAATCTCATATTTTTCTACCTAGTTATATTTTACTTTTTTATATTTAAAAAATAATATTTAACCTTTATTTTCTATTTACATTTTATCCTCTTGTATTTTTTTATCAAGTAACATTTTATCTCTATATTTAAAAATTATTTTTTAACCCCGGTTAATCAAAAATCATGATGTGAGAAAATTAATAAATGACTATTGTGCTCTTATCTTTTTTATCATTTTTCAATAGACGTCAAAGAAAGAAAAAAAATATTATATTAATTATTATATCATTCAATCAAAACCCTCATAAAATTTACATATGCGTCTACATAAATAATAGAAAAATATCAACTTTGAAAGAGATAGTTAGCTAAAAACTCATTCTACTACTCTCACCAAATAAAAAAAAGCTAGAATTCTAAATTAATAAACCAAAATCAAATGAAGATGGAAAAAACTTTATCAATAAAAATTTTCTCTTTATCATCAAATATGACATACAATGAAATAAAAGTGAAATATTAGTGTTGTAAAATTGAACCAATACAACACATCAAAAACATTACAAAATCCAAGAAGAAGTTTATAGGTTATTGTGACTATAAGGTTAATGCTCAAATATCTTAATATACCGCATAGACTCAAAACCACTAACATCAAATAGATATTAACTATTATTTGCATATAGAAAAATAATAGAGGCATGTTCTTCCGGTGCATGCAGAAGAATAGTGGATGTGGATTTTTGTGCTTCTTCTTCTATTTCATCTATCCACCAGAAGAACCAACATCCACAATTTTTTTACATACAAAGAGTAATTGGCATCAATTAAATGTTAATGATTTTGAGTTTATGTGCTATATTAAGATGTTTGAATACTTATCTTTTAGTCACAACAACCTGTAAACTTTCTTCTGGGATTTTGTAATGTCTTTGATGTGCGTATTGGTGCAATTTTGTCATACCAACACTTCAAGCTTGTTCATTATATGTCACATTTGATGATGAGGAGGAGATTTTTTTTAATTATGAATTTTGTTTCATATTTATTTGATTTTGGTTCATCAATTTAGAATTATGACTTTTTTTTAGTTTAGTGGAGGAGATTTTTAATTATGAATTTTGTTTCATATTCATTTGATTTTGATTCATCAATTTAGAATTATGGCTCTTTTTTGGTTTGGTGAGGATGATGGAATCGAATTTTTGGCTATTTATCCCTTTCAGAGTTGTTGATTTTTAATTATTTATGTTGGTGCATGTATGAATTTTATGAAAATTTTTATCAAAGGAGATATTGGTCAATTCAATTTGTTTTCCCCCTCTTGAGGTCTATCAAAAAATAATAAAAATGACAAAAACATAATTATCTTTTATAAATTTTATCTCATCTTACTTTTGATAAAAACGGTTAAATATTATTTTTTAAATACAAGAGCAAAATGCTACTTATTAGATAATATAGGGAGGTAAAATATAACTCGATAGAAAATAAAGAATTATATATTATTTTTTAAATACAGGAGTGTCTCGATAGAAAATATAGCGGTTTAAAGTTGTTTACCCTTTTTTTAAAATTGAAAATTTCTAAATTAATGTTTTCTTAACCATAATTACTTTTAAAAAAACGTTATCTCATCATATTGGACAATATAAGGCAATTATCCCTAAACTTCTTATTAACGTAAAAAAATATTGTAAAAATTAAAAGAGCGTCCCTTGGTTTTTTTAGAATCAACAGTAGTTTTTTATTTAAAAAACATTCCACTCCGCCGGCCTTTTAAAAAGAATATAATTGTCCTCAAAGAAACCTCCTATCACATATTAAATACTGAATTAGTCATATTAAATACTGAATTAGTCAAATTGTATTAGTTACGATTTGTAATTGTTATATGGTGAATGTTTGATAAATAGATTAAATTTTCATTATAACAATTATGAAACTATAATTGTTACCGTATGAGTATTTTTAACTGATTCATACATTTGAGCAGCTATATATGAAATTTGTCAAGTTTATATAACTTCATTTTAAAAATGATAAATCAATTAAGAGTTTCATAACTCCAAACATGCTAGTCAAGAGAGTTAAGGGCCGTTTGGTTTGCTCTATTTTTTATTTTTATTTTTCAGAAAATTATATTTTCTTATTTTTTAGAAAATGACTTTCTTTCATTCTCTAGTTTTTCAGAAAACGCTATATTTTTTTCTGGAAAACAAGGCTGAAAAATGTAAATCAAACATGATTTTCAGAAAATCATATTTTCTAAAAAAAAATAAAAATGAAAAACAAACTTATCAAATGCCCCCTTAATTTTTTTTATGTACTACTAATTGTCTTCTTAAAATTTATATAAGTTGGCATGAGAAACACAGGCTGCTTTTAAGAAAGGAACTACGTTGAATAATAATTATTGGAAAGTATTCAATGACAATAAATTAATATTTATTTTGAAAAAATATATATTTGTTTAGCAATATTATAAGGGAAGTTAGGATAAAATTTTGCCTTTTAGATATATATTCAATTTTGTCATTTTCATAACCATAAATATTCTAGGGATCATTATCGTTTTCATATCCATGATTTTGCGAAAATGAGGCTACCATTCTTCGCCTCATTATCTTCAATTAAACATTTGAAGCAATAAAACAAGAAGGGGAAAAATTAAACTCAATTTCTCTTGTAATAGGAGAAATAAAGTAACGTTAATTTCTTAATAATGGAAGAGAATGGCCATGACTATAATAAAGATATTATGCTCTTAAATATGAAGATTTAGGAGGTGTCATTATGTTTCCTCGCTAATTAAAAATGGGAAAACTCGTTGTGCAATTCTTCAGCCTACCAACTCAATTTAGCAAACTTCAATCAAGAGAGAGATTCTTATATATATATACTTGGTGGTAAAATTAAAGGTGATTCGTTCGCTTCTAGCGTTTTCGTCCCAAGGTTAACACGGAGGAGGTACATAAATCACGGGGGTTATTAGCCCGGATATTATGGCTAGTGCATGGAGAAGGCGGGCACACTGACTTTGCCAGGTTTTGACTCCCAGACCTCTTGATGATAACACCCACACACTAACCATTAGTATATATACTAACAATATATATACTAGCACATATATTGCGTGTAATATAATACATAATTTTATCTCACCCTAAAGTGAGAATTTATCTATTTAAAATTTAAAATTTTTAAAATATAATTTCAAATTAAAATTTAAAATTATTTTCTAAAATTTTAATTGTGAATTAAGATTTGAATTTTTTAAAGATTTATAATTATGGATTTATTTTTTAAATTTATATTTTTATGATTTGTAATTTTTTGTTTTGAATTTTTAAAATTCTTTGGATAAGAAGTTGAAATTATTAATAAGCCTTGATTTTTTTTCGATATGAAAAGAAAAAAAATGATATTAATATAATTTAATTTTAGCTCTACTAAATTAATTGAGAGTTGGTTCGTAAAGAGTTCAAATTTTTAATCATTGATCTCCTGCATGACACTTTTATGCTCGATTGTGCGATTGTGTGTGACATCTCATCCCAATCGATTCATCAATCGATCGGAGACACCAATTGATAGAGGACACCTGTGCCACTCGGGTGATAGTATTGGCGGCCTCCGACCGCCTAATCCGACCTAAACTATAATTCAGGGGAGATTGGTGAACCCTAGGGAAAACGAAACTAAATTTCGGCCGAAATCCAACCGCCGGTGATCCATATACCTTAAATCGATTCTGTCTTAATCAATTAAGGCAATATTAAGTCATGCCTTAATCGATTATGGCAAGATTAAGGCCCTGTCTAAACATACTCATCAATCGATTGGTCTAATCGATTGGGAGACAAGCCCGCATGGACGTGCGAAATAAGACGTACAATATTTCATTTTATATATATATATATATATATATATATATATATATATATATTTCAAAATAAACTAAGCAACTACAGCAATAACTAAAGAAAGAGAAGATGAATGTGAGTAGAATAAAAGAGAATCAGCCATATCTTATAGTAATGGCTACGAGTGTGAAAGTGGAAATCAATTGTAGGCTTTTGCCAAAGAGACTCCCCCACACGCCAAAATCTTCAGCCTACCAACTGAATTTAGCACACGCCAAAAGCCCTATAACAATTAACAAATCCCAAATCCGCCAATGATTTAGCTCACTCGACTGCAGCTACTTAGCTACCCACCTTCTGCTTCATGATCTCCCTTAAAGAGGAACCGACGACATCAGGCATGGCGAATTCTATTTTCTCTGCTCTAGGACACCATCATTGATACATTGCCAAAGCAGTAGTACTCCTCCCACACCAACCAATCCTTGCCCCCATAATATAATCTAAAGTGGAACTATGTTATCACTTTCCAACTGTAGAATTCTCCATCATATGGACAACTCTGGCCAAAAGCATCAATTAGGGATGAAGAGTTTGATAGGGAATAGAAGGCACAAGGAGCAGCAGCAGCTTGGCAAGAGGAGCAGACATGGCTGCGCCGGGTGCTTTTGCTGCAGCTCCAGGCTCAGCGTCTCCTCCTGTGAAAGCAGCACCAAGAGCTCTGATGACTCTGACCAGCTTGACGCACTGTCTAGCCTTGCACATGGCATGGTGCAGGCGCGGCTGGAGCAGATGGTCGGCCAACACAGGGATCCAGGCGTTTGCCACCGGCGAAGAATGAGCTCCGTGGCAGGTGAAACAAGCAGCGGTAGGTGCACTCTGTTGATTGCCATGGACAGGAGGTCTTATGATCCCAAAGGGGACTTCAAGATGTCAATTCTGGAGGTTATAACGTCCAGAAGGATGGAGGAGCCAAACGAACTCCGGAGCCTCTTGAATTGCTACTTGTCGATGAACTCCTCAGACCAGAGGCCTGTGATCCTTGAAGCCTTCTATGATGTGTGCTCCAGTCTTTTCCATTGTAGAGATCAGTAGATTAAGCTAGAACAGAGGCTTATGATCCTTGAAGCCTTCCATGAAGTGTGCTCCAGTCAGTATAAAGCTAGAACAGGAGTGTAGAGAAAGATGTAATCATCTGTGAAATAAATCATGTCCAAGTAACTGTAATGAATGCTATGTTTAAGGTTGTCGATACTCTTACCGTTCACTATTTAGCAGCATTATTGTTCACACAGGAAATACAAAGGCTTCAGCTAGGAAAATATACTAAATAGATACCTGAAGCAACAGAAAAATATTGAAGATCCAAAGCACAATGTAGCTTGCATCTTCCTTCATACCACCTGGAGCATAATCTTCATGTAGATCTTCCAATAAATAATGTAATAAGAAAATAAAAAGCTCCAAACCACAAAAAGTTAAAAACGAAATAATGAAGCCAACTTCATGCTTCCAACAAAGAACTAAAAAAACAATGTAGCTTGCAGCAGCTTCAAATACTTCAGCTTTCTTTAAACTGTGTAAATATCATATATTCATAGCCTGAATCTTAATAATAACAAGCGTACACCAAGACACAATGAAAAAAACATTCATGATAACAAAGAAAAGAAAATATTATACATGAAAATTTCACCAATTTTTGAAGCCGCATACGTCTCAACAAGCACACAAGAGAGCAAATTGGGAAGACTACTAAAATTCATAGCATAAGGTGCACTAGTTTGAAGTTGAACCAAGGTACATGTTGGAGCCAATCTTAAATAACGTAGGTAATAAAAACACAATTTGATTTTGATAGATCAAAATGGAGCTTGAAATGCAAGAAGAAGAGGCTCCGTACATAAAAGAAGAAAAGGAGCCAAAACAATGTTTTAGTATCACAACCAAAACTGCAAGAAACAATAGGTCCACATCCACAGCAGACACAATTACTTTAAAATGAAATGCCCAGGATATAGAGATCCAATATTCCAACATCAGTCTATTAAGGCCTCTAACAGATATTCACATTCATCTTTGAACAAAAACAAAGTTTGAAAGAACTTGACACCAACAGCATCCCCATATGACATTCAATAACAGGAAAAAGAGAGAGAGGGCAAGGGTCCTTAGTTATTCTAAGGTCTTGAATTACACATATGAGACAATTGCATTTGTAAAACTGGTGCCCGTGGTCCTCCCATGTTCACCTCCACTATTCCACCTGGAATGGAGTTGTATTGCTGCCTGCATCCAGGACAACGACCATCTGCCTCGAGAATTCTCTTGTGGCAGAATAGGCAAAGGCGAAAGCCACATGAACATGGAAGAAAGTTTGAATCTGTCATATCTAGATCCTCACAGCAGATAGGACAGGGAATTGGCAGGGGAAGGATGCCTTTTTGATGGTCCCGGCCTGCATTCGCTGGAAAAATCCACTGTTTTGAGATAGTAGGAAGGCTTGGAGGACGAGATGTGTCGTCTGGCCTCCATGCTCTTTTGGTGTTATTATGGATGGGCTCCGGCTTTGGGGTGTTCCCTCCTAAAGGGACCTCAATTGGGATACCAAGTGTGGCAGCTGCCTCAAAGCGAGTAATATCTCGAGCAGAACGATGACTATGGTTAACGGAACCAACATCCTTAGTCAAGGCGTCGGCAACTGCTTCCCAGTCGTCAAAGACTCCGTTTTCTTCTTCTGTGTTTTCTATATACTCTTCCTCTTCACCATCGCTGGTGCTACTCGAGGTGAAATCCATGCTGCTACTTCTGCTGCTTCTACTAACGACTGAAGAGATATTCCTTCTATGATCAGTACCTACTGTAGGCTTACGGAATGGGGAATCCATATCCCCGCATTCTTGCAGGGAGGCAATGCCATCTCTGCGTTCTTCTCTCACCGTCCCTTTGGAAGTCAGGGGAGGAACTTGCAAATGAAGCGCAGTAGTCAAATTGTAATCGTCATCCTTATCCTTACCTGTTCCAGCATAGGAAAGGAAAAAACGGGGCATTTCTCAGGAAAAAAATAGATGAAGATTCAATATTAAAGATCGTTCATATCTCGATACCAGAACACATAAAGGAGGGGAAATCGGATCGAACCATGAGAGAGCCATTGCTCACGTCGCGCATCGAGTTTGCATTGCTTCAGCTTCGCAGATCGATTTGCCTAATGAAGAAAGAACACAAAGATTTCAATCACTCACAATACGGATCATTTCATCGGCATAACGAAAAAATCACAAACAAAAAAGAAAAAAAAAACAAAAATTTAAAGTACCCGTTTCTTCCTGCCGGAAACCATCAAGGGAAGCGAAGAAACGTTAGCCATCGCGTCGTAACCCATCGATCGGTTCACCTCCAGAATCCTCCTTTCCTTTTTTTATTTGAAAACCCTAAAAACGGGCAAGCGCGAGTAACGGTAGCTGTTCCGCTTTCTTCCTGAGAATATGAATGTCCTGTATAGATCTTCTGCCCTAAAATAAATGGACGAGATTAATGTTAAACAAACTGGATCTAAATTTACCGATTAATGCAGAGCGAAATGCAATGACCAAACTAATTCCGGACAGGTGGTTTAAATTGGTAGCAACTTCTTGACCACTTCTTCGGCCCAGGTGGAGCTCAAGGACACGATGCAGTCATAGCACGAGTAGGAACAACGGGCCCTCACGGGCTGGATCAGCTGGTTAAAATACTCACATTTGAAATGGAGGGTGTGGGTTCGAGGGTCGACAATATGAACGAGGGATGAAACCTCGGCTGCTGTTTAAAAAAATCCCTCGCGCCTGGGTGTCTTAACCTGCCCAGTATTCATCGTGATTTACCCCCTCTGGATACTTGTGGGGCAGAGACCAGGGGCCGCTAGGTTGACGGTTTCAACCTTTTGAAACGAGTAGGAACAACGGTGAGACCCCGGCCCAATTGTAATGTTATGAATTAGACAAATACGTGGTTGCTCACGTGAAACGTGAAATCACACACACACACACACACGACTGTACACGTCGCGATGCGTTTTTTTTAAAAAAAAAATCATTTTCTTTTAGTTTATTAATTCAAAACGAAAACCCAACTTTTCCCTCATCTCCCTCACGACTCGCGAATCAGCTAGGGCTACGACCCTCACGACTCGCGAATCAGCTAGGGCTACGACGTGCACGTCGCGATGCTTTTTTTTTTCGTTTTCTTTTAGTTTTATTAATTCAAAATGAAAACCCAACTTTTCCCTCATCTCCCTCGCGACTCGCGAACCAGCTAGGGCTACGGCGAAAAGTTTTCGCCGCCGCTCTTCCTCCTCTCTCGCCGGAGGCCGAAGCCACACAGAGCCCTCCTCTCTCGCCGGAGGCTGAAGTCACGCAGAGAGTTATAAGTGGGCATGCTCCCACAAACCCCTCGGCTCAACTCCCAGTCGAACGCGTAGCGGCCCACGTGCCCTAGGTACTACCCGACCGAGGATCTAATCTCTCGCCTTCGTGCGAACAATGAGCAGGAGAGTCCTCGTGACATCTTGAACTTAATTTCCAAGCTGGGCACGCTGCCACCCGCGATCGAAATAACTCAATAACGATGCTCTAAACTGACCGAGTTGGCAATTGTAAGCGCTCGGTTCAGGTCTGGTTGTTAGATTTTTCGAGTGGCCGTCACTTAGAAACTCTCGTGCTTAAGTGTTTAAGCCGGTCACCCGGGGGCTGATTCGTCCGATTGTGCTCTTACCTGAGTGATTAATACTTAAAAGCCCCCGCGCTCAAGCCTGTCACTCAAACACTCGCAAGGCCGAGCTAATCGATCGTTCTCCCACTCGAGTTGCTCGCGCCGCCAGTCGCCCGAACCCCCAACACTTAAACGCAAAACGCACAAAAACAAGAAGAAAAAAGGCGGGCATTCCAAGTAGTTCTGTTACAAAGAAGAGACTTGGCCTCTACCAAAAAAGAAAGAGCAAAAAAGGAGGCAACCTCCCTCAACGGTCGCTCAAGATTGGGGGGCTTAAGGCCTGCGGGTGTACCGTTGAGATGCGGCATAAGCCCGGACCCCCTCCAGATCCCTCCGGGCCGTCTTCAGCTCCGACTCCCGGACGACGTACTGCCTCCTGAGTTGTGCAAGGTCTCTCGAGCGAGCATTCAGCTCCTCCTCCTTGACCGTCAGATAGGTGCGTAGCACAGCGGCTGACTGACACACCTCCAGGAGCTCCGTCTTAACCTTGGCCAGCTCAGCCTGAGCCTGGTGCTCAACGTCCCGAGCCTTGCATTCCGTATATTCCAGGCAGGCGATTTAGCGTCGCGCCTGGATAACTGCCTCATTGGTCGAGTTCAGTTTCGCTAGGAGCTCCTCAAGGTGCACATCCGCGTGGGCCGCACGATCTTGAAGGGCCAAGTTCTCGGCCCGCAGACTGTTCAAGGCCTCCCGTTGGACCTCAGCTGCGCATGGCGGAGCTGAGCCTCCAGTCTCTCCGCTCGGGATTCGGCCTGTCGCAGGGCCCAAGCCTAACTTAGGTCATGTCATAGACCGAGCCGAAGAGCTGCAGAAAGAAGGAAAGCAAATCGTAAGCCTAAGGAAAAAATGCGCGAAAGAAGAAGTGCGAGCCATTAATAAAACGTACCTGACTAGCCCCCGACATAAGGGTGTTAGCTCTGTTGATCGGGTCTCGGTAGTCGGACTCCCGAAGGCCTTGATACAACTGGTCGCTAAGCGGACCATACAAGTGGACTACTCGAGCCAACTCGTGCGGCGGGGTGACAGGAGTCTCATTGGCTGTGCTAGGGTCAGCCCGAGACGGCAAGACTAAATGCAAGGGACGGGGGCCCATAGTTCCCTCAGGAAGAGGAGGGGGAGGCCTGTGGATTCGTATGCTCGAGGAACCGACCTGGGTCGTAGGGGGCGCAGGAAGAGTGGCCCCTTGAACAGAGGCCTCCGGGGCAGTGGTCGCAGACACGGTCAGGGTAGGAGCAGCCGACAAAGAGTAAGAAATCACCGTAAGAGGCACGAATCTGGTCCTCTTCACGGAATGGGGGCCGGTAGCAGTCCCGAATGAGGGTGAAGGGTCGGCCAGTCGAGCCCTTCGACGCCTGTTCTCCAACGGTTGGTCATCCGCGTCTACGACCTCAAGATCGGGAGCTGGTACCTCTCCAGGCGGGACCTCCCTGATGCCAGAAGAAGACACGTCGGTGGAAAGTATCGCAGGATGAGAAGACTCCTGGGTGGCTAAAGGTTCGCCGACATGAGCGGCGAGTTCGGCGTCGTCCTGGAGAAATCCCTCCACTAAGGCAGCAACCAACATCCTTCCGGTCATAGAAAAGTGGGGGGTTGCCGGAGAAGACGATCAGAGGACAGATGTCCACGAGCGTTACCGGAACCCTAGCAGAGCAGGGAGCAACAACAACAAGTCACCGGAAAAGAAAAGGCGATAGTGAGGGTCGTATCCTAAGCGCCTATATATAGGGGGCAGCGGCTAATACCAGCTGTCCGATGAAAGCCTCAGGAGAAGGCGGGATTGAAGCGGGGCCCTCTGATTAAATCCGTGGAGAATCCCGAGGCTCGAGGGGACGCGCGTACATTCCCGGTGGCAGATGCTACGTCGCCCGAGGCACCATTAACCGGCGATAGACGCTTCGGCGCCCGAGGAACCGCTTACCGGCGGACGCGTGGCTTCACCAATTAATGTAGTAATCATGAGAGAAGATACGAAGCGACACATATCACAGATAAGACGGATGAGACAGTCGAAGAGACACTAACCCGCCAACCAGGCGACTGGGGCGGAAAGGAGCTGGCCCGATCTAGACCCACAGTGAAGCACAGGTGGACCTGTGACGCCGGGCAGAATATAGATTATTCTGGGGCGAGAAGTTTCAGAGGGATTTACGAGAAAGAAATAAGAAAGTAATAACGAGATAAGGAGTAGCCAAAACTGGGCTTAAACTTTATTGAGAAAAACAAGAGCGAGAAGAGAAAAATAGAGATATAGCCGTAACGTGGCTTCAGCGAAGCAAATTGATTCAATATCTAAATAACTTGTCCTAAACATCATCTAAGCATGAGTTTATATAGCACTCATATCCCTAAAAAAACTCTAAACCAACCAGACTTAGTCTCCTAAAATTTAGGAACAAATTTAACCAACAAAACTTAGTTTCCTAAGATTTAGGAACAAACTAAACAAAAATATATAACCAATTAAAAAAACCCAACAAGACTTGGTTTCCTAAGATTTAGGAACAAACTAAATAAAAATATATAACTAATTAAAAAATCCTAAATATATAAATCTGAATATTATTTTGGATCTCCTCCTGCATCAGCCTGCTCCCATGAACCCCTCGGCTCGGTTCCCAGTCGAACGCGTGGCGACCCACGCTCCCTGGATCTGACCGACTGAACGTCCCCGACTCTCGCTCTCGCGAGTTATAAGTGGGTATGCTCCCACAAACCCCTTGGCTCGATTCCCAGTCGGATGTGTGGCGGTCCACGCTCCCTGGGTCCGGCCGATTGAGGGTCCCAGATTCTCGCTCTCACGAGTTATAAGTGGGCATACTCCCACGAACCCCTCGACTTGGCTCCCAGTCAGACGCGTGGCATCCCACGCTCCCTGGGTCTGACCGACCGAGCATCCCAGACTCTCGCTCTCGCGAGTTATAAGTGGGCATGCTCTCACGAACCCTTCGGATCGGCTCCTAGTTGGACACGTGGTGACCCACGCTCCTTGGGTACAAACCGACCGAGTATCCCAACTCTCACCTTAGCATGAGCCATCAATGGGTAGGTCCCAAGGTGGTCGACACTTAGAGCTCTAGTGTCTCACCTGGTCGCTCGTGAGGCCGGGTCGTTTGATTGTTCTCGCACCCGAGTCGACCTCACTAAAGTTTACCAGAACCAAAGACACTAAGAGGTAAAAGCCCCAAAGGAAACTTGTATTAAAGGGTAATGCATTACAAAACTGGAGGCGAGCCTCTACAAAGTGATAGAAAGAAAAGGAAAAAAGATAAGACCCGACCCTCATTTGAAGGGTCGGTGAACCTCCTCAGGCAGGTCTTGGGCCATGCCCGAGAGCTTGACGACGGAGGCATGCAAGTCGGGGGTGATGTGTCCACCCTGCCTAAGCTGCTCAAAGAGGTTGGACTGCTGGTGCCTCAACATGGCTCTGAGCTGCTCGGGCACCTACTGAGTGAACTCCGCAGAGTTGACATATTCCACCCTGCGGGCGTCCCACCGAGTGGCCTTGTCCGCCTTGTATGCCCTTAGCTCCTCCAGCTCCGTCTGAGCTACCTCCCAGGACGCTTGCTGCTCACGTAGCTGACCCAGCTCCTTGGCTTGGTCGCGCAGCTCAACCTCCTGAGTGGTCAACTGGCTCGACAGTGAGCTGATCTCCTGCTCCTTTGCCGCTAGTTGCGCGCACAGGGGATCTGTAGCTTGGGTCGCCTCTAGAAGCTCGGCCTGAGTCTTTTGGAGCTCCTCTTGCAGCCGATCCTTGATCCTCCAAGCCCGGTGTTCCGTATGCTCGGCCTGGGCGACTCGGAGTTGCGCTTGAGCCACCGTTGTATCGCCCGAGACGATCTGCGCCTTAGAGGTCTCCAGTTGCTCCTCTGCGTGGGCCAACAGGTCTTGAAGGCCGATCACTTCGGCCCTTAAACCATTCAGGAAGGCATCATCGGAGGTCAACTGAGTGTGCCTGAGCTGGGCCTTCAAATGCTCCACCCGCCGCTCGGCTCGGAACCGAGCCTTGGTGTGAGCTAGCATAGACATGCACATGCTGTAGCTCGTGGACCAGAACTACGTTGCATAAAGAAGGGCCCGTTAGTGGCTTGACTAAAGAAAGCATAAGACCGAAACAAAAACAACTTTGGCATACCTGGGTGGTTGTTGCCATGAAATTGCCCGCCGGGACACTAGGACCACAGAATCCACTTTCTCATAGACCGTAAAGAAAATTGTCCGCTATCGAGCCATGCAGCTGAATGTCCCGCGTCTGGATAGGGGTCGTGCCACTCGGCACCCTCATGCTCATGGATCGATCAGAGAGCGAAGGCGGCAGAAGGTGCATCAAGAGCTCCTTGGCAGGCTCCCCCGACCGGGGAGAGGAGGGCTCCCCCGACTGAGGAGGAGCAGGCTCCTCCGAGCACGCCCTATGCGTGGGAGAAGGCAACGCAGGAGACTCCACCACGGGCTCCTTTCCCTTCTGCCCTCTGCTTGGCCGGCTAGAAGAAGCCTCTGCCGGATCGGTCGGCAAGGGCGAGGGCTCGTCTCGGCGTGCTCACTTCTGTCGAAGAAGGAGGGGCTGGTCATCTTCAGAGTCGGACTAGGACATCTCCTCGTCGGCTGGCACCGGCACGATAGAAGCAAGGCGCGCTGCCTCGACGACCGGAAGAGCTGGCTCCCTCTGAGCTAGTTGCTCGGCCACGCGAGCCTCCAGCTCGGTGGCATCCATACCGTAGCCCTCCTCTTGAGCTGCCAGCTGCATCATAATGGCTGCAAAATAAATAACGGTCAGATGCCCATATGAGGATAAGGAAATAGACCGAGAGCTTACCGAAGGAAGCAGGCTGTCGAATCGGCGCCGGGCTGAGCCCGAACACGGACAGAATGTCCTCGCGCAACAGATGCCACCGATGGAAGTGTCGACCCCCGATCTTGGAGAAGGCAGATAGATACAGGTCGGAGGTTCGGAAGTTCTTGTGGAGGGGTGGGGAGAAGGAAAGTTCACTAACCACCTGACCGACCAATGCGAGGGCGGGACAGGGCGAATGTAGAAATACTGCTCCTTCCAACCCTTGTTAGTGGTCAGAAGTTTCAATAGGAAAGAAGTGCCAAATCGGGTCTGGAAGAAGAAATCACCCAGTTCTTGTCTTTTTGGGTAAAAGAAGTAATAAAAAACGTCGGGGCGAAGGGGAATTTGGTACAAAGAAAAGATGATGACCGACCCACAGAGGAGTCGGATGGCGTTCGGAGCTAATTGAGATAAATTGATACGGAAGTAGCGACAGACGGAGATAATGAAGGGGTGGACCGGGAAGCGTAGCCGGGCTTGTAGGTGGTCCCGGGAGATGGTAATATAGTACGACGGAGGTTTGGCAGGTCAGTGGGAGGATGAGGGCAGTTTAAGAAGATGGTCAGAAGTGTGGTTGTCCGCTCGGATCAGCTTGAGGTCGGGGTGATCGAGCTCGGACACCATGGCGGTATACCAGGGGTCGAAGGAAGAGCAGAGGAGGCCAAAGAAACTAATCGCGGGGAAGTTCTCCGAAGAAGATGAATGGAGCAACGCACCTCGCCGGAACCCTAGCAGAGCACGGAGGGACGACACCTCGACGTCGGGAGTAAAAAACGATGGTAAAAGCCGTAGGGTAAATTCCTATTTATAGGACCCCGAGAATGATGCCGACCGTTCGATGACGGGCCGGAGAAAAGGCGGCAGAGGACGCGAGCCATCCGATCAGGCCTGGGAACGCCCCTGAGGTGACGTGGCCCGCGTGTGCTCCCATCATTCACCCGAACAGATGGCCGACTCCTTGTTGCTCGGGAAAGCAATGACCGGAGGGCACGTGGCCCAGCGGTTAAATGTGGTAATAAATGCACAGGATACGAATCTACTCGAGCCGATCGGGCTGCCCGCGGGCAGCCCTCAAGGTCGGTAGGGAAGAGTCAGGCCACTCAGGCGGGCCAGACTCGCTCCAATAGGTATTAGTCCAGTCAGTCGGACTTGACGCCTCCTTCAACTAGACTCGAGGGGGACGCTTATGATCCTGGACTAGCTTACGGGTAGCTTGGCCAGCTCAGCCAGCCAGCCTGGCGCCACGAAGACCCATCAGAAGGGCCGACGAGGGCCTCACCCAGGAGTTCCCGAGCCACGAACCCTCTCGAAGCACTAGCTGACCGACCTCGAGGCGGGATCGTGCGGGTCGATCCCGAGCATCCCCCGGACCTAACAACCGACAGACCCGAAACATGGCAAGACAGGTATATCTCAACAAACCCCCGACTCAGGGTGGCCCACGCTCCTTGGACAAGACCCGACCCGGTCCATGACACTCAGACCCGTCGATCGACGCTCGGTCTCCGGACTAGATCTTCCCTACGCCGCCCTACATCCGGGGTATGATCATGACGTCGGGGTAATACGCGCCTTACTCATTTACGACACACCTCGCAGTTATCCCGCTGATGCAGTACAATCGTACTGCCCGAGCACCCCGCGCCATGCCGCGGTACCTCTAGGTGCTCTCATACGAGCTGACAGGCACCACACCCCTGTCTCGTCGACACGGACATGTTAGTAGGAGCCCTAGAGCCAATTATATGATGATTGACTAGGGACATTTTGTATCATATTCTATCATTAGTAAAGACATATTTGGTTATTATACTTACTTTGTATTTGTATCAAATAACTAAGTATAATAATATCTTTGTGTAGTAGGTTCTTATCTACATCATATCGATTGGTTGAATCGATAGTGAGATGATGTAGAGAACACTACACTAAACTATTCATAGTCGAGCATTAATATTCAAGGACAATATTAATGCATGGAGAGTAGCATGTAGGTCAACTGATGACTTGAGCTCACAAGTCATGGATATGTGATATCAAGTTGACACATGGGTATACATTAGAGAATGTGTACTGAATTGACCCGCCATGAGAAAGTTTCATAGATTGTCATATGAGTGTCATAAACTTTCTCATGTGACTATTTGTATGAATAGTCCTTAGACCTGAAGTCACTACGGTTCCCTACATAAGGAGTTATGTACTTTGGTATCGTCAAACGTACCCGTAACAGGGTGGACTATAAAGGCGATCACTGGGTATGTAATGAATTATGCGGAGGGATGTAAGTGATGTAGATGTGATCTATCCCTCCCATATGACAGGAGTGATATCTGTGGGCCCCTTAATCGAGTAGGACTACTAAAACGCATGACCATGCTCGAATGAGTCAATATGAGATATTGAGTTCATTTGTTTGAGTGAATCTACTCGGGGATCAAGAAACACAAGATTGACTGAGGATGACACGGTCTATGCCTCATTGGTCAATCTAGATATCAAGGATAGAAGGACAAGATCATACATTATCATAGTCACGGAGGTTTAGTCGGATCTCGACTTTTCTTGTTACTTGGGTAGCAATGATGCATTTCTAGATGCCGCTCATTGCTTATGTGTCTAAAGTGTTTAGGCGCATTGCCAACGTCACGAGAACCTATTGGGGCACACACAAAGGACACAATGCTTCGGGAAATCTGATCGGCAGATCTGAACCTGAGTTGGGAACTCGGGAGATCTAAGCCCGAGTTGGGAACTCGGGAGACCTGAGCCCGAGTTGGGAACTCGGGAGATCAGTTCGGGAGCTCGAGTTGGGAACTCGGGAGTGCGGGTCGGGAGCACGCCACTTGGCAGACTGAGCTGGGAGCTCGGCAGACTGGGACGACACTCGACAGACTGGGCTAGAGCTCGATAGACTGGGTCGGCACTCGGCAGACTGGGTCGGGAGCTCGGCACTCGGGAGACTTGGTCGGGAGACCGAGTCGGAAGCCCGAAAGGCCCGGTCGGGATTACAGGGAAAATTCATTAAAGTGTTTAATGAAGAGAAAAAGAAAAGATTCTTTTCTTGCATGGGAAAAGATAAAGAGCCACATGAAAAGATGTGCTCTTTATTGGTATTAATGAAGGAAGCCAAAGAGACACAAACCTCTTCATATTCATGGGATGATTATAAAAGAGGGTCTTGTGACTTTGGATGAGGTCTTCTTCCCTATCCTCTTTCCTCCCTCATCTTCCTCTTTTGGCCGAAACCCCATTGTAGGGTTCTTGGTGTTCTGCGAGCTACCTTAAGTTGCTAGCACAACTAAGGTAGTTCTCCTGAAGTTGAGAGATTTTGTCCGTGTGGATACGAATAGAGGCACAGACACTTGAATGTGCAAGAGATCCGGTGCATCTTGGACGAGCGGGATTAGCAAAGGGCACGCTTCAAATGTATACATTTAGATAGATTTATTAGATAAATGTACATTATACGAGTTTTCTTTCGCATGGATCGCTCGAGGGTTCTTGTTTCCGCTGCGTTTTTGTATTTTGGTGCCGGGAGAACCCAACAGGACAGGGGTTGTCAGCTCCCCTGACTATATAAGCCACTCCCCTCCTCATTCCGCAGGTATGCGCAATAACACCCAATTTTACTCTCCTGCATTTCCTTTGCTCTACTATATTGCCTGCGAATACTGACTTGACCGTTGGAGGGCCTGACCGGGGAAAATCCCGGCGGGTTTGCTAACGACCATCTTTTCGCAGGTCACGGCCAGGTCAGAGCCAGCTTGGAGCCAGTTCAGCAGAGCTCGTGGTACTCGGTATACCATATTCTCGCCCTTGGGACTTCCAACTGGCTTCGTGACGGGATCAATATGCACTCACATCAAGGCCAGGTTGAACTAATTATTTCAATAATATTTTATCACATCTAGAGAGTCCAAAATAAGTAATAAACTACATCATTAGACTCCTTAAAACCTTATAAATCCATATGATCTGAAATAGTTATAATCTGAGGTCTCTGATCGATCAATGAGTTTTGATTGAAACTCATTGATGGACCTATACAGGTTCGATTGGGCCCATTTCAAGCTTTGTGGATTTATGGAGTTGCAAGAAATTCAACGGTGTCGTCCATTACTTATTTCAGCTTCTCTAGAGGTGTTAAAATATTCTTGAAAAATCATAATACCTCTAGAGAAGCTAAAATAAGCAATGGATGGTACCATTAAACTTCTTGCAATCTCATAAATTCACAAGACTGTATATGGTTGCAATCTAAGATCTCTAGATCGATCAGTGGATTTTGACTAAAACCTATTAATGGACCTATACATGTCCGATTGGATCTATTTCAGGTCTTGCGGATTTATGGGGGTGTAAGGAGTTCAGCGGTACCGTCTATTGCTTATTTTAGCTTTTCTATAGGTGTTAACATATTATCAAAATAATCAACTCAACCTGAGCCTGATATGATTCATATCAGACCCAACATGGGTTTGATATGGTGCATATCATACGCATGATTCATATTAAGACTTAGCTAAACCTCGAGGTCATGTTTGGTAAGGGATAATCGATCTTGTAATATTATCAAGATTACATTACAAGATTAATAATTTTGTTTGATACAATTTTAAAATTATAATGTAATGTAATCTAAATTATAAGAAATTAATAAAGTTTTGTAATCTAGATTATAAAGCCAATAACATGTAATCTGAATTATATTCCAAGTCTACTTACATTACAAGCTTGATTACATTATCTCTAACCAAAGATAACATAAACATTGCGGGAGCCCACATTATGCATGCATACATGCAAAAGAGAAGGAAACGAGAAGAGAGAAAAAATGATATAGAAAAAAATTAATTTTGTCAGGAGAGATAGGATGGGAAAAATACATAATTGAGTGTGCTCTTTGGTAAATATGAAAATAGTGTATGCCTTTTGATCAATTCAAAAATTTACGCCCGCCCTTTGGTAAAAAGTCGAATAGAAATTTTTTATCGATCGTCGGAGTAAATCGGGAAGCACTCACGATGAGCGATCTAGAAACCTAATATTTCAAGATTACACATTCTATTTAGGAAAAAATTCTTATAAAGTATATCAAAATTTCATAATTAATTTTCATATTTCATCAAAGTAAATTATAAGATAAATTTATAGTTATCAAATGAAAGAGGTGGAAAGAATTTTTTTCACCAAAATTCCAGTGCATTAATGATTAGGGGGACCTGAGCGATAAACAAAATAATGGAAAACTCACAAAAAAAAAATGAAAAAAAAAAGTTAATCGCAAAAAGGAAAACAGAATGAAACTGTGGTTTTGGAACCGTGTTCGTCTGCTTGTGGCAAATGCAACCCCAAACGTAGCACAGTCCACGTGGTCGGTCTTTATTGGCCGATACACGTATTTTTGCCCAAGCCCAAAAGTTTTCTCGCCAAAGGCTTCGAGGATTATATGCGCTCGGCGATTCAGTGACCGTGTTGCTCTTCGCGATCAGCAAAACAGTTGCAAATCCAAATCACCGCGATTGTGAGAAATGTTGGATGCTTTCCTCCTCCTCCTCTTCTCGTCTCTCGCCTGCATCGGCGCGCCGGCAAACGCTCTCTATTCGCCTTCCTCTCCTGTCGTTCAACTCAGCCCCTCCAACTTCAAATCTAAGGTTCATCTCATTCTTCTCTTTTTTTTTTCCTCTTCACGTGGTAACGAATTTTCGTGTTTCGATCGCTGCCTCTAGTTCGAGTATATTATCTGATTTTTTTTTCGGGGTGACGAATCGGACGCAGGTTTTGAATTCGAATGGGATCGTGCTGGTGGAGTTCTTTGCCCCATGGTGCGGCCACTGCAAAGCTCTGGCCCCTACATGGGACAAAGCTGCCGCCGTTCTCAAAGGTGTAGTCACTGTGGCTGCTCTCGATGCGGATGCTCATAGTTCCCTTGCTCAGGTAAATATCATCGTGCCCAATTTCTGCATTCGAGATCGCTTTCGCCGATGATTTCCCCTATAATTTTGGCAATAAGTTGGTGGATCTCGTCTGGTTGAAACTTGGTCTCTGGTAGTATACAACCCTTTTAGTTACGCCATCAATCTATTTTTTTTTGCATACAACTCATTTGTCAGTGGCAATGCATAAAGCTCATTTGAAAATGATTGAAATCAAATGAGATATCAGATCTAATCTACACTTTGGACCTGAAAGCAAATGCTAGAGAAAATTTGGTGTCTCTAAGGACATTTTCTATCTCACACATGTGGTTTCAATCTCTAGACTTCCTTCAACATAATATTAAAGCAAGTAGTGACCGAAGCATACATTCAAAAATTCAAAGCATCCATGAGAAATACGAGGAGGATTGAGAGTGTAATCTCGCAAGAAGCCAAAGGTAATTGACTGGACTCACCCACAAGCCACAATTTAGACCTATTGATTTGTTACTTGGAGATGTCTCACGTCTCTTCCAAACCATGAGATGTCTCACGTCTCTTCCAAACCATGAGATGTCTCAAGCCACTTCAAATTTTGTACAAGCCAATCCTCACACAACAAAACATGTTTTCTCCACCTCCACCAAAACTTGTTTTCTTCTCCCCTACCCTCCAATATTGAAAACCAAAAATACACTTTTTTGTTCTCTCTTCTTACTACAGGCTTATGTCTGATTCCTTCTGATACCAACCAGTACCAAGCAGCTTAAAATAAATTTGCAACTCCCTCCCTTCATCTCTACTTCGACAATTTCTCAAACTAAGAATAAACTCTATTGCCAAAAAAATCACTCCATGACTCCATAAGCTTTAGCCACACCTCCCACCCATCAAAAATAATGCATCAATGTCATAGTCATGGTTGTGATATCCAGTCTATGAAGGACAAGAGGATGGATTATCCTCATCTAGATTGTTTATGGGGCTAGAAGGAAGGCTTATGGTTAGTCCTTGTTTTGGCTGCTATGTTGCAATAACGTAGGCAAGAGGTGGGCAGACAAATACGTAGAGAGAAAGAGAAATGTGGTAAAGAGAGAATTTGAGAGGAGTGATGATGTTCAAGAATTAGAGAGGGAGAGATGTAAAATGGTAAAGAAGAGGACACAAATTAGAGGAAAATATATTGTTTTATCGCATGTCTTCTAATGCTACATGATGATCATTTTATTGATAAACAGTGAACTACATTTCAGTCTTATTGAATTTGTCAATTGTCATTGCTTTTGTCTCATTCACTGATTCACAATAACGAGTTATCCAAATTTGTTCATTTTGCCAAGTTTGCCTTGTCGAGGCCCCAATTTGGTGTCGATTTGGTTGTGCCATTGGTTGCTACTAGGATCGTAACAATCATATCAATAAATAAATGCATCAAATTGGCAATTCATTCATCCAAGCACATACTCTATTTGGCTTCTATCCAAGAAAAAAAAAGAGAGTTTTTGAACAATCACACCTAACCCTTTCTATTTTCCCTCATCTTGCATGTCATTAATCTTTTCTCCATTCTGCAATTTGTTCCCTAGAGTCGGCCTAGACTAATGACTATTCTCTCCTTTTTTTCCCCATCTTCCATAGGTGAACTAGTCTACCTCTCTTGTTTTGTACGATCACACTTTTCTTTGCTTTTCACCACACTTAATTCCCTCTATTTTCCCTGCTCTTGCATGTTTGTGAATATTCCCTCTTTTCCCTTTCTTTATCTTCCGTAGATGAATTATTCTTTATCTGCCTTAGATGAATTATTCTGTATCTTCCAAAGATGAATTTGTCTATCTGCATTGTTTAAATGACCATACTTCTCTTCCTCCTTTCCTACACAAGTCTCTCATTTGATTCTTTTCTGCTGCAACAGTTGTCTACCATCTTTCTCAATGTCATCAGCAACTCAGTTGAGATTTGAGATGCGTTAGCAACCTATAATTCATATCCTCCAGGACCTCCACCCTCCTCTCTTATTCTCATCACTTTTTCCAAGCATCACACTTCCTCTCCCGTTATAGTGTTATCACTGTATGTGACAACTACACCTAAAGAGCATCTACAAGGGTAAATATTTTATAGCCATGAAGAAAGCCTGCACTTCACTCCAATGTCACATATTTGTTTTGGACATTATTTATATTCATTTGCAATAAACTTATGCAGCAAACATATATTACTTAATATTCCCATTGAGTTTGTAATATATGCAGAATGTGTTTTTTTTTGTCAGTTTAATATGCTTCAAATGCAATAGTCATTGATGAAGTGTTTTTGCATTAATAGTTTGCTGCAATACATAATTGTATGTTTCACTTTAATATCTTCTTTTTTCACTTTGTGTTATATCTGTTTGTTGCACTTTTTTAGGAATATGGAATTAAAGGATTTCCTACAATCAAGGTGTTCTCACCTGGGAAACCACCAGTAGATTATCAAGGAGCAAGGGATGTAAAACCCATTGCAGAGTTTGCTCTCCAGCAGGTCTTATATTTTGTCCAGAAATTCATCCTGATTTTTTTATGTGAACTTTCAAAGGGATTATGGATACTCAGTAAATCATGCATTATTTTTTCTACTTCCAGTGCATTCTGACAATGTTTTTACCATGAAGGGACCCACAGACATAACTTCAAAGAACAATGCACTACTTAGTCCTTGCTTGACCTTTTTCCATTCTATCGTTCATGAAAACATAAATTTAACTATTGCAGTAGTTTTCCACAATTGCCTGAATGCTATCAGTCATTGAAGTAAACTGTTTATTTTGAACTAGATTGTATTTGGGAGATTTACAAACAGTTAATAAAGTCAATTTTTTAATCATGCATGTCATCCAATGAATGTTATTTATTTATTCAATTATGTCATAAATATCCAGTAAATCCTGAAGGGAATAAGGTGCTATTAGAAGTTAGAACCATATATCCTTTAGCATAAAGGGTAAACTAAATGGTAGGTAAGGAAGAAATAATTGACATCATTTACTTTGCAATGTATATTGGATAAGAGCAACTACTTGCTTGTATAACTCATGAAGGAAAAATGCTAGAAGTGTAATAGTGAGATATTATATAAAACTTAAGGAAATTAATCTTTGTTGATGAGGAATATTATCAAATGGATGGTATTATTACTCTATGAAGTCATAATGAGGAGCAACCATACGTTTGCAACAAAATGAATGGCACATTCGATTGGCAGCCATTCTTCAATGAAACATTACAATCACTGCACTTTAGTTACCTGAACTCTGTCATTACTTCATACGTGAAAATAGAGCATTTTCAATTAGTAGTTTTCTCTTGATCCATTAAATGGGATGAGTCCATATTTTCTTTCCCTAGATAAATTTCATGGTTTATGTTAATACAAAGTAATATTGTACATTGTTGCTGTTCCCTTAGGTTAAAACTGAGCAAAAGAAAAATCTGATTATTGTAAATTATATTCTTTATGCACCAGATAATCTCCGGTGAATGTCTATTAACTTTATCATTGGCAGTAGTTCTTTATTTGTTTTCTAACAAAATCCTTAGTTTTGTTCAAGGTGACATTTCCAAAAGCAAACCACTTCCTTTTTTAACTACTAATAATTAACTTGACAGGTGTTTAATAGATTTATGTTTGTAGCTTCCAAATACTTCTCCCTATTTCATTTTCATTCTAAAAAATCATCCAATTTCTGTATATATTGCGATTGTAATGATATGATGATTGCAGCGATATGTATCAATATGTATTTGTTGAGACCTGACAGCTGTCCAATTCAACGAAACTAGTAGGTAGTAACTCTGACCACGTTAATTAATCTGAACCCACCTCTGTCATGTGACAGCATGTTATGACACCGTACAGCCAAGTATGCCTACACACCTGTTATGACCCACAATCATAGGCATTGATTCAGATCCTGGAATACTACATTGAATTGCTACCAAGTTAAATTTCAAGAATGACTCAATCGAACCCAGATTGGGCAAAGCAGAATTAAGCAATCTTTCTTATTTTGTTTGATGAATATTACTTTATTTTGAAAGGGAAATTTCCATAACTAAAACTCATGATTCTATGACTTTTTATTTGACCGATGACTGAATTGTAAATATCCTTAAAACTCATGATTTTAGGTTCTTTATTTTAAATTTGGTACGTAAATAATAAGCTTTTCTTATCACATAAGAGTGACTATACAATCATATGCAATTATCTTGGGTCCTAGATCTGCCACTGCTCCCCCACTAACCGTTGAGTCCTAGATCTGCCACAATTAGTAACAATGTTTTCCTACTTTACATAATAAAGAGCACCTAGCCTATAATGTTCATGAGTCAGAGTCAGTTGATTTGGAATTTATTTCATTTAATCATTATAAATATACCTGCTTTCCTCAGAAAAGGAATAATTGGTTATGCTTACATGTCAACCTTATGGTAGGTTAAAGCACTTCTTAAAGAGCGTTTGAATGGAAAGTCATCAGGTGGTTCAAGTGAGAAATCCGAACCAAGTGCTTCAATTGCACTGAGTTCTCAGAACTTTGATGAACTTGTCTTGAAAAGCAAAGAATTGTGGATTGTGGAATTCTTTGCACCATGGTATGTTTGTGCATGTGCTTCCCTAGTTCAGCTATAAGATACTTATATTCTATAACTTTCTATTTTTTCGCTTATATGGTTCAAAATTTAGTATATCTGTGCTTTCGTCTGTATGTAAGAGAGGATTCTTGGACAAGGATGAGTGTGCTCAAGTAAACTATCATGAAAAGAGAATTTTTGAACATTCAAAATGCCTTTTTTTGAACCAACTCTTTTTTGTGGCTGGTTTTTAGAAAGGTCAACCAAAGGGTGGTGTTTCTTTAAACAGGCTGCAAGAAGTTTCCCTCACTCACGAGGTTCTCCTTAACTAATTATGGATTTGACAGGATAAAGTCATAATCTGTTCATCTTTGATGCATTTATTTAAAATTAATCAGAAATTGAAGTGTAAAAATTGCAACTATTATCCTAGAATGTTCAAGCATAATAATTGCATTCATTCATCACTTTTTACTGAAGAAAGATAGGTAATCTAGTAGGCGAATCATGACCAACCAGCTCAAATATGCATTTTAATTATTGTAGTTTACCAAACTGAAATTACTATAAAAATTGTCACATGTTTATACAGTATAAAACTAGAGGTATTGTCAGTCTATGCATGGATAACATGCTGTAACAACTTGAATTTAGATATAAAAGTTATCTAATTGTGAAAAAACAGTGATTTTACAAAGAAGTGAATATTGACTTATTTAAGAAATGACCTGTTGCCATTGATCCTCATCCTGAAACGAAGAAAGAACTGATTGATGTTAAAATGTTTTTGTATTTTTCAAAGTAAAGTTAAAGGTGAAAAGGAATATTCGGAAGAACAAAGCTCGATTTCTATGCACTCATGATCAACCAGAAACTTCTAGATTCTGTATTCTATTAAGGGATTTAAAATCAAATCATGGCATTAGGTAGTAAATTATGTACTATACTACTATTATAGAAGAATGTTCTTAAAGTCTATAGATGGAGAAGACTGTTAATACTTTCAAAATTCTTCCATCATGTAGCTTGTGAACGTTCTATATCAAAATTTTCTTTTCTTGGTAAATTGATACCTTATGTTTGATAATCTTGGTTGTCTTGCACCTAGAGTTTCCACATCTATGCAACAGAACTGTTAGAATTTGTATTCATTGTCTTTTCATCTTTTGGTATTCAGGTGTGGACATTGCAAGAAACTAGCACCTGAGTGGAAAAAAGCTTCAAATAACCTTAAGGGGAAGGTCAAATTGGGTCATGTTGACTGTGATGCAGAAAAGGTCCGTAATATCACATCAAACTGCGTTCGGTTAACTTTTCTTATGTTATCCTTTCTTTCTGTGATTAGTATCCATAGTTTTGGCTTTTTGGGCGATTCATTGTTTTTTCCATGCCTATGCCACAAGGACATGAGGTCAGTTACATACGAGTGTGCTGGCCTACTATGCATACTTCCCCAATTGCACAAATCCATGTTTTGTTGGCTGGTCCATATGAAGTTAGTACATTATTCATAAATGAAACAATGGTTAACTCTTTGGCAGAATTCATTAAGTTATTTTAAATGCTCATTGTGTTTACATAGACAACAAAGTTTACTGCCTTTTTAGCTAAAACATGAGCTGGACTATCAGTCAGTATCAACTGTAGCAGTAAGATTAGCTAATTACAATCTCATTAAAGTAGGTGTACTTTGAAGTACATGTACAAATAGATGCTATCATTTATGGTCATTTTGCCTGAGGTACTCGAATCCTTATCGTACTTTGCCATGCACAAGATGTTACAAGTATGAGTTTGAGTTGGTGTACTTTGAAGTACAAATAAATGCTATCATTTATGGTCATATTGCCTAAAGTACTGGAATCCTTATTGTACTTCTGCCATACACAAGATGCTACAAGTATGCGTTTGAACAAGCAAATGGCCAATGTTCTGTATATGAATCGATGGAAGTGATAAATTATAAATTTTATCTAATATGACAATTACATCTGAATTACGTGGACTGCTCTAAAATGCAATCCTGGCAGTCATTGATGAGCAGATTTGGCGTACAAGGCTTCCCAACCATCTTGGTATTTGGTCTTGATAAGAGCAACCCCTATCCTTTTGAGGGTCCTAGAACTGCTTCTGCAATTGAGGCATTTGGGCTGGAACAACTTGAAGCCAATCTTGGTCCTGCTGAGGTGTTTGAATTGACTGGTCCTGTGAGTATAATTGTAGTTAATTTGTCAACATGCACATAGTTTAGTATTCTGGTAACATATCAACCTGTTTTATATTGTAGGATGTGATGGAAGATAAATGTGCTTCAGCTGCTATATGCTTTGTATCTTTCCTTCCTGATATCTTGGATTCAAAGGCAGAAGGAAGGAACAAGTACTTAGATCTTCTGTTGTCAGTTGCTGAGAAATTCAAAAGGAGCCCATACAGGTATTCGAGCAACTTCCTTTGGAGAGAATGTGTTGTTCTATTTTATAAATATATTTTAAGAGCCTCTCTATATGTCCTCTTGGTGATAATTTTGAATACCAAATAAGAATGAAGCAAACACATAGTTCATTTTAAATCATTGAAGACTAACATAATTCAGATTGATTTTCTGATATTGAAACCTATTGATTGGTCGGTTTTAAGATCTATTCAACTATTTGTTAATCTGGTGATTGCCAACATTAGTTGGAGTATTTACAAGGATTATTTTTGATAATATTTGCTGTAATGGCAATTCATTTTTTTGAAACCATCATGAGTAATTTTATACTGAAAAAGAAATCTCTTTTAGAAGATATAGTAAGATTTTACACAGCCAAGTATGCCTTCAGAGCAAAGATCCTTTCTTTTTTTTTAAATACCCAAACGTGTAAATGTTTATCAGGAAGAAAAAATGATGACGAAAAAAAAATGACGCCACTGGAGTTTACGTTGTTTCTACCGAGAAGGCATGATACTGTATTACTGTCACAATGATTCTGTTTTGAATGACGACAAATGCATTGTGTCACTTTCTAGCTTCTAACATTTTAATATTCTTTGCTATTCTTACTAGTAATTTGTTCTCTGGTCTAAGCGGTTACAGAAGAATGTCACAGAGTGAACAATCAAGCTTCCAAGGTTTATTATATTAAACATAAAATAGGATGATGACTGGGTTATTGCTGGCTTGTGGACAGCAAAACCTCTGCTGCTTCCACAATAATTTCTTTGCAGTGACCACGGTCCAACATAAGTGGCAGTTACAAAATCCAATGCTTGGTATGACTGGTATTCTCTGGCCAAAACCAACTTACAAGGATAAAGTACATGTCGACATTTAACTGAGGTTGGGAAATTGAACTTTGGTGGTGTCGAGGAAAAAGATGGAACTATATTGAAAGGTTTCAGCAGGTAGGATAAGCAATCAGTGCTTCATGGTTAGGTGGAGTTAAAACTATAATTTTCTTAATCTGTTTTTTTCATAGTAGACTAGTATGAGCTCTTGAATAAGGGGCTATCCAACTGAGCCTTGGATTATTTAGAATTGTTTTCTTAGCTAGGCAGACTACTAATTAGAGCTTCTAATATTTACCAGCATCACCAATGTTTCAGCATTATTCGTTGTTTTTACCAACCTATATTTTTTTCTGAGATAAATCCTGCATGGGATAGGTATATCTTTGAGCAGTAATTCTACATCCATGAGGCTAAAGTTATTCTCCTTGCAGCTTCGTTTGGTCAGCTTCTGGCAAGCAGACTGATCTTGAGAGCCAAGTTGGAGTTGGTGGTTACGGTTACCCAGCTATGGTAGCTTTGAACGTAAAGAAGGGTGCTTATGCCCCACTCAAAAGTGCTTTTCAGCATGACCAAATCATGTAAGCCATCTTCGACCTTCTAAAATCGATTCTCATTTTCTTCCTATTAATTTACCATCTAAAGTTCCCTTACGAGACAAGTATTTCACTTTTTCAAGAAACTAATGAATTGTTCTTGCAGCGAATTTGTCAAAGAAGCTGGTCTTGGCGGAAAAGGCAACCTACCCCTTCAAAACGCTCCAACTATTGTTAAAATAGAGCCATGGGACGGTAAAGATGGAGAAGTTATCGAGGAGGATGAGTTCTCCCTCGATGAGCTCATGGGTGAAGAGAACAGAGATAAAGATGAATTATAACAGCGAGGAGCATGGTTTAGATGATTTTTGAATGATTTGCGAAGTTTAGTTGAGTTTCCTTTGTAATCCCTGTGGCAAATTACGTGAACTAATCTCTGGAGATTTACATGGGGCTTAGAGTCACCGTTTGCTGAGTGATCCACTCTCATTCAGGATTTGGAGTTTGTTTTATAATTCATTGTAAGGCAAGATAAATTTGGTACTTTAAGTTTAACACTACTGGAGATATTAGAAAGGCTACCTGATAATATACACTACTGTAAATTTCTGCCCTTGCTGGAGTTTACCTTTGATGATCAGCGGACGGCAAGGTGACCAATCGGAATCTGACCGGCAACTTGTTGCCGATGATTAACGGGTCACTGATGGCCGGAGCTCATTAATGTGCTCCCACGGACTGGATCGGATGGTAAGGCGCCTGACCGATTTGGTCGAGGATATAGGTTCGAGGATCGCCAGTTACACACGGGGATAAAACCCTGGCTTGTTGGCATTAATTCCCTCGACCTCAGGCGCCTTATCACATCAGTGATAACCGTGATTTATCTTCCCCGTGTTAGTCCTGGGGTGGGTTGGCAGGGGCGTTGGAGGCGAGAGTTTCGCCTTTTTGGTTAAAAGTGAAAATTAAAATTCTCTTATTGCCAAGAATTTTTTTAAAGTTTATGATAATTTTTTTTTTTAGAAGTATTGTTACAATCTTTTTAATTTTATTTATTTTTATTGATATTAGCATTTCTAATGAAATATTTTAAAATATTTTTATTACTAATAATGCTCTTAAACTTCATGAATTAACGAAAATAAGATATTTTGTTCTTATTTATTCCATTAAAAATGCAATTAAGGTGGAGAAAAGGCTGACTAGGTTTTTTCCCCTCTTCCCGTCGGCTTGTGGTGATTTAAACTCCATCTGGATTCTGAAAAAGGGCAGTTTCTTTTATTTTTCCAGTCTTTCCGCTTTCGATAGATGGCGGTTGATTCGCCCACGGCTGACCGAAAAGGTACGACAATGCGCAAGGTGAAATTGGACAAAATCTTCCTCTCCTTGTGTATCGTTTCTCTTCTGTTTTCTGATTCCTCTCCTTCCGTGCTTGATTCCAGTGGTTGTTCATCTGAGGGCGACTGGCGACGCTCCTATCCTTAAACAAGCAAAATTCAAGGTACCTGTTTTGACCTTCTTCTTTGATTATCGGAATATAGCCCAGACAAGGGAAGCAAAGTTACAGTGTGCTATTTTTGGGATACAATATTCAGATCTTTGTCTCCTTCTCCGAGGTCCTTTTTTCAAAGATATTCATCATTCCAACAATTTGGGATCGGCTACTTGATCTTAACTCTTCATTGAACTTTTTTTTGTGTGCGTGTGTGCACGCACGCGCTTAGTTTTCACACAGCTGATGTTCTCCTTATGCTACATGGCTCTTGATCATTTTATTAGGGATGTGCAAACTCGAATTAGGAAGATGCATAATAAGGCTTTCAGTTAGCAAGAATAGGAATAGAAATCTGAAGTGGAGTAGATAATAAAGTCCTTTAGGTTGACCCATCATGATTTTTGTTTCTCAAAGATTGCATGATGGAACGGGGATAGCTTTTCTTATGGACTTAGTTACAGTTAGATTTAGCCCATCTCAACTAAGAATTTCATATAATTCTTAAGTCACAAGTAGTCCAAGTTAATTTGCAGATTCTCAACTATGTTGAAGCAATTGCATGTAATCTGAAATGCGATAGAACACAAATCTGAGTGCTTGGTGTTTAAGTGGATTCTGATGTCCCATGATAATTGCTGAAGAAGGCTTTTCTTGTCGCCTTGCCAATGTGCACTGAAGGTTATTTGCAGGCTCCTTTTAGCATTGTTTGTTTAATGTGTTACCTAGCTTGCCTACTTGGACGGAAGTCAACTACTATGATGCTGCATCGCTGTTAACAACTAAGGGTTTACTACTCCGAAGCTCAATACAAATATTACCTTATCTTGTCAGGATGTTATGCATCATTCCTTGCACAGGTTCCACATGCAATTTTCCTTAAACACATGGATTAGATTCATTGCTGATATCATGGAATTTTATCCATATTTATGATGCAAATTGTAGACAATTTATACTAATTGAATTCTTTGAGCGCACTTACATACATTGGAGAATCAACTGGTTTGAATTATGAATTAGTTTCCAAGGTCTTAGAAACTGTTGAAAATTGAAATCATGTTTTTGCTGCTCTTTTCCCCCTTTCATATATACTAATTGTCTTGTTGTATGATAGACTACCTTGAAGAGTTAAACTGTTCTCCTAAGAAAAGGTGCAAATATAGCAATAGTTTGCTTCAGTACATTCTTTGGCAAGATTGGACATAATACAGCAAGTTGAGTACACAAACTTGGTGCTTTACAAATGACATTATGCCCGACAACCATAAGTTTTAAGGATTTTCTCATCATTAAACATTGAACAGTCACACTGAAACCTACCATATCTCACACCGTACATGATCAAGGATAATTTTTGTGCTTGTGAATCGAATTGTGAGCATGGGTATACTATCCAGCTGTTCCTAGTCTTGCCTGGAAATCATTGTTATGTTCAATCTCTTCATGTTCACATTGTTGTCAAAACCAGCCGATCAAAATTGGACTCAGCTAATTTGAATCTTGATACATCACACCTGCTCTGGCTTTGTTCGAGCAATGAGATCTCAATCCAAAATATATTGCAAATTTCTTGTCTGTCCAATCATAAACAGAAGTATAAAATCAGAGCAATTTTTTTTTTTTCAAGAATCAGCATAAGATGATCTATAATTGGATGGTACTTTTAAGGATTGACCAATCAAACTATTTATCTCCAATCTGAAGTGGATGGAGCAAATCAAATGGTAGAAGACTGGAGAATATGTGAGATGGTCGGAGATGGGAAATGAAACCCATTACTGCCAGACTATTGCAATTTTCATTATCTGATGCTTACCAGCTTGAATAAGAAGTCAACATACAAGGAAGATATAAGTTGTGGGCATGTTTTGAGAAATAGGAGCAATATTTCTCTTTTTTGTTAATGGATTAAATTTCTGATAAAAGATAAAGGAAGTAAATAAGCTAAAATATTCAATAGGTAAGATGTAGTGCAAAACAGGCAAAAATTAGTATAACAAATAAAAATTTAATTAAACAATTAATTTCAATATTAATAATGATATGTCCTGCATTGAGCTCAATGGAGGATAAGGTCGGTCGCAAATGGTTGAGACTTGTGACAAACACCACTTAATGATAAATTTTCAAATTTTGACTAATTAATCCGGTTGACAATTTTGACTAATTTAAGATCCAAAATTTTCAGAAAACTCATGCAATACCTCCCCTATATTTTCTTGATGTGGAACCTTGTGTGGGAATGCTACAAGTATGCAACCACTGTTAAAGCTAAACATTATGTTTAATTTTTAAGAAGTGCAAATAAAAACATAAATTCATGCCACAACTAAGTTATATGCAGTATCAATATGATGATCAATGTGTTAAAGTATACTACTATAACCATGAGCAAGAAACTAATCATTGTTTCAACATGCATTCACCTGAATAGCACTCTATGCTTGATCAATAAGGGTACACCCATATTTGACAACTTGACATTGTTGTGTTCAACATTGACACCCAAACGAGAGTGAATAAAACCAGTATGTCGCTTGAGAAGACACCAACGGCTTTAAAAGTTTCAAGGTTTTATCAGTCTCATGAGTGTTGTAATTTATTTAAACCTTCTGTTGTGTTGCTTTGTGATGCATTGTATTTTGGTATTTATGATGTATGAATCTTCCACTGTGCTACTGTATGTAAGTTTTTTCCTTGTTTGTTGTTCAATATGAAGTTTATAATTTACATCCAAAAAATATTATTAATTATTTAAGACCCTTCCCTGGAATCCTGCATGGCAAGAGCTTCATACACCAGGTTGCCCTTTTAATTATTTAAGGTAAATACAAAAACTTGATTGGGTATTAGTCATCATAGTATATAAGCAATGGTTGCTCTTGCAACATATGTTCTTCACTGGTACTTAACATGATGTGGAGAGGAAGGGAATTGAATGATAGACAGTACTACAGTAGTTATATTTAATCTATCAGGAAGGAAATTTCTGTTGAGAATGGAAATGTCCAAGAAACCAAAATTAGAATATTTTCATTCTACATAATTGTTGTTCCAATAAATACTCTGGTTCGGCTAATTTGAATCTATTCTAATTTTCTTTTTATTCTAAACTTGTCAAATGAGAATAAGAAAGCTAAGAAACGATGATAATTAGTAATTCTATGTAAAAATCTAAGGCAAATTTCTTTTTCTCTGTAGATTTCCGGAAGTGACAAATTCTCAAAGGTCATTGAATTTCTCCGCCGACAACTTCACCGTGATACTTTGGTATCATGATTCTCTTTTCATACACTTGACAGCTTATAATGTTGTTTGTGTTGCCTTTCTAAAGCTTATCTCATTTGTAACAGTTTGTATATATCAACAGTTCTTTCTCACCAAACCCAGATGAATTGGTGATTGATCTCTATAATGTAAGCATATTTTTTCTATCATATTATGTTGCTGATTTAGTTCCCTATATGATTTTCTCAGAGCTTAATAAATAAAGACCCATCTTCTGATTCGAAATTCGATGTCATGCACTAACTGTTTACTTGAGTTGTATCTCTTGTAGCTCCAACTCCGTCTCTTTGTTACAAGGGAGTTTATGACAAAAAAAACTTCTGCTGCAGGATTTTATATTAGAAATATGTCAAGTTGGGAAATCGTTTCCTTTATCACATCACAAAACAACCTGTTGCACAACTAAATGATTAGACTTTTTAGTAAGTACCTTTTTGTTTTGAAGTAATTAGCAAAATTGTTGTCTGACCAAATAGTAAAGTTCTCACTTTTGTAGCAAAAGGTGATTACTCTCATCCTTGCACCCCTCACATTCTGTCCCTAGATTATGTGAAGGGAGATAAATCACGGGGTCAGCTTATAGCCGACCGCCAAGTGGCTAGGGGGTAGAGGAGTTTTTCCCCGGACAAATAGTAAAGTTCTCACTTTCTTATAAAGGATGGCAAATTAACATACATGAAATATGATGTTAATCATTTCATTAGTTAACTATATGAATGTAATACTCTAAGGTTGTCATTCCCATTAGTCATTGACACAGCATAGTATAGTGTTACAAGAACTTGCTAATTGCTATTCCAGCCACCAAGACCTTTCCCTCTCTGTTTCATTTCACTAGTGTGATAACGTTGTAAAAGTGTGTGTAACACTAATACACTTTTAAAACGTTATCACACTAGTGAAATGAAAAAGAGAGGGGAAGATCTTGGTGGCTGGAATAGCAAGTTCTTATAGCACTAAATTTCGTATGTATTGTGTTCAGATAGTTGTGTGCAAGTATATCAAGATTCTTCCTATTTGGAAAGCAAACTAAAAGTGTCCCTACTCCCTGCTCATCCCTTGCAATTCGCATGTGGAACGTCGAGGTTTGAACTAATGAAAACGTATTTCATGGTTGCCTTTGGGTTTGCAGAATTTTGGATTCGACGGTAAGCTAGTTGTTAACTATGCTTCTTCCATGGCATGGGGCTGAGCAAGATCTGCTGCTATATCAAGACAAGTAATATTAGTTTTTAGTATCCCTTGAAACTTGATGAAAAGATTGTTGGCAAATATTGTTTTAGAAGCTTGGGATTCTTGTAGTCTTGTGTCGGAATTGCGTTTTTTTTTGGTATTTTTGTTTTCCATTTTATTCGTTATTTGAGCCTAATTTGTTTTGGTTGGTAACTTGGTAAATGCTGTCATAGCTGTGTAAATGGGCAAAAATCTGGAATTGGCTACTCGTTCTTAAAATATATTTATAATAAACAATTCGTTCTTGTTTAGTTTGCTCTGATCATTTGACTTACTTGAAGCGCAATTCTTTATTCACTGGGATTATCTGGAACAGCAGTATTGTTGAAATGTAAATCATATTTGAAACAGTTACGTTTATTTCTTTTTATTTTATATTTGTGGAAATATAAAATAGTCTCTATTTTATAAAATTATAATAAATTTAAAAAAATATATTTTTAATATTTGTCTAAAAATATATACAAATATGTAAAAGATGATATATCGAAGGTAAATTTTAACATATACAAATTAAAATTTTTTTAAGTTGATTATTAATATATTTGAAGAATACTTTTTTATATATCCAACTAGATGGGATCTCAATAAAAATATTAAATTAAAATTTTTTTAATTGATTATTAATATATATGTAGAATACTTTTCTATATATTCAACTAGATGGATCTCAATAAAAAAATTAAATGTTATGATCTAAATATTTAATTGGTATAGAATGAGTTTTCGATACATATAAAACTTAGGTATATGGAAGACATCATTGTATTATAGAGAGTGAGACGGTTGGCGTCGTTGTGAGGGATAATGGTGTGCAACATGATCGTGGTGGGTAATAACAGGTGGTGCGGTCATAGATAAAGATAAATTGTGGACGATGACCTATGATACAAATGTAGGATACAAAGGGTAATGACTTGAAACATCAGCTACATGATATATACTAATTGTAACATGATATATACTAATTGAAATGACAAATAAGGATAAAAAATAAAGATATCCTTTGCTAATTTTATATATATATATATATATATATATATATATATATATATATATATATAAATTTAAAGTCCCTTTATTTTTTTATTTTTTTATAATAAAATATAATATTCATTCCTGGATTAAAAAAATAAAAAAATTACGATTTTATACAATGATACGTCTTGAAAACCATCACGGTATTTTTATAGGATAAAATTTATTTGATCATGAGATTTATTTAATTAGATAATCATATAAATATCCCTTAATTTAGAAGAAAATATTATCAAAAATGGGTGCGAGGACTAAATTAAAATCACAGATTATTTGATATTTAATCTAATAATTTATTTATGTTTGACGACACGTGGATAAGCTTAAATTAAAAAAATTTAAACAATCAAATAAACTAAGTTAACAAATTTAAATGCATATCCACAAATATAAATTTAAAACGGTAAAAATTAAAATGACGTTATTATTTGTCAAAAACGTCATATGGGCGTTTCTTTTCCAAAAAATATTACATGGGCGTTCCATTTAAGGTGAACTGTCAAAATACCTAAATTTGATTTAAAATTTTTAGGGTGAACTGTCAAAACAACTAGATTTGATTTAAAATTTTTGTGTTTCTAAATCGGATATTTAAAATTTCTATGTTTCTAAGTCGGGTTTAATATAGGATTTGAGCATCAACCTCCTAGCACTTTTACTTAAAAAAACTTCCTCTCTTTTTCCTTTTAAGACAGGGTTTGTTTTTTTTTTCTTTTTTTTTCGTTCGTAGATTTGTTTTATGATTTTATTTGCATGACAGGTTTTTTTATTCTCATTTTAGTGTTTCAAATATAGATTTCCTTGTAATAAACTACAATGAGTTCAGTTTACTCTATTTTTTTTTGTTATTATTGTGTTCCCAGATAAGTCAAATGAAGGAAATTTCATAAATATTAATTCATTATGATTGACCAGGTAGAAACTAATAGTTAATTGTTATAATGTTCTAATTATTAATTTCTAACGTAGTAATATAAATTATGTTGATTTTATTTATTTAAAAGTGATAACATCATTAAAATAAATGAAGAGAACTTTATAATAGTTATTATATTTTAAATAAATATTATTTAATGATTATAATCAATTATAGTTGATATAATATATAGCAGTTAGTTGTTAGTTTCTATAATAATTGATTCGATCGGATATATCGTCTGACCTGGTAGGAAGCCCGATCGGGTGGGGACTCGATTGGGTAAGGACAGTCAGACGCCTAGGGTGTTAATCTAGCCTGATGAATGCACTTGGGATTACGCAGGTCTGGTCCAGTAGGTGATCTCCGGTCAGATGACCCCAGGGCGGTTGAACCCGACCGAGAAGGGTTAGTCGGGCGGACATAAACCACATGACCCCTTTTTTGGGAGAAGGATCACAGGTGTAATCGACGTCCGACTGAACGGTTCCGGTCGGGCATGCCCGACCGGACGACTCGATCACCCTGCCAATGAAGTCATACCCCGCTCTAAGTAACTCACGGCCGGGGGCATACCCAATCGGACGGTCGGCCTGGCATGCACCAGGAATAGTCGAATCCACTCGGGCGACTGACCCACCCAAGAATTGCTAATAGCCGAGCTACCGAGCCCCCTCTGGGTGACCACTTTCGGCCGGTCAGCTAGAGCCAGATGAATTCATAGGTACATAATAGGACAAGCCCAAGTGACCCACTAGCTGAGTTATTTAATCATGATCAGACTCTCTCAATAAGATATTTCAAATCCTCTTATTATGAGAAAAAGACACTTGCCATAATCATATCCTCTCAGTGCCTCTGACTTTAACAGAGATTGAAAAGGGACAGTATGGACAACCCCTTTGACGACCATGTTAGGTCCTCGAGGAGATTAAAGCTGTCACGTAATCGAGTCAGAAAATTGATTCTTAATGAGACAAGATAACCCCGACAAGACAAGGGACATCTTCTTCCCCTATTTTGTAATTCGGTTAAATCGAATAAATCAAATAAGAATATTAATTTAATTATTTTTTATTTAAAAATATAATTAAATTAAATAAAATATTTTTTTATTAAAATCGAATAAAATTTTAAAATTTCGGTTAAAATCGAATTAACCGATTTGTTTTCTCTCGGGGTTTTTATCGAGAAATTCGGTCGGTTCCTAAATTCCTAATTGGCGAAACCTCTAGCCCTAGTCCTCTCGACGCCCCACCTCCAACCAGCTGTGCCACCGCGGTTGCGTCCCCAGCCGTGATCGAGAAGTTCCTCCAGGTAGATTCTGGCAGCCTCTTTGTGGGTTCGTCTTCCGCACGCTCCAGCGTACTAACTTACTGCGTGGACTTCCTCCTTTCCGCAGGCAACAGCAACTCGCGGTCGATCTCGTAGGTTAGAAGTTCTTCTCTTCGCCCGTCGATTAATTGGAGCCAAAGACTCGCGGGCGTTGATTCAACTGCGGAGGAGAGGAGCCAAATCAAGCGAACATGGGAGAACGCAAGGTCTTGAACAAGTATTACCCGCCGGACTTCGATCCGGCCAAAATCCCTCGTCGGCGGCAACTGAAAAATCAGCAAATGAAAGTTCGGATGATGCTTCCGATGAGCATTCGTTGCAGCACCTGTGGCACCTACATCTATAAGGGCACAAAGTTCAACTCACGAAAAGAGGACGTCATTGGAGAGGTGAGATGGTTTTCCCTTTAGCTCTTCTCGGCTATATGGCTTCTTCTTCTTTCTTTTTCCACAGTGGTAACTTTGGTTTCGTTAATAATCAAATGAACATGAGATCTAGCAATGCCGATCCCCCAAAACTTAGTACGTATTTTGGTATTCCTTCTGCTTCCTAGATTTGCTTCATCTTTTGTCCTAGAAATGTCGGTTAATCTTTATCCAGACGCGAAATCTTAGACATTAGGAAATGACATAAATTCCATGCTCGGATTACAGTGATACTCATTTTCTTCGATTTCCCCCATACACCATGAATAATCCATGATTTTGATGCCTGGACTTTGGGGGCGGTGTGTTACTGTGGATGTTAACGAATTTTTCTTCCACATGTAATTTGTACCCTTTAGTGCCTTTTTGCAGTGACAAAGGTTTATGGAATCAAAATTATATTTATAGTGCCTTTCTGCGATGAGAGTTTTATGGAATCAAAATTCTATTTATAATATTGGACCATAAACCTGATAGTGTTTGGGAAACAAGAAGGCGAAATTTAAAATTCTATTATCCAAAAATTGGGATTTAGGATCCAATGACATTTGGCTGATTATATCTTTGTGTTCTGAAATTTTATGTAAATCATGACTGATATGTTATAATACTAAACATTCTTATTGTATGATTTCAAACAGAATAAATGAAATTCTTATTCCTCACTTCATTTCAAACTTAAGACTTGCAATTATGATTTTTAGGTTTCTTGACATGGAATTGAAATTATTTCTACAGGATTTGGTTTCGGATAAGTTGCTAGGCCTTTCTGTTCCACTATAGGCATTCAATTATCATTATATAGTCAAGCTGACCAATTTCCTTTGTTTGCCTGATTAGTTCAAGCCCATCATTTTTGATAAAAAAAACAACTATCAGGCTCAGGAACTTTTCTGTTGTAAATTTGATTCCTGTGGGAAAATTAACCGTCAATATATTTCATTCTTTGCAGACTTATTTGGGAATTCCAATATTTAGATTCTACATCAAGTGTACTAGATGCTCAGCTGAGATTACGTTCAAGACAGATCCTCAGAACTCTGACTACACAGTTGAATCTGGTGCTTCTCGTAATTTTGAGCCTTGGCGTGATGAAGAGGAGGTGAATGATTGCTTTCTTGCAACAATTTTTTGACATTGCTTTTGGCTTATTAGTTTATAGTGTATTCTGTTGTTCAACTTTGTCATTTTATTCTTACCAGGTTGTTGACAAAGAGAAGAGAAAGAGAGCTGCAGAAGAGATGGGTGATGCTATGAAATCCTTGGAGAATCGAGCTATAGATTCCAAACAAGATATGGACATTCTTGCTGCACTCGAAGAGATGAGATCCATGAAGGTACTTAAACTTGTTCTTCATTTACGATTAATGGATGACATTTTGAAAAATAGTTTTTCAGGAAACAAATGGAACGTTATCCTAACCAGTTTTGTTCCATTGTGCAGTCTAGGCATGCAACTGTGAGTGTTGATTCGATGTTGGAAACGTTAAAACGGTCTGCCTATGATAAGGTAATACTTTTATGATTCTCATTTCTATCTCTCTCTCTCTTTTATAGTTTGCTTCATGAAAGCATGCACATTTGTTTTTGGTGATATAGTCTATCTCACTAAAAATTGGATCTGTATATAGTGCATGTTTAATCATTATTTAAGACTGTGTCTGATGACATTGAGCACTGTTTTGGAAAACCCAAATCAGTGAAAGGTCATTTTATGGCATTATAATTTTGCAAATATTAGCAACTTCCTATATTTGTTGAGATTTTCTCCCTTAAGGATGACATGTCATTCATATGATCGTCTTCAAGTTTATGCCACTAGTAATAAATCCTATGAGATGGATAAAATTGTAAAACTAAAAGAGATTCTTCTACTTGCAGTTTAAAAACAGTTCCATACAATAAAAAATTTCTTAGATGGTATGGTATGAAAAAATGATGCCTATTTTGTGAATGCATACTGTTAACTGTGAGATCGTACCTAGTCATGGCGAGTGAACTTAAGTCACAACTTGAAGATAGTAGGTATTTAGTGTGTGGTTATATTTTTATGCCCAGAATCTGGTAGAGTTCCTTAAAATTTCTATTAGTATATCTTTCTTAAAAAACTGTCATCATCTTGTTTTTATCAGTATAAAGAATCGTATCATATTAGCAACTAATTGTAAGCTCATACTATGATTTTGAATCGCATCAGTAATTGTCTTTTTTACTTCTTTTCTTTCTAAATAACCATTTTCTCCACTGACAGGAGAAAAAAATAATGGAAGAGCTAGATGAAGCAGATGAAGCACTCATTAAATCTATAACTTTCCATGTAAGTATCCAAGTATTGTTTCTATCTTGTTATTGCATTTTTAGTTGCTATATGTTTTCTTTTTCTAGGCACTAAAGTATTATAAAATCTATATGCCAAATTGCTACTATAGGGTTCAAAAGATTTTGTTCGAAGAATAGATGATGATGAGGATGAGGATGAGGATGAGGATGACATTGAAGAGCTAGGCAAGGCATCTTCTAGTCTAAGTGAAAGTTCAAAGGTATTTCATCATTGTGTTGATCACTTGCTGTTGTTCTCTTTGGGCTGTCAATGAAGGTTTCTAGCAAACTCTTGCACTATTTTTGTTTTAGTGTTCTAGCCTTGGAAGCTTCAGTTGTAAATATGCAACTAGTATTTGATGGTTGAGCTGGCACCAATATGATTTGCACTTCTTCATGTCATAATGGATTCAGTCGGTTTCAACACTTGTATTCTTTTGTGGGATGGGAGATCCACAAACCATTTTGTGCCACTTGCCTTGTCTGAGCTTGAGTCTTGTCTTAGGAACTATAGAAGAGTGTCACATACCTAAAATACATATAGGTGCACTCTGAGAATGTATGATAATGCTTCTTTTTTATTCCCAACCTGAGCAATGACCGACTCAAGATAATTTCTTGTATATATTTTATAAATAATTTACTTTGAACAGCAGTCGTTGGTACTTATAATGCAGATTTTATAAGGTAGGTTCGACAGTTTCCCCATTGCTGCGTCAGTAATTGGAGCAATATCACATCTGTTTGTAGTGTTTTATGATTGCGGTTTAAAATTGAGGCTGAGCTCATGCTTATTTATGCAGAGGAAGATTGCTTTGGAACCTCTAGCGATGGTGGAGAGAGCAACAGATTTTCTAACCAAAAGTACTATTGCTGATGATGCTAGAGATGGAGGTATGAATTCTTCTCGAGTGATTTTTTATGTTTATGAGGTTTAATTATGATTCTTTTATGTCTGTTGTTGGAAAATTAGGTGGATCTATGAAACGAAAGTTTATAGTGAAACCCAGATCGGCTTTGGAGGTCACTAAGAAGCCTCGAATTGCTAGTGAAGATTCTGATCCATCAAATAACGAAGGAGATGGTGAAAAGCATGATGCCGGAGGAACCCAGTCAACAAATGGACTTCAATCTCTCTTTCAAAACTACGGCAGTGATGACAGTGATTATTAGCTAGTCTTTGGCCAATAATTATTATCTATGACAGTGATGACATAATTATTATGGGTGAGCCAACAAAATGAATAATGTACAACAAATGAGCAATGCGTTTTCCTATACATTTTGACCAATTACTTCTTAGCTCGTCTTTGGGTTTGTACTCGCTGTCTAATGTAATCTCAAGATTATAGAAGAGAAGATGATATTGTCCAATATGATAAATTCTGTCTATGAATTCTTCCCAGCAATTGTATATATTGTCTATTACTTTGATAAGGATGCTTCTAAGAGAACATCATTAGTTGCTAATGGTTACCTTCTCTCTAGTATTTGTATGGACCAATTACAGATCGAGTTCAATCACTATTTGGATAACTTTAACGAGTTTATGTTCCGAAATAAAAATCATTTTACCTCAAAATTTATTCACTACTGCTTTAACCTCATTAGTACTCACTGTGAAATTGAATATCAATGAAAAATATAATCATCAATTGGTGACATATTCGGCATTCAATCGTCGATCGGACACCGTCAACGGTCTCTGGCCGCCGTCCCAAACCAAACTATACTTTGGAGGGCATAGTAAATTCGTTGGAGATCGTCACAATTACGATCTCACATCATTCACCATCGATCCGAACGGGTTCACCGTTGTCGACGATCTCGACAGGTTCACTATCCCTTCAAAATATAGTTTGATTCAGGACGATGATCGAACACCAAACATTGAACGTATACTTTCACTCTAAATAACTTCTCATTTTTAAATTCATCATGGTTCCAGCAATTTATCAACGAAAGAAAGAATCTTATTGGATGAAGCATTGCAATTTAGTGTCGAGTAAAGTCCACTCGCAAATAATTTGGAGCGATGACATCATTCATTTCCTTTTTTTTTTACAAAGCAAAACTACAATTCCGACGTGGCTATTAGAATATCCACATCATCGATAATTAAATTTGAACCTGACTGCTTTTCCGGCCAGGTTAGAGGAAGGAATCAAGCGGTGCACTCCTGCGAACCATGCAAAAATCGCCCTCAACAACGACTCCTGTTTCAGCACTGAACACGACTAGTGGCCACTGATCCAGAATAATATTGATTAATAATAATAATAATTATTATCAATCTTTTTTTCTATTTCAATAAGAGTATCACTCGATTTAATAAACGATCTAATTTTTCACTTGCAAAAGAAATCCAAACATAATTTTGATGTCCTTTTTAATATAAAATTGCAAGGAAAAAAGGAATCTGAGGATTCCACCACCGCTGTCTCGTTCATGATTCCGTCTAAATACAGATCCTGTTTTATTTGCGGATGAAGAAGCGAGGATGCTGCAGCACAGTACGAGCGCCGCTTCCTTCGCGGCTCTTCCTCCGCTTCCGCGATTGAAGGCCGGTCGGAGGCGGCAGCATGGTGGCGGCGCAAGCATCCATCTTTATGCATTTCCAGGCTTCCTCTCTTCTTCTTCTTCTTCGGAAGAGCCGTCGCCTTCTCTCTCATGGATCTGCACGCCCTCGCCTCGCCCGGCCGTCCCCAAGCCCCCGCTCGTTCCCACCACCGTGGCTAGGGCTGCGGAAGACGCCGCTCTGGCCGCCGGGGGCGAGGAGAGCCTGCCGAGGCCGGCGACGAAGCTCTCGAGTTCAACGAGCGGGCTGGTGCACAAGTTACAGTTGGGATTTCTATTCGGCCTCTGGTATCTCTTCAATATCTACTTCAACATCTACGACAAACAGGTCTGCTTTTTTTTTTTTTTTTTTTTTACTTTCCATCATGACTACTGGAATCTTTGGTTTTCTGATTAAAATAAAAAATTGATCAATGAATCCTGAGCGAGATAGATTCTTCTTTAGATGAATAGGGGAATGAACAGTAGAGGTAGATTCTTCTTCGAAACAGAGGAAAATAATATGTATCTATCTATGCGAGTAAAAATTCTTGAGTATACTATGTTTTATTTTGTCCTTGCTGAGAACAATCTGGCCCCTTTTTCTTCTGAAACCTTACTTGTTGACAAGGAGCTATTTGACTTTTATGTTTGGTCTTCTCCCCTCAGTTAGAGTTACAGTTACTATGACAAGTTTTTTTTTTCTACACGAACTAAACCTGTTCGTATACAGAAACAAGGACAATCTCAAAAACTTGTCCTTTTTGTGTGCAATCAAGGATGCTTAAACCAATATCACTCTTTATGCAGGAATCTTTTTTATTACTCTATAATTCTTATGTTGTCTTAGATAGAAGAGATTGGTGAAACTCTGTTCTTGTTTGAGACAGATTTTGTGGAAATATACTTTACATTGTTGAATATGTCATTTTTAGAATCTCAAGAGAGATTGGTTGTTGCAGGTTCTGAAGGTGTATCCATTCCCAATGACCATCACTGCGTTTCACTTTGGCATAGGGACTGTGTTTATATTGTTGATGTGGCTCACTAATATATACGAGAAGCCTAAGATCTCTTCCAAACAGGTCCTGAACATTAACATTGTAGACATTGCATTATTATGGCCTATATGTCCTTTACAGCCACAACTATCCATTGGCAGATTGTTGCAATTCTTCCCTTGGCTATCGTGCACACTTTGGCAAATGTTTTTACTAATATGAGTCTGGGAAAGGTAGCTGTTTCATTCACTCATACAATAAAGGCGAGCGAGCCTTTCTTCACAGTAATTCTTTCTGCCTTGTTCCTTGGGGAGGTAATTTTCTCATCCAATCACTCAGTTTTGCCAACATGAAGTCTTGTATCTTCTGTCCTTGTATGTTCCTGGTAATCTTCTAAAGACTTGTCTTCTGACCTCCCTTGTGAGCTTGATGAAGTTCCTGCATACCTTTTTCTGCATGTTAATTATTGTGGATTGTTTATCTATCAATTCCGATGATATAATAGGGGACAAAGTTCAATGGCGTAGAAGGATCCATATAGCCGACCCCACTAGTGGGATAAGGCTTTGTTGTTGTTTTTGTTTTTGTTGTTGTTGTTGTTGTTGTTTATTTATTAATCCCACTTTGTGCTTGGCAAAAGTATCCAAAGAAGTAATAAAGCATTTCAATCTGTTTTTTCTTCTGCAGTTTCCTTCCTTTTTGGTTCTGATTTCTCTTGTGCCAATTGTCGGTGGTGTTGCTTTGGCGTCTCTGACTGAAGTTTCTTTCAACTGGTAAGCATCTCCAAAAATTTATAGTTCATGAAGAAATTATTTCTTTGTTGATTTCATTTTCTCTCATCCCTCCTTTATTTTCTTCCTACTATTTGACTATTCCATATCCAGCATACCCTATTTTTATTGATCAAGAATGTATCTATTAAGCTCACATGTCACATCTCCTAATCTTAAATAGGGCTGGATTTTGGAGTGCCATGGCTTCAAACCTTACCAACCAATCTCGCAACGTGCTCAGCAAAAAGATAATGACCAAAAGTGAGGTACTCTAATGGAACTTCATAGTTCTCATTTGTGTATTTAATGCTGAATGATTTGTGTTGGAATTTGGAATTGTACAACATGGAAATGGACTGGTTGAACTCAGAAATTTTGCTTAATGTACAAGCCTGAAACATGAATCTATCTGATTTTGCGATGCTACTAAGTTAACTTAGATCTGTTATTTTTTTTTCAGAATAGTAATTGCAAAAAAACTTTTGTGGCTGTTAACTGATCAGTTAAAGTTTACCTAAAACTTAAACCTTCTTTTTGTTGAAAAAACTCTAATGAGTCAAACAAAAGGATGAGCTCGTTGAAATCTGTATGATATAAATTCCATCAATGAAATTTTGTACTAATAATGTCTCATGAATCAGGAATCTCTAGATGACATAAATCTCTTCTCGATCACTACAATCATGTCATTTTTACTGCTAGCCCCTGTAACTATACTCGTTGAAGGAATTAAATTCACACCGGCATATATGCACTTTGCTGTAAGTAAACTCAATGAATTTTTCTTGTTACTTCTCTACATCTATATTATCATATTCTTAATAATTGATGATTTTTACTCCTCTAACTGTAGGGACTGAATATTAGAGAGGTGTTCGTGAGGTCATTTCTTGCTGGTGTTTGTTTCCATGCTTATCAACAGGTCAGATATTGTTAAGCGCATGCAGATGTTTGCTAGTTCTACCTACTAATTTTTGCTCAATGTGTTAACTCAATTATAAAACACGAATGCATTTGTGTAAATGAGGACTGCATGAATGCAAAAGAAAGGAAAACAAGATCTAATCTAGAGGAAAAATCAATAGGGAACTAAAAACAATCAGAAATAAGAGCTTAGAGATTGAATGCTTCTCTTCGGAGACATCTGATGAAATTAGAGATTGAATGCTTGCTATTCAAAGAGTGTGCCAATTTGTGATAGCTTAATCATATTTGATCGCAATTTTGTCCTTGATGGAACTCGTGCCCAATATATCCAACTATGCACAATCGATAACCATTGTGTAAAGGAAGCATTTTATGAATTATGACTAAGCACAAGACTGGTTAATTTTCAGATGCAAGATTTTAGGAGAATCTATCTGAATCGAGCATGGGATATATAAATTGTTGATAATATAGGTAGTATTTCAGTTAGACCAGTAGTATGCCCTCTCTTTTCTAACTCCATGCTTTTTAATACAGACAGTAATCTAACATTTTGCATTTGGTAAGTTTCACAAACTATATTACTGTTCAATTACAATGTCGCTATTTGACTGTTTCGAGTGGTGTTAGTACCCCGTAAGAAGGCTAGTCATGTTGCTTTGCACAATGACAGTGGTCAAAACAGCTATTGAGACATGAAAATAGAAGCTGGTTGCACTCTGAGACTAGCAAGGATTTGTAGGATGGTAAAAGAAAGATATACTAGTCAATCCACTTTGAAATTGAGAACCAAGAAGAACATACAAAGTTATTTCTATCTGGAGTCTTAAACATATTAGGAAAGCATACAAATCCATTAATCCAATATCATGTATGCTTTGGAAGATGAGTAAACTTATGTTACCTAAGAAGTTTAGATAAAGATCCTTAAACAAGTATAAATGAGTCTTCCATTTCTGTTTAAACATCACTGCATCTTATTTATTCCTTTTCCTTTGAATGATTTTTGGATTCCATGTCTGATTGATTGTCTGAAACTGGCAGGCTGCATACATGATACTCTCCAGAGTATCGCCTATCACGCATTCTGTTGGCAACTGCGTGAAGCGAGTGGTAGTAATAATATCTTCAGTTCTCTTTTTCAGAACACCAGTTTCACCTATTAATTCCATTGGTAATCCTTGCTCTTCCTCGACTGTTGAAAACTTGGTGTTTCTATCAGTTTTTCAAATCCTTTATTGGATTGCAGGGACTGGTGTAGCACTAGTTGGAGTCTTCCTATATTCAAGAGTGACGAGAGCCAAACCCAAGTCTGCTTGAGACTTTCAGTTTTTTTTTCCCATCCATTTCTCTTTTACCACAGCACAGGAGTTCATTAACAGCTCATTCTAGGAGTTTGAATCTACTTGGAGATTGAATAGTTTGGAAATTGGTCAGGATTTACTCCTTTGCGATACAACCATTGCTGTAGGCAGGTTTTCTTGTGTACCTTCTTTTGCTCCTTACCAAGAGCATTTTGACCTCGAAGTTTTCTTAAAAACGTTTATTTTGTAAAGCTGTAACATCTTTGATTTTGATCCCGCCATTGCTGACGAGGACGTGGGTGGGCCGGCATGGCACCCTAAGGTGGTAGGTCGGGCCCAAGACCCACTCACACGGGGGCGCTGAGGCCCGGTAAGGGGGAAACATGAGACTCAATGTCCCTGTCCCGGGAAGCCTGGTCCGGTCGACTCCGTTTATAAAGTCAGTTGTTTCCTCGCGAAAGTCAAGCTATAACGGTCCTGCTAGTCAGAAGAATACCCGAGCTCATATTTGCAACTTCGACCCCGTATGGCTCCCGATCAGGAACCTCCGCTCGGGAAGTCCCTGACATGGGTCCTAATCCTGCCAGACCTCGACTAGCACTACTCAACCCTAGGGTTCCCTTATTGCTCTCCATGGCAAGATGACTCTCCATCGGGAGACCCGAGGATGAAGCCATGTGGTGCTAATCGGCATACCCCGAGCGGGCTACAGCTCTGGCGTCTAGCAGGTGAGGATAATGATCACGTCGACGTTCGCCGACTCGGACCTGACACCACTCATGTTAGAATCGCAGAAATCTCGCTAACGTAGTACGATTTCTGGCAGGTGCGGTGAGTGAAATCAGACCGTACTACGGAGCTAATTGCCAGTGTTAAAAAATATGGCGCCAGTCGGCTTGCTGACATTGTTCACTGACTTTGTCCCCGTATAGGACAAAAGGGGGGACATGTTTGGTTGACCTTCCTGGCTATATATATGACACTCCATCTCTTACGCGTAGGTATACAAATTAACGAAGGTTACAGTATTTTTCACCTTTTTCTTGCTTCTTCTCTATCAAATTCTGACTTAATCGTCGGAGGACCTTACCGGAAAAACTCCCGGTGGGTTGCTAACGGTCACCTTTCTTACAGATGAGAATCCATCTCCCGTCAGAATCCTCAACATCGCCACGTGTTACCGATCATCCTCCTCCGTTGACAAGTCGTTCCCATCATCAGGTGGGGAGTCCATCTTGCTCATCGACGGGATCAGATTTAATTTCATTTGTAGCAATTCCCTTCGGATCTTTGAGTCCACTCTCTTCATTAATTTAACGTTAACAAAGTTGATAATCGCATACATTATATATTATAAATTGATTTGTTTTATTAAAAAAATAAGAATTTTAATGACTTTATATTTGTCAACACTGTGGGCCCGAATGTAGTTAGTATAATACTAATTATTAGCCTATAATAGTCATTAAATATCTGACGGTCCATATGCATTTAGGAAATTTTTTTCCCCATTTTTAATCATTTAGCGGTTGATTATAAATTAATTTTCTAACTATGAGAAATATTTAAGATAAATATAATCACATTTTACTATAATTAAATAATTATTAAAATAATTATATATATATATATATTTTGACAACATAATTTTGATAAGTTAAAAAGTTTTTTTTTATCAAATTAAGTTAATTAATTTAATATGTTATAATAATAATTATTTCATAACTATTATAATATTATCAACAATTTGATGGCATTTAAAATTATAAAAACTTTAAAAGTTGGACCTAACTTTTTTATTTTTTGAAGAACAAATTTATTTTTCCTTCCGTCAATCACATTGCACTAAATTTTCTATTTTATCCTTTCTGTTAACTAATATTATATTTCTTTCAAAAAATAATATCAGTATAATATTGAATTTCAAAAAACATTTTTATTATAATGTTTGTATTTTTTGAAAATTATTATTTCAAAGAACAGAATGATAATGTTGATTTTTGAAATATAATATCACAGTGATATTATTTTTTCGAAATTCAATATCATATTGATAACGATGTTTTTTAAATACAGAGTGTTTATTTTTTTTCATAAATTTGAAAGTTGAGTGTGTATTTTTTTTTTGTTTTGAAAATTTCGCAACTAAGTGCATTCTTCGTCAATTCCGTAATCTTATTGTAGTAAAAAGTATTTTTAAAATAACAAATACGATTTTATTTTATTTTTAAAGTACAATACCCACTTTTAATTTTCTTTGATTATTGTTATCGTCTTCCCACTCCTACGTGTCGTCCACTGAACGCGACAGTGGCTTCTCACCAGATAGTCGTTTGACGACGAACTGAACAAAACTAAACACTCTCTGCACATGCTGTCACGAGTTACCGCCCTTGTCTTCGCCCTCGCCGCCTCTCCTCTGACTGCCCTCTAGATCATGCACTAGCATCTGATTCTGCCCTTCCCTGGTATGCAGCTGAAGCAGTTCCAGCCCTCCCCAAATCTCCTACCCAGATCAGATCTCGTCTTCTTGCGGACGGGGAGTTGCACATCTCCAAGGGTCGAGCAAGAACATGTGTTCTCTGATTTCTTATGGAAGTGATCTGGAAAGGAAGGTAGAGAGATCAAAGAGGGAGCCGCATAGGAACAGATGAAGCGGAGGAGCTTTTTGCCGCAGCATCGGAGCGGCAGATGGAGAATCAAGCTGCTGCTGATGGTGCTTTTCTTGTTCTCCTGCTTCTGCTTGCTAATGCTTAACCATTACTCCTTCTCCCGAGTATTCGAGCATAGTGCGGCGGAAGCCCCACCTGTCGTCGTCGTCGCGCAGAAGCCTAAGATCGCCTTTCTCTTCATAGCGCGCAATCGGCTTCCCTTGGAGTTCGTCTGGGATGCGTTTTTTCAAGTATTTTTTTCTCCTATTTTTCATTCTTCGTTCAGTTCCCTGTCCCTTCCATTTTATTCCGCACGCATTTTTCTCAGATTCTGTCATTGTAGGGTGAGAAAGAGGGCAAATTTTCGATCTTTGTTCACTCCAGGCCCGGGTTTATACTCAACGAGGCCACCACACGATCTGCCTATTTTTATAATCGTCAAGTCAACAACAGCATACAGGTTAATTTTCATCCTCTTTGCTTCAACAGTCGTACAAATTTTTTTTGTTGTTTTGTAAGGAAAAATCTTCTTTCATGCCATCCTCCTGTGTACATTTAAAGATTATACTGATATCATTCTGCTGAAATTGACCAACCATGAAATTTGGTACGACAATACAGCATCTACTGAGAAGCCATGAATAAAATTATCAGTCTGCTGGTAGTGCTGGTTCTTGTCTGACCCATTACTTTCCATGAAATATTCAGGCGATATTAGTTGGTAAACAGTGGCTCAAAATCGACCACTTCAATGCTCAATATTCTTCATTCATTTCTTCATCTTGGGTCAAGAAATATGCTGCCACATTTCTACAACGCATGAAACAACTAACATCATTTTGTAGTTGGCATTAGATTGCTATTGATGGTTCGTTACTATATTAGTAATCTTGATTTGGCGAGGTGTTTAGTGCTTATTTATTACCATAGTTGTCTGTTTAGGTGCTACTCAACTGCATAACCTTTGTTATTCTAATTATATTCATATCAATATGTAAAAATGAACTGCATAAATTGTTGTTATTTCAAAGCTCCTTCTTTTGTTTCCAGGTAGAGTGGGGAGAGGCTAGCATGATTGAAGCCGAGCGTATTTTGCTTAGAAATGCGATCAAGGATTCTTTTAATGAGCGATTTCTTTTTCTGTCAGACAGGTGCCTTTTTCTTTGATTGATCTTATTATTTGTTGATGATTAAAGTTTAAACAATGAAAATGAATTCCTGGTTATGATGCTATGCAGACTATATTAAACCAGATAGGTGGTGGTTCTTTTCTTGGTATTTAATCATTATTTATGATTTTGTTACCCTGGGATTGGGTCCATTGACTTACATTCCTTTATCTTGCAAATAACTAATATTTTATATTGTGCTCTTCTAGGTCGTTCATATGAGGATCTTTTCAATGGTAGTCCTAGGCCTTGATATTTTGGTAGCCCTTGACAACAATTGTAAATTGGTGCCAAAACTAAAAAAATCTCCGTAGCATGGTCTTACCCTAAAATTCAATAGATGATAACTCATATACTTGACTTTAGATAGATGGGACTCGGCTTATTGTTGTCGTTGTTGTTAGTATGCATCGAATTCCATTTCTCCATATGTTAAGTGATTAGTGAGTAAGTATAGCTACTTCTTGGTATTAATATAACTCTTCTTCCCATTATGTTTAACATTAAAGTGTTGGATTAATCTTCAAAGAGTTCTATATTATTGACGTATCAAAGTTATTTTGTTGATATAAATATGTCGAAAAGTTGTCTCTAGGCGGATGTTAAAGATTCTGTTGTTATTAATCAATAGATTACGAGCATGTATAAGAGCATGCCTTTGCTTGCCTCAATTTCTTTTACCTTGTGCACAGCCTCTGAATTTGCAATAGTCATGAAGTTGAGCTAGTCTCAATTATTTTGAGTCTCGTGCATCTATCTTGTGTTAGTCTCAATTATTTTGAGTTGGGTACATCTATCTTATCCTCCATTGTGCGATGCTAGGTCATTAGTAATGGAACTTGCAATAGCGTGCTGATAAAAACAGTGACAGTATCTTAACACATGACTGAATTTTCCAACTCTCCCAATGTTATGCTCTACCACTATGTTACACAGACTCATAATCATGAGCATGCAAGATGCGTGAGTACAAGACAGATTTTGTGAATTTTTACACATGATCAGCAGGGGTGTCATTTCGAATTGCGGAAACCGCCTCTTGCAACGTAGAATAAGGTGGGTACAATAGACTCTTCCACGGGACCCCGCATTGGCAGGAACTTCATGCACCGGGCTACCCTTTATCGGCAAGTGTGTTAGTCTGTCACGAGTTCACTTGGAGTATTGGTTCTAAGTGTCCTATTTGAAACGAAGGGGATAAATGAAGAGTCTAAATATCAATGTTCCACTATAAGTACATCTTTGAAATATTCAATTCTTGTATCTATGCCCTAAATGTTGTTAGTGTATTTTATTTTAAATGAGACATCTGTTGCTTCAGTTTTTAGGAAGATCCTTTTCATGTTTGTTCATATCTGGTAGGTTTTCATGATGATTTTTGAACTTTTTGTTGCCACCGTGGACACGCACAACACACAAAAAAAAAAAGAAAAAAACTTGATTAGACGTAACTTTAGTGTTCTCACCTGCCATCAACTAGTAGCCGTTTGACCTATGCAGCCTTAACAATGACTTATATGAATACTTCTTTTTATCTTGGCAGTTGCATTCCATTATATAACTTCAGTTACATCTACAAATACATAATGTCTACGACAACTAGCTTCATAGACAGGTAACATTCCTCTGATCTTGCTTGTCATGAACAATTTTACACACTATTTGTATGTCTCTGCAATCTCAATTTTGCATTTATATTGTTCGCTTTTCTTAGATTATGATATAATTGGGGACAGAGCCCAATGACATAGAAGGATCCATATAGCCTACCCCACCTAGTGGGATAAGACTTGGTTGTTGTTATTGTTATATTGTTCGCTTTTCTTCAAACAGTTAAAAGTGTTTATCAATACAAATATTACTAAACTAACTTTCTGTGTCTTATATACATAATAAATTCCTATTTTTCATTTTGGTTTAGTCCAACATTGGTGTTTGACTAGTTCAGTATAGTGTTGGTTCACAGGCCTTGATAAATCTATACTCAATAGCATCATAAGGGGACATAAAGCTCCATTTTTGAAATAAAATTGATTTGAAGTGAATCCATCAATTTTACTTGGGCAGCGGGGCCTTGCTCCTACACCTCCGGCAGAGCAATTTCTGCTATCAATGGATTCAACAATTTTTTCAACTGCATGAGTCAAGGTTTATAATTAATAGCAATGAAATGAGAAGGGCAAGTGGAGAGTTAATTGTGTCTTTCACTGAATTCTTGGGAACCCTAACATGCATGTTGGTGAGTGGTAGAAGAAATGCACCATGGGAAGTGAATCCTTTTCTACGAGTATCAAGTTCTAACTTTGCACCTTTCGTGTGCTTCATCTTCATCTTCGGTGGTAGTGGCTTAAGTATCTCAGTTGACTCCCTTGGAACTCCAAACCTGATGCAAGATGAACCCAAACCCAACATGATCCCTTGAACTTCAAGCGACCATAACTTTTGACTCAGGACTCGGAATCCGACTTCGTTGGCGGCCACACGTGTGTATTTCAGAGATCTACGATTATTATGGGGGAACCCGTAACCACCAACTTTCGGACCCAAATTCCACACGTGTGTATTTTTGTTGTTATGGTATGTAGGGTATTTTTGGTATAATTATGGGTCATAATTAGTCTATAATAGTGTCCTGTTTATTTTATGTCAATCTCTACCAACAGATTTCCTTTTCTTGAAACATCTCTTTTTTTTCTTTATAAGATTGGAATTGAGGTTCATATATACGGATTTCTTTCCTTTCTTCGTCTAGGGTCTAGAGTATATATTAATATATGTTTAACTGTATGAGTAATTAATCCTCTTTGATAATAGAGTTTTCTATTTTTGGTGGTTCTCTTCTTGCATTCTCCTCCAATCTTCTTTCTTGTTTGCCCACAGGATAATTACTATCCTGTTCCGCGTCAAACCCCTATTGTCATTTCTTGCATGTCCTCAATGTGAGAACTCTTTTGTTTGCAACATATCTTACCTGGTGACTACTCTTCCATCTCTAGATCTGTAAGTTCTTGGTGAATATTTTGGCATAAAGGGTCACATCAGCTTTGCAATATCTTCTTCCTCGTAGGATGACCACAGCTGGCACCATCGCTATGCTTTATAATAAAAGCAAGATCAGGTCACTGACGATCAAAGCCCCAGTAAATGGAGGCTGTAAATAATGCTCCTAAGGTAGCGAAATTCCTTATTGGGTAAGTTTCGATCTGATGAAAAGGCATTGTCTTGGTTTCTCTTTTAGTTGGCATGTCCAATTGAAGCACGTTCAAATTGCTAGACAAAAACAATTTGATCAATTACAGAAAATTGTATCATTAATCAATTTGCATTTATTATTATGCTTTCCCCGCACACATACACACAAAACATATGCACACTTACAAAGAAACATAGATTTCAAATGAGGAGACTTAGCAATTATAAATTGCAGAATGTATCTTTGTAATGACCACAAGGTTCTAATAGTATCTGATTATACAATACTGGAAGCAGTTTTGCTGATACCAAAGAGGGTCGTTATAATCCAAGAATGAACCCAGTTGTTCCTGTCTACAATTGGAGGAAAGGATCTCAGGTACTGAATGAGATTTCTGAATTTGGTTTATTTCATGTCTGTACTCTGTATGATACTAACATGATGTTTTGTGGCTTTTTAGTGGGTAGTGTTAACAAGAAAACATGCTCAAGTTATGATCAATGATGATGCAGTCTTAACAGAATTCGAAAAGCATTGCAGGGTATGATTGCCTATTCTATTAAGTTCATCATTCAACTTAGTTTAGAGTGTCCCTGTGGTCATATAACTCTTATTTGGCCCTTTTTTTCCTCCGCGCCTTGTATCTTAAAGAATAAGTAACAGGCTTTAGCCATCTGAAGTAGAAAGTACTGGTGATTCTTCACTGTTAATTAATTGAGCAACTCTGAATGATAAAACATTCAAACTGATTTTATTGATTTTATGATCATTGGTCAAGGCACCATCTTTGAAGGTCTCCCACATTGTTTAATATTTACATCCTAGACCACTAGTGTCTCCCACATTGAATTTTAGGTCACTTCCTCCTGCAACAGGCTGGATTACATTTTAGTTTTTGGCTATTGTTTGATTTAAGTACCAGCGGACAGCTAGATAGATTGAATTTGATCCGCAAGAGGAAGAAGTCGTGTTTTTATTCCTTTATTTCATAGTATGTATATGTGATCTCATGATATTTATTTTTGTTGAATAAACATTTATATTTATCTGACAAGTGTCTCTGTCACTGTTTCTAGAGGAAGTCTTTACCAGAGTTTTGGAGGGATCATCCTTTTGTAAGTAGTTCTTCCCACTCAGTTTTAATTATTAACATTCTTCTTTGTTTTGTTTGAGTATTTTTGAGAGATCTAATCATGAAAAGTCGAGGCATGTAGCATATTTTTCTGAGGTTTCAGCATTTCAGTGTAGCACAGTATAGCAGATCAATTGCAGAATCAGTGAGGAATAGACTGACCTGATTATAACTTGCTAATTGCCTACATTTTGACTTCCCAATTGATCAAAGGGAGAATGTAATCTGGTCGATCAGTGTCACCAACAGAATATCATATTTTTTTAAAGCCTTGTACTTTTTGATGAATGAAGCCTAAATTCTTCTCTCCTTTTTTTATCTGAAATCTTACCAGCTTATCTTCCTGACGTTAAATGAAAGAACAATAGCATAAATAATACCTTTTAGTATTTTTCGGTAAGTCTACATACTTCTGCTATTTACTCCTAAACCACATTGAGACTCGACTTCTTTGTGATGAATAAACTATGATTCCTTTCTATAGCTTTGAATATGACTCCTCTCAGTTAATGAAAATATTCTTTGAATTATAGCTTTGACCTGGTTGGTATAGGTTATATTGACTCCTTCCCAGATCTATACCAGCTACGCATCAAGCCTGATGGAGAAAATCTACCAGCTTGTCATTTTGCAATGAAACCCTACCACTTCTCAATCTTTCCAGAGAAAGGTTCATGTCAAATTTTTTAATGGAATTGATGGCACAAGCTGAGTTTTTGAATATATACTCATGCAAATTGTATGGCTTGAACAATATTGTTATCAGGACATTGTGAACAATATTGTCAGCCAAAACCTTTGTTATACTTCTCAATCCTTTCTTTATGCTCTGCCAGTCTTAAGGTACCTTTGTAGAATTCTTCGAGAATATGTAGAAAATTATGTTTCAACAGGTCCCAGAAATTGTGAAAAAATTCATAGGTGAATTTATTAGGGCCTATGGATCTGTCCATCCCTATTGAATGACTGCCAACTTGATCTCCTTGATAGAGAACAAATACTCCAGATACATTAGAGTTTCTTGGTTGATTAAGATAACTTTTCCAGGTTTTGATCTAGAATGAAGATGAAAATGTCCTTGTAATAGAGAAAAAATGATTCCTTGAAAGCCACTTGCATTCTCAATTTGCTCCAGTGTGAGCTCGTCTCAAATTTGAAGGCAGGTAAAAAGGACTTTTTGTCACCAACTTTGACCTATTTGATATCTGCTCTCTGTCTCGAATATATGTCTTCAATATTTAGGCGGTCGTCAAAAGTTTATAGGAAGTCCTTTTTATTCCAGTTTTTTGGTCGTGGGATTACAAGATTTTTCAAGAGTCAACAAAGAATTCTCACATGTGGTTATTCATCATTTCTCCTTATTTGGGTCCCTTCCCAAGTCTTCCTTTCTTCCTCAATGGAGTGACAATTTGCATTGCTCCAAAATCACGAGACTAACAGCAGCCTGGGGCAAATGTGGAAGGGGGCTATCCACCATCTTTGGTCTACCATTACCAGTAAAGAGTTAGGTATTGTAACGACCCGGCCCCTCGGCCCCTTGGGCGGCCCACTTGGCAGCCCAAGGGGCCAAGGGGCTGGGTTGTTACAATAAAAAGGCGCCAAAGGGGCCGCCAAATGGGATTTTGCCGCCCAAGGGGCCGAGGGCCGCCAAGTGGGCCGCCAGTTGGGCCGCCCAAGGGGCCAAGGGGCCGGGTCGTTACAATAAAAAGACGTCTTTTTATTGTAATGACCCGACCCCTCGGCCCCTTGGGCGGCCAAATTCCATTTTTTGGCGACCCAACAACTTGGCCTCTTTGGTCGTCGGCCGTGTCGTTACTCACTAGGTTTTCCCACCCCTGGCCAGTGGATTTTTGCCTTTTCCAAGATTCGAACTCTAGACCTCCTTGGCTCAATTGGTTACCAGGATTCATAAACTTTAGTACTTAGGCTGGAGGTCTAGAGTTTGAATCTTGGGGAAGGCAAAAATCCACTGGCCAGGGGTGGGAAGACCTAGTGAGTAACGACATGGTCAACGACCAAAGGGGCCAGGTTGTTGGGCCGCCAAAAAATGGAATTTGGCCGTCCAAGGGGCCGAGGGGTCGGGTCGACGGACCGGGTCGTTACAGGTATCACCAACTTTGAGATTGATTGTCTATTTTCCTGGCTGCCATAAGTCTATATACGGTAAATCTGCTACACAAGGGGTTAGGTGAGTTTTTAAATATATTTCTAAATGTTATTACACAACTTGTTCAGATAAAGATTGATGAAATATATAACTCAACAGTGTCTACTTGATAGTTCTTATCTCAATTTAGATATTTTTTACAATTAGTCTTGTCATCATCAAATGGGATTATGATTATTTAATAAAGGAGTCTCAGTTTATGCCACTGACAAAAGTTGGGAAGATTGGTTTCACAGTTTGTACTATTTGAAGCAACAGGCTGCACTATAATTAACAATGCCAATCAAGTGAACTAATCAGCCAAGGTTTTAAAGAGCCTTTTTAGATATCATTCAGGTGCATATGATAAACATCTATATTTCAATGTCAAAAAGGAAATTCAGATGCAACAACAATTAAAGTTTCATGATGAATATCAGAAAGCTTCATGGCTCACACATTGATGAGCATGATTGTGGTCGTCTTTAGGGAGTTGTCTAACAAAATTACATCATCAGACTTCCTTTTTTCCCTTTGTCTTCCATAAGAGATGAGGAAATAAGGAAGATGAAGGGTTAGGTCAAGAGGCCTTCTATTGTTGATTGTTATGGCTTATGAACTTTTGCTCTTGGTTATGGATTGAATGCGTTTTGGGCTAGATATAAATTTGGTTATGAAGATCTGTTTGTCTAATCCGAGTAATTTATCTTGATTGTCCTCAGTCCATCAAAAAAATTGATTCAAACTGTTGTGCAAGCTTTTGTCTAACCTAAGCACTTAATTTTTATTTTTTGAGTCCAACAATTGATAAACATGAGCTAGTTGACGTAGCTAACTTAATCATTCTTTGGCAGCCTGCAGATCCATCCAAGGAGCACAATTGTATACCAGATGAGCATTATGTTCAGACACTGATTGCGGTAAGACTATGTTTGTTTATAGACACTCTTCTTGTTCATTTAAGGCTAAATTCATGGAGATTGGCACCCTTGTGCTACTATTTGATTCAATATTGGATGCATTTTTGGTCTGTAAAAGTGCAGATATGAATGTTTAAAAAGAAACAAATTAATTTATAGCATGTAATTTTATCTGCATTTAATGGCCACAAAGATATCTGCAACAAACATTACAATTTTCATTTACAGTATCAAATATGCTGTTTTCTTGAATGGTGTAACAACATATTTCTTATCATAAAAAAAGTTCCTTCAAATTATAATTTTTGATTGCAATCTATTGCTGTGATTGAATTTAAAGCAATGTCAACCGGTTAGCTGCAAACACACCAACTTGATAATATTAATGACTTGAATTTGGATTATCCTAAAGCATTCCCACAACATGTTGCACAATCAGGATATATGCAGCGTGCTGCTTTTGCACTATGTTAATTGTAAGAAGTATGGAAACACTGGATTATTGCGCTTACGATTAGTACTAGCATTAAAAAATGGGTGACGAACATTTCTTAGCTCTCTTCAAGCATCAAACACTTTAGCTAAGCTTCCATAGCAGTTGGGTGGCAAGGCTATGAGGCCATACTGAGAAACAGCATGCTTCCTTGCAACAAGGTAACAGGTGTCACTTTGATTTGATTGTGGTGGTCATGCAAAGTTATTTCCTAATCTTAAATGTGCTGTTAGCTGGCATGCTTCCGTAGGCACTTCTGTTTCTTTCCCAAGTTAACATGACAATTATTTATGAACAATTCTTATTTGTTTTGTGTTCTGTTTTACTGGTCATGAGATCTTATTAAAGAAAAATATGCTACTTGGAGTCAATGCCCATACAAACTACTTCGTGATTGTCTTTGGTATTTGCATATTCTAAGACTCGTGACCATAGATTAACAGTTCTATGATGTGTATTGTAGTCTCATGTTTTTCATATCTTTTATAGTCCAATTTCACTATGCAGCAAAAGGGCCTTGAAGGTGAAATTACGCGGAGAGCATTGACACATACATTATGGGATCTTTCATCTTCCAAAGATCGTCAAAGGCGAGGATGGCATCCTGTCACATACAAGCTTTCAGATGCTACACCCAAGCTTATCAATGACATAAAGGCATGTGATATTCAAATACCAGTATAGTCTTTTTTTCATTATTGATTTGGATCATATATATATAACACGATCACAGGGGTTAAGGCCCTTCGTAGCAAAGCAAACAATTAGTCTTGTAAGATGATACGAACTTCACTGCAATAATGAGGTTTAGTGACTCAAATTGTGATAATCACACATCCATTAGTCAAAAGCTTGAATTATAGAAACGTTGGAATTTGATCATTAGTAAAGGATTAAACCAAAAACAAAGGATTTTGTTACAGAAATCTTGGGATAATCAGCATGCCTTGATTAGTTATCATATCTCAAATGTCTTCGAAGTGCAGGGCATAGATAATATATACTACGAGACCGAGTACAGGAGGGAGTGGTGCAGAAGCGAGGGAATGCCATCGAAGTGCTTTCTCTTTGCCAGGAAATTCACACGAGCTGCTGTCATGGGGCTTCTCAATTCGGTAACGCAAGACACTATCTATCTTGTTCATTCACTTCATATGCACACGTACATGACATGATCGATCAATTCCTGTTCCCTAAGAATAAAACTTTATCTCACTTTTCAGTCAGCGCTAGTTATAAATTGAAGAACACATGTTTATACGACACTCACTACAAGCCTGAGGGAAACAGGTAAAAATCGTAAAAACTCTCCCCCAGCATCCTTCACATAAAATTGTTGAGCAGGCAACGAATATATCAACTGTGAGCTGAGATATGGATGTAAATGATAAAGCAATAATTTCACGGTTATAGCTTCTGGAAAGAATTTGTATAATTCTTTTAATTCTTTTCTACCTCTGGCTTTCTGATAATTGTTGACCTTGTCAAGTTAGTTTAATAAGGTTCGGCCAAAGTTCTTTCTGGAGAATATTTATTGACTGGACTTGTTTTCATGTTAGACAATAGTTCTCGCTGGGGAATGTATCTTTGTCAACTATTGACCTTGTTTGATCACTTGTTCTTGAGTTGGTAACAGAACAATATTATGCCTACTAAGAGAGCAATTTGTGTGGAAAAGAATGAACACGTGTTAGATGCACTCCCCCTTCACACAAAACCATCTTGTTTGTTTATATTAAAGGTTCTAGGGCGTTGGGTGGGATCATAAGATATGATATTGAATTTTCGAGTCCTAGCCAGCACAGGATTTGGAAATCACATGTTTTATGAAAATTTCCATTTAATTTTATTTAGGTTATGCACTCAGCTTTATGTTCGGATCATTTTAGCTCTATCGAGTTGAAACTTTGTAAATGTAATTAACACATTAAATTACTTTTATGAGTACGTGATGCTCTTGTATTCTTATTAATGCCGTGCGCCATTATGCTACACGTGATTTCTTGCTATAACCTTTCACGGACATAAGAAACATCTTTGAATTATTTTATCATTTCTAGCCATGGAAAAAAGAGTCTCACTCGGGACATGGAATTGAAAGTAGTTGAAATGTCATTTCTGTCCATTAACCATCAATGACTTTTTCCTCGAGGACAAAAAACCTAAAGTCTATCATCTCTTCACGTCTAAAAGCACATAAAGAGAAGCTTAACTACTATTATATTGGTAGGGATGTGCTAACTGCTATTTCTCTTCTTCAAAGTTCCAAGGGAATAACAAACAAATTGTTTCTGTAATAGCAGATTGATTGTATAATTAGAACCTGTTGTGCTCGCCAAGCCTCAAAACTGCAATTTTCATCTCATATCATGCAGCATATCAGATGAATCTTTGCCCTACGTTACTTGTCCTTTTGAACTAAGAGCATGGAGAATTAACATGCCTTTTCATCAAAAGAGGGGCCAGTCACCTCCAGTGCTAAGTCACCACCCGACTCATAGATAGCCTGATCCAGCATGGAGAGCATCTCTGTTTATGTCAAAAATAAATAAAATGAAATTACTACTTATTAATTCATTAGATCTGACAACCTAACATTAGAGAGAACAAACGATAGTAAAAGAACTCCCGTGAATTCTCGGTGAAATTTATATCATTTTAGTTTCTAGCAATGCATGTAGTCGATGAAAATGGCTTACCATGAAAAGTAGCATCTGACATGCACTGCGAAGCTAGCACCAACGCGTGTAAAGACATGAGTGGGCAAAACAAATACATAAACAGTAGCAAGTTAGAGAAATGTACCTCAATGTTGGTTATAATGTCACCTTCTTCCATTGATCCAAGCTGCTCAGGTGCAGCTACAAATCGGATTAAATGAAATGAAAAACAATTTGAAAATAGAATGAGTTTATCCAATACGATGCTTTGACTTAAGTACCTTGTAGTATAGGATTCATCAAGTGCTCCTGCAATCAGGATTGATTTATTGCTTTGTGGACATACTAATGGAGCATATGATTTTCAAGAACTTATCGAATGTACCTGAGCATGAGATCCAAGATCAGGCTCGCCTATAGGATCTGTTTGATCGATAACTGTTAATGAAAGGAAAATACAACCTTCATTAGATAAAGATAGAAGCCAAAAAGTCTTTGTTGGAACTTGGAACAAGATTTCAGAATAGTTAATCCTATACTACCTTTTTCAGCATCGTCGCCCAAGGAATTGGTTAGAAGCTCCGTAAAGCTGTGTGGAAGCTCAGAAGAAATCGACGTAGCACTGTTACATAGCATTGAATGTTGTGATAACTCCAGCTCTTTGTTGTCATCAGAACCCAGAATTCCCCCATCATTCATTGGCATAGGCTCTTCGATACTTAATTCATCATGCAAAGGGATCCATTATCAATTGTAAATCTTCTACACCATTAATAAAAGTAAAAGGGGAAAAAATCACGGAGATCCATACCTAGTATAAAGGTCAGCCGAGGAAAGTATTTCAGATCGAGATGAAATTTCACATTCATGAGCATCATCCACCATCTCCTTTGAGAAAAATAAAATATAAATAATCTATATCAATTTACATTGAACAGACATTTCTCAATCGGTTACCATTATAAATATGCTTCTTGGGCTAATTTCCTTGTCAATTTGCTTAATTATAATTTATGCAATGTTTTTTCTGTCAGAGTTATACAAATTTCTGAGAAAACAAGCGCTTTAAAAAAATGAAGACCTTACTATTTCATACAGGCGAATATCTAAAACATATCAAGATATAGAGGATTGTGCTTTCACCCGGACTTATTTAATAAGAAAAGAAGAATGAGGTAACATGTGTTGACCCAGCACCTTCACAAAATCAAGGAACGATTCTGCATCAGAGCATGTTGAGAACCGCATAGCAAACTTCTGAAGCTGCAACACCCACACGATTAAAAATATTTTTCTTTTCATTTTTCAACGATAAAGCAAGGACATTGAAATGCCATAAACAATGACAGGAAGCAAGGACCTAACATCACAGGAACTTCAAACTATCCAAATAAGAAGATAACAAACCCTAGAAGCTACTTCATTAACGAAAAACAAATTCTATACATTGAGAACAACCGATTTCGGAACTCCTAGATTTTTATTTTCTTCTTTTTTGACAGAAAACAATTTATAAGAGTGGAACAAACGATTAAACTTGCCTGGATGAATGAATCCATGTAACTTGCAAAGACCACCCTGCTGCCTCTAACCGGGCATTGAGGAACACATGACACTTGCGGCCATGAGAAGTTGAGAATTGAAACATAGTGTTCCTCCTGAAGAGAAAATTGGCTGTCAGTCTACTATTCAATTAAAATATTAGTTAGGGTTTGCAAAAAATCATGCGCTACTGTGCTATAAGCCTATAGCAATGCTTTTCATGCATAGCAAAGGCAGGACTGGAAGCTCTGAGAACAAAGGATTAAGTCAGCTACAATTTTAGAAAAAGGGCGCAGTTTCTGTGGTAAAGGTAAATACCAAATAAGTGACAAGAAAGCAAAAGGTTAACAATGAAATCATAACCCTAGACATCAATGCAAGACGAAGAAAATAGAAGACGAACAAGAGCGCATGCTAACGCTGGAACGGTGAGGGAGAGGACCGGCGCGGAGTGTAGATTTGGCTTGTGTACAAGGAGAGTCGCTAAGGACTCCGAGGGGATCCATGTTCCATTGGAGCATCTCTTGCCCGTCGGGAGGGACCGGAGACCGGGCGGAGGGGCCGACCGCGGAGGAAAATTGTAGAAGCGCGCTAACTCCACCTCCCATTGCATTCGCGGCGGCGTCGCCAGCTCCTCCGCTTCCATCTTCGCGGTCGCCGAGGGGGATATCAGCAATCCCTCACAAGAATCCATTTGCATCAAATGCAGAAGCCACCAAAACGAGTGAGAACACCAGTGGCGAGGCCCATGTCTCTCGCTTTCTCTCTTTCTCTTCCCCAAAAAACAAAAAAGTAGGATCAGTGTCGGAGGATTCCCTCAAAGGAACATTGGAACGTGGTCTCTTAAAAGAGGCCTCGGATTCAGATAGCGCATTATGAACCATTAAAAATGAAAACACCGGAAATTGTTTATGGGGTAGTGCGAATTAAATACTTATAAATAAATTTGATATTTAATTTGATAAAAATTTATTTATATTATATTAAATAGATAATAGTAGATAATTTATTAAATTAAATAAATAAATTTGCTCGGTATAAACATCTTCATAAATTTTATTTATTAAACTTATAAATAAATGTTAAAAAATTCAATAATATACTAATCAATCAAATAAATTTTAAAATGTAAAAAGTTTCAAACAAATAAATAAAAATTAAGAACGTTTTAAAGTTAATTATTTATTAAAAATCATTCATTAATTCTTTAAAATTAAATTTTAATTTTTAAATATTTATAAAAGGGATAAAATATCCTGCCCTCACCATTGCCCGGGACAACTTTCTAATCTGCACCTGTTTGTTTAGGATCCGTATGATATTGTTCCCTTTTCTCTCGGATACATGAAAGATAGCCAACATTCTTTTTTGTTGTCAATATTTTGTGTTGTCAAAATATATATATATATATATATATATATATATATATATATATATATATATATATATATATATGTTTTTGGGTTATTTTAATTCATGATAAAAGACGATTCATTCGTCCTCAGCGTCTCCACTAATTCATCTTAGGATTAATAAAAAAAATAAATCACGAAGACTATTAATTTGGATATTATGATTAACATAGGAAGTTGATTAATATATTAATTTTATTAAACCTTAATTTTTAAATTTTACGATGATAAACTCACACACTGATGATCAGTGCAAATCTTTGTCCCATACGAGTCCGTGGTTGCAAATTTTTTACTTCACGTGGATGGAAAAAGTGAAGGAAGAGGAAAGAAAAGAGGAAAAAGGGGAGAGAAACAGAAAGGAATCCCGCAGAAAGCATGCGAAAAGGACACTCGAGGGGAGCGGCTGTGCAGGCTTCTAGGCTTCGTCGGCACCGGCACGGTGCTGGAGGTGGACAGCTGGTCTCGTTTGACGGCTGGCCGGAGAAGCTGTAGCTGCGGAGGTCAGCAGCGATTGCCTGGAGCCCAGCGCCGTCGACGACGAGCATTTGGTGTCTCCAAGAATACCATATCTCAAGGAATCTATGGAGGAAGAGCACAGTGTCCAATTCCCCTGCAACACAAGGAAAGATTTAAAAGGTTGGAAGATGCATGAAAGAAGGAGAGGGGATTCAATCAGCCAACCTTGCCCTGTGTGAGCTACGTGGAGGCTGAGGCCATTGTATTCGAAGTGAGGATACTCTATCTTATTGATCTGTTTTTCTTCTGATTTCGTGAACACAGAAGAACTCGATCTGCACGTCCTGCACCGCGACGGTCGGTGAAGCAGTTGGGGGGGGGGGGGGGGGGGGGGGGGGGGGGGGGGGTGCTCGGGACGGATAAAGAAGGCGCTGGAGATGACGGCCAGGGTGAGGGGGAGCCAGAGGAGGGCGAACCCGAGGAGGAGGTCCCTGCACGGCGGTGTGCGTGGTTGTGGGCGGAGAAGACATGGCAAGTCGTAAAAAAATTGTTCACAGATTTATCTACTACGGATTAGTAAATCAGTCCGCAGATTAATCGGTAACAAATAAACAACTAAACAAGAGATGAACTGTAAATTACTTTTAAATCCCCAATTGAATTTTAAATTTTATCTTAAGTCCCTATGTCAGAAAATTTTCATTTTCACTTTTTACATGTAAAGTTTCATTTACTTCAGTTCTCTAATAAATATTGCTTTACCTAATTGTCCTTATTATTTTTAGGTACAAAAAATTCAAAATGAGGTATAGTTCTTTCTAAAGTCAGTATCATATAATTAAAATCTAGTATATTTTCTATCAAATTAAGTACCATACTTTTTATATGTATAAAAAGTCCAAGAAGAAATATAATTCTTCCTAAATTCAGTATATTTCAATTAAAATTTAGTATACGTTCTATCCAATTGGCACAATTATTTTTTTCACCGGGCTAATTGATTAGGAGATCATACCTAATTGCACTTATTATTTTTAGGTACAAAAAGTCCAAAATGAAATATAGTTTTTCCTAAATTCAGTATCATATAATTAAAATCTAGTATATATTTTATCAAATTAAGTACCACACTTTTTATAAATATAAAAATTCTAAAAATAAGTATAATTCTTCCTAAATTCAATATATTTCAATTAGAATTTAGTATATGTTTTATCAAATTGAGCAAAATTCTTTTTTCACCTGACCAAATTGATTAGGAATTCATACCAATTGATTAGCTTAAGATGAATTGATTAAGTAATACTCAATTTGATATAAAATATACTGAATTTTATTTAAATGATGTTGAATTTAGAAAGAATTATAACTTGATTTTAGACTTTTTGTACCTAAAAAAATTAAGGGATAATTCGATAAATATGTAGTTGAAACACATAAAATATTACATGTAGGGAGTGTAAACAAATTTTTTCTAACGCAGGAACTAAGGAGAAAGTTAAATTTACATACAAGGAGTTTACGATAATTTCCCCGATAAATAATCCATCCTCTTTCAAAATTTTCTTAGTTGTTGATTTCGTCTTCCCAAGTAAACATAACATTAATGTAGAGAGGAGCCGAGTAACCCTGCAGCTATATATAGCCAAGTAATTCTATGGGCGTATTTAAGTTGGTACTCGGGTAGAGTTTATAATTGGGAGAGATGATTCGATTCCCGATAAATTCAAATACTATTTTAGATTATTTTATGCCCTTATTTAGGAAGGTTTCATAATTTATCCCTTTTAAAGCATATACCAAAAAGGTGGAACCGTCATCTTAGCGACCCCTCGGTTTCGACCCCATAAGTTTCCAGAGGGAGATAAACCATGGTTATCACTGGTGTGGTGACACTACAAAAATAACAAGAACTAGCGACGGGCAAAATCCGTCGCTATTCCGTCGCTAAACACTGATAGCGACGGATTAGCGACGGATTTTCCACCGTCGGCTGAGAACCCGTCGCAGAGCATGAGTAGCGACGGATATTATATGATCGCCGTCGCTATATTAGCGACCGATAATTAACCCCGTCGCAAACACCCCAAAAGGGGGTCGACGTGGTCTGGAAAATGCGAGCGACGGATGGTCAATTATCCGTCGCAAGATTTATGGGGTAGCGACGGATTACGTCAATGTCCGTCGCTAATATATCGTAATAGCGACGGATACGGTCAAACCCCGTCGCTATTTGACTGTTTTAGCGACGGAAAAGTCAAATATCCGTCGCAAAATAGAGACGGAATTTAAAAAAATCCGTCGCTAATACTGGAAAATTTTCGCAGCAACTAGCTGTTTCTTGACCTTCCCTGTTATACATCAATACCATATAAAAATATGAAACATAATTCTATATTTCAACAATCCAACAATCACAATTACAATCCAAACATTACACTTACAATCCAAACATTCACAATTACAATCCCAGACATTCAAAACAATCCGAATATTCACAATTACAATCTAAACATTCATAACAATCGAAACATTCAGAACATTTGTTTCGAATTCAATCCAATCCAAACAATTATTTACAAAAGTATACATTCAATCCACTATTCATTCCAAAGTTTAATTTCTAAACTTTTACAATCGAAACTTTGAAACAAGACTAAAATTTTACAAATGATGTATCCAAATGTAACAGAGTAAATCATACGTATCCATATGATGTAAATGATTAAACATATGATGTATCCAAATGTAACAGAGTAACCATACGTATCCATATGATGTATGAAAACTTATACAATTTTCAACCAACTAAATGTATATATCAAAAGAAAATAAACATATATCAAAAATGAAAGGTTCGTAGAGAATCATTACGTACATGAATATCAGAGTCAATACTGGATGGAAAGGAAAAATATTCCTGCATAATAGAAGATAAAAACATTAGAAAGAAATCTAATACAGAAATAAATCTAAATTGATAACAATAAGAAATAACAAATGATAAGATAACTCGATCTAATAGAAGAAAAATAACAAATAGAAGATAACTCTAATAATATTAAATGAGTAAATGAAAACTACTAATTACGAAAGAATAAAGGAATAATATCGAATATTTATACCTTTCAAGCAAGAAATCTGAACTCAACTCTGATAATGTAGAATCTGTAAACATAAATGTAGTAATAAGAAAACAAGTTATTATGGATATAATAACTTAATACATTGTTACTGAAAAAAATTAGGGGGAAAAATGACTCTTACCACTATAATATATGTACTCCTCTGTGGGATGCTCAGGATCCTGTGTATCCTGAGACTCAAAACGATGGGCGGGAGCGGGAGCGGCTGACATCTGTGTATCGGGAGCGTCAATACGAGGGGCGGGAATGGCTGGCATCTGTGTCATCGGCGATAAGGTAGCTGCAAAAGCTTGCATATGACGTAATATATTATCAGTATTTGCCTGGCGAGCCCGCAAATCTCTCAACTCAGCATCCCTCGCAGCGTCCCTCTGAGCCCACTCTGCATTCCTCTGAGCCCACTCTGAACTTGTCTTAGCCCATTCTGCGTCCCTCCCGGCACACGTCGACTCTATCGACGTGAGTCGAGTCCGCAGGGCTTCATTTTCCTCCCGCAACTGTCGAACCTCACTAGAGGTAGAGGAGGAGGATGGTGGACGACCCCTAACCCCTGGAGCTCTCATCTGATCATATGTAACCTTTGCCTGAGAGCCCAGGCCGTAGCAGGCGGTCTTCCTCTTCCCACCGACGACATCAAAGTAAATCCGATTCACATCGTCGGTGGAAAGAGGCTGTGCATCGTCCCCCTCTGCAGCAGGCTGAGACGCCTGTGCCTCAGAAACTCTAGTGGTCATTGCTTCCTGTGAAATAAAAAATTTAATTAGTCTATATAAAATGTCAAAACAAATAAAATATAATTAATACACTTACATTGATTGCTAGGGAGCGACGATCGACAAAAGACCCATCTTTTTTCTTGTGGGTCTTGCTGAATAACTCCCAACTAGTGGGAGGTCTCTGTAGCTCAGCAGCCTGTAAAAACAAAATAAAAAGTACTAAATGCCTTTAATATATCCACAAAAACATACTAATTTAATAACCAAAATAAAAAGTACTTACCAAATCACTGGCATGCTGGACAATGGAACGGGATCCAGCAGTGTGCTTCGTCGATCCCGTGTTGGGCCCCGCAACCTCTGAATTGCGATTGCCTCGAGCAATCGCAGCATTCTCTTTCCAGTGCGGGCCATCCCAGACAGCTCGCCATGCTGCCCAAATCGGCTCAGGGACCTCTGTAGGCCTTTCAGCCTTCTTTCTCCATTTATAGAGCATGTCCCTGTACAATTTGGAGCAGTAGGCATTCCAAGTCTTCTTGAATTGCTCCTCCGCACCCTCCTCCCAGGTGTACCTTTTCTGTAAAAAAATTTTTATATGGTTAGTATGAAAAAAAGCTTGGTGGAAATATTCGCTCAAGCTTACATAGTATTAAAGGAATATCTGTCTGAAGGCGTAACATATCTGCTGCCGTAACAACTCTGGAAGTCAGATTTTTGAAAAAAAGGCTTAATTCTGTAAGTGCTTGCCAAACATTATTTGGAAGTAATTCTTGGAAAGCTATTGGAATTAATCTTTGCATAAACACATGACAATCATGACTCTTCATTCCAACCATTTTAGATCTATTGGTATCCACACAACGAGACATATTAGAGGCATATCCATCTGGAAATTTTATGTTTTTCAACCAAGAACATAATGCTTGCTTACTTTCTTTGTCCAATGTATAACAAGCCTTGGGATATTTACCAGTAGTTTCATTCTGATGCAACTCAGGCCTGCTAACTAATTGTTTCAATTCTTCACGAGATTTTGTTGTATCTTTTGTTTTCCCATGCACATTTAAGACAGTATTAATGATGTTATCAAAGAAATTTTTCTCAATATGCATCACATCCAAATTATGACGAATGAGTAAATATTTCCAATATGGAAGCTCCCAAAAAATACTTCTTTTCCTCCAACCACATTTGTTGACTCTAACAATATACTTGTTGATATCATCTGATCCATCCTGATATACTGGTAGAAATCCATAACTATCAATTTCATTTAACACTTCTTCGCCTGACATCCCAAATGGAGGTAGCTTCCTAACTACTTCGTTCCTTTTGAAATATTTCTTATTTCTTTTGAACGGATGATCAAGAGGTAAAAATTTCCGATGATTATCAAACCATGAAATCTTGCCACTGCATGGCAAAGAAAATGCATCTGACTGACTCATACAATGTGGACATGCTAACTTTCCAGCTGTGCTCCATCCTGATAACATTGAGTAAGCAGGAAAATCACTAATAGTCCATAACAATGCTGCATGCATTAAAAAGTTTGACTTTGTAGCAATGTCATATGTCTCTGAACCTATATTCCATAAATAATTCAGCTCAGCTATCAAAGGTTGCAAAAAAACATCTATATGCCCTTTTGGATTTTGAGGACCTGGAATTAAAACAGTAAGAAACATGAATTCATCTTTCATGCACATCCATGGTGGTAAGTTGTATGGTGTTAAGATAACAGGCCACGATGAATATTGTTGTCCATAACTTCCAAATGGCTGAAATCCATCTGCAGAAAGTCCAAGTATGACATTGCGTGGTTCCATAGCAAAGGAAGAAAATGTTGAATCTAACTGTTTCCATGCAGGGGAATCACAAGGATGACACATAATATCTCCATCATGTCTATGGTTTTGATGCCAAATCATATGACTCGCTGTTACTGCTGATGCATACAAACGTTGAAGTCTAGCAGTCAAAGGAAAATAATACATTACTTTGTAAGGAATATTTTTTTTCTTCTTCTGATTTACCATGTGAACATCATGCTTGTAACGGGGATGGTTGCAGATTTTGCATTCCATCAATTCACTATCTTGGTTCCAAAAGATCATGCAATTATTGACACAACAATGTATCTTCTCAACTGGCAAACCCAAGTCTCTGATTAGTTTTTTAGTGTTGTAGAAACTATCAGTCATGCAGTTATCAGTTGGAAGCAACTCTGACATAAGTTGACATATGTCATCATAACATCGTTCTGAGAAATGATGTTCTGCCTTCATATTCAATAATCTTGCAGTAGCAGATAATTGAGAATGACCAGAAAGAATACCTTCCCATAATTCTCTTTCACTAGCCTTTAACATGTCATACATTTTCTGAACATCAGAAGTAGGTACTTGTTCTACATTTGATTGATCAAAAACATTCATTGCATCGTAAACCATTGATTGCATTGCATCAGCAGGGTTATATGATGTTTCTGGTCCAATTGAGTTCGATGATGAAGCAACGGAAGGTCCACCAAATTCATATACATACGGCTCTCCATGACAATACCAGTTGTAATAATCTGGAACAAACCCATACCTGGCGATATGAGTTTTCACTGTATCTTCATCACGGAAAGCTGTATTTTTACATTTGCGTTGATTACATGGACACTTCAACTCTGTGCCATTCAAACACTCAGGATGACACTTTGCAAAGTTAACAAATTCTTCCACTCCAGCAAAAAATTCGTCACGGATAAATCCATTGTCTAACCTATTATACATCCATGCCTTGTTCGGATACATTGTATCTGAATTCAGATAAGACAATTTAATCAAACAACACATATTAAAATGTGATATTAATGGCATACTAAAAAAATAAATCTTATTAATCAAACATGATATAATTTGATTTATCTAAAACTAATCAAACAAGATCTAATTAATAGAACAAGTAATCTACTTAATCAAACAATTAATCATCTTAATAATCAAATTAATCAAACAATTAAACTAATCTAATTAAACTAATTAATTAAATTATTCTAATTAATTATACTAATCTAATTAATTAAACCATAGTTAGATTAAATTGATTAGATTAATCTACTTAATTAATCTAATTAATTAATCTAATTAATTAAACTAATTAATTAATTACCCTAAATTAATTAATTAACCCCCCCTGCGCGGCCGCAGCAGCCGCCGCCCGGCCGCAGCAGCCGCCGCCCGGCCGCAGAAGCCGCCCGGCAGCACTGGGCCGCGACCGGCAGCAGGCGGCGCGAGACAGCGGGAGGACGCGCGCCGCCGCCGGAGGCCGCGCGCGGCCGTGCCAAGGAGCTGATGTTGGCCGGAGAAGACGACGGCGGCGCGTGATCACAATAAAACGAGAATATACGGCAAATGGAGCTTAACTCGCTACCTGGGATCGGAGGAGGGTTCGCCGGAGGAGAATCGCCGGAGGAGAATCGCTCGTCGCTTCGGTCGCTAGGGTTCGCGTGGCCGCGAGGGGAAGTCGGCGTCGCCTGTTTTTAAGAAATTTTGCGACGGACTAACTTGTCCGTCGCAACTTAGCGACGTATTTGACCTATCCGTCGCTGAATTAGGGGTTTGACTCGTCGCCTAACAATAGCGACGGATTATTTTAAATTATCCGTCGCTATAGCGACGGACTTTGACCATGTCCGTCGCTATAATCTAGAGTTTGACTTGCCGCCAAACTTCAGCGACGGATACTATATATCCGTCGCCATTTGCGACGGACATCAATAAATGTCCGTCGCAATACCTTGTTATTTTTGTAGTGTGAGGCGCCTGGGGTCGAGGGAATTAATGCCAACAGACCAGAGTTTTAACCTCGTGCGCAACTGGCGACCCTCAAACCTGTGACCTCGACCAAATCGACCAGACACCTTACCATCCGATCGAGTCCGTGGGGACTTTTTAAAACATATAGAACCATTCTAGAGTGGCCGTGAAAGTTATAATTTTACATTTGCCATAGGAGAGAGAGGAGGCGAGTAGAGCAACTGCGTTCAATTTTTTTAATTGGGATTCAAGGTAGAGAGCCCCAAACACGAGCTAAATCCAAAATAAATAAATATTAACACGAAAAATTGAACAAAATTAATCTCGAGGTGCGAAGATAAACGGTATATTGGTTCAAATTGAGATTGATTTAGATTTGATTTGATTTGATAAGTTACGCTTAAATCAAATTTAATTAGATTAAATAAATTAAATAGATTCAAAATGACTTCGATATTTTTTTTTAATATTTTTTTTCTTTTTTTCCCTAATTTTTTATTTTTTTCCTTCCCAACTTTTTTTCTCTTTCTTCGTGAACATGTTGAAGCTTTCAACCGGGATCGTCAGTAAAGAAAGTAAGAATTTCATTCCCATATATATATATATATATATATATATATATATATATATATATATATATATATATATATATATATATATATATATATTGCCTACCTTGTATTGCACACTTGTATATTTTTTTCACTCTTAAACTCTAAAAAATAAGGCCTAAAAAAAAAAAGAATTGCATTAGATGGGCACGGTGTGCAGTAAAAGATGGACAACCTATCAAAGTCTTTTATATATATATATATATATATATATATATATATATATATATATATATATATAATTCATTACATTGAGTTTAAGTCCTTCCAAACTCTAATTTAATTTTGATCCGGCTAAGCATTTTAGGATGCTAATCATTTTTTATTTGATCTCCAAACAGTTAGCTCAATTTTAACAGGAAGTGGCAATCTATGGGTAACTTTTTTGATCGTTTAATTTTAACAGGAAGTGCAAGATTCTCAGGTCTTTTGATACCATTTGGGCATTGTTTCAACTCTCCTTTCTTTAGTAGATTGTACATGTCAGGTAAAATGTTTCTATAGTTGCACTACTATTCACCAGTATTCTTTTGTTCAAGAACTTCAAACAAAGAAAAGGAGTTGGAGGCATGTATACTTACGATTTGAACATGAAGTGATAACTAATAGCTTCCGTATGACATGGTATACGACTTATTTATTCGACCAAAACATAACTAAATCAAGAAAGAAGAAATTTGAACAGATGCTATGAACTTGCTTGAAAATCTTGCTACCACTTCTAACTTAAATAAAATAGGTACCATAATAGAGGTAATACTTCTTTACTTAACTAAATATGCTGTGCTGGTATCGTGAGAATGCTAACTCAAAGAAAAGTCAGCATTGTTGGAAATTGAGTTCTTTCTCCATCCACAATGATGATAATAAACTCACCAATCTCTGGAAGCCAATCTGTTCATTTTCTAACCCTTTCTGACATGTAACACTTTATCCTTCTAGTGATCCTATTAGTTCGACTTCGAGAATGTGGGATTTGTGCTTTGCACGAATCCTACAAGAAGTCTTTCTTTGATGTCAGTGCAGTGTTGCACAATGCTCAATGTTAATACAAGGATACAAGGATGAGCATTAAAACAATGAAACCTTCATCAAGGATAATTTTTTGAAAACAGAATGAAGTGTATTTAGTTTACAATTATTCACATCACAAAAAGTACTTGTTTAGGACAATACAATACGATTTACAGTAAAGTTCATGACTTGGATTCTCAACTCAAACTTTGGATCAGTCTCGCAAACATAAGTGACACTTAACGTACACTCGGATGTTTATGGTGACAACTTGCTAATTCCAGATTCATGCTTTAGTCACCCGATAGTTTATGGCGACAACTTACTAATTCCAGATTCATGCTTTGATTCAGTAGACCAGAGTTTTTTCTTACTTCCAGAAAAAAGGATTCTGCAATTGAGAGAAACAGAAATAAAAGAATAAGTGAGGGAGATAAAGACAGTGATGTTTCTAGAGTAGCTTCACAATCCTGGCTTTGTCCTTGAATAAAATATGCACCCAAAACTAAAAAATAGTCGCACTTACAAACTTCTTTTTCTTCTTTCTCTTCTCAACGTAAGCAAGAAGCTCCTTCTGTTTCTCTAGCGTATCCTCGAGAGCCTGAAAAACACAATAAACTAGGAGCATTAGATAATGCATCTTTTATTCTAGGTTAGGAGCCATTTTAAAACATAAAAGCCAGAAAAGAACTCATAATCTTTGGATCTACGATGACTACACAAATTGTGGAAAGATCGCTCATCTAGAAATAATGACAAACATGTCATAAATAAAAAAAAATGTCATAAATAAAGCTTGAAACAGAGCCTCACTACACAATACCTGCCTCAATGTGATTGTTAGGGCTCACAAGATTCACATTCAAGTTTCACTTATCTATATAAAAATCTCTCATGCCTAAGCAGCAAATGCTTATTCTCTATAATGTTTCGTAATGCAAATCTGACCAAATAAATCTACTAGAAGAAAAACACTAAATATATACAAGTGTGAGTAAGTTCTGTAAGGGTAGCTTTTGAGTATTGAATAAATACAATTTAGTTTTTAAGCGCACTAGATAGTAAATGATCTCATAAAACCTAATTATTATTAGAAAAATGATATGCAGCATAAATTTGTAGCATGAAACCCAACATGAATGACGTGACATTCTAATTATAGCGATCCCCGACGGGTTCACTATACCCCCCAGGGTATAGTTTGGTTCGGGACGGTGGCCTCCGGCCACCGTTGGTGTCCAAGTGGCGATCAGATGCGTATATAAAAAGTGTCACGTTATTCGTGTTGGGTTTCATGCTACAAATTCATGCTGCGTATCATTGCTCTTATTATTATTTTCTTTCTTTATGGTAGGTCTTTTGGAGAAATATATGAACTCATGTTCGTTTCTCAGCATTTAAAACAGCATCTTGTGTTGAACATATATCACTGCCATCAGCATATGTTGAATATATGTTTAACCGTTCCTCTAAAAAATCTCTTTTTTTAACACTTCTTCAAGCTGATACCTTCTTTGTTGCTGCAAGCTCCACCTCCAAAGCATCCACGCGCTTAACAGCAGCATTTAGCATCTCTTCCTTCTCAGGTGGCATCTCAGTGGGCTTATTGTTGCGAACTGTTGCCTTCTCTTCAAGCTCTTCCAGGCGTCTCAATGCACACGAATATTCAACTGCTGAGACAGGTGATGCTGGTAGCCGTCTCTGGTGCATTTTGCCAGAACAGTTGTTGATGTCTGCATCAACAATCTTCCGTGTCATATTCTGACCAACACGGACCATGGTGAGAATTCCCATGACAATCGACATGGCTCCAGATAAAATCTGATTACTAAATCCATCTGGACCTTTGTAAATTTCAGAGACATCATAAGAATCTGTAATGCAAGTGGATTGTAAATTTTGAAATAATAGTAGATTGAAAGCTTTAAGTTCTGATCTTGCAGGTATGATATGGACCTTTAGAGACGTCAAACTTTTTGCTCCAGTTAGCATCCACAGCCTTGTCCACATATGGATCAAAACTGCCATATGAACACGGTGCAGGGAATTCTTCACGAGTAATCTGTACGTGCAAAATTCTCATGTTTAAATGCTAGTGTAGCAAATTTTCATTTATCATGATATCGAGTCCAGTAGAACTACAATTGTTTTTATTTGTACTATTTGATTTCTTTATTCTCAAATATAGAAGAGGTTTGATTTGTTCTCTTCAAGGTAAACCATTGAGGATATATTTCTCAATTTAAACCTAAGCTAAACCAGATGATTGTAGCAACTAGCAATTGAAAATTTATTCAAACATCATGAATATGCAATGGTAATGGTTGACTAGAAGTTACCTGACATTTTGTACTGTCTACTTCCCGTACAGGTGACATTTGTAGGTGCTCAATAGTTTTCCTTGGGGGGCTGGGAGAAATATAACACTTATCATCTGCTGTTAAGTGTGCTTCGGGAGAGAAGGAATCATGCTTCTCCATTGAAACAAGAATCATTTCAGTATCACCAATTCCAAGAAAGAACAAAATTTACAGAGAAAGTAGAGAAGCACAGGGGGGAAGATTATATCATTGCCGCCTTAGGATACAACACTACATAAATGTTTTTTTTCCTAAGCACCATTTTGAACAATCTAGTTTGTCAATTTTTCAAAGAGCGTTGATGCTTAAAATATGGATAAGGTTCTCTTTTTAAACTTTTGATGCAATATCATGCAAAAGGTTGCAAGCTAGAAATTAAAGTATGAGCAAAAATGGATGGGAAACAACCACCTTGGAGATTTCAGCATCCTTCCATGGACCTTTATCTGATCGAAGGCATCCACCTTCACAGTTGCAAGTGCCGCCAAGGAACTCCGGCAATTCACTTGTCAATCAACCCACTAAGTTAGACGTCGTAAATAAGCAAATTATTAAGAGATCCAAATTTTCCCAGACTCTAGCCAAAAGAGGATACCTGGCATCAATCACTTCTAGCAACTTACTCTGGTATTTGTTTCCTAAAACCTGTAATAAACTTTTTTAGATGCTAGATTCTTGCTCTGTGCTGACTCCATTTGGAGGCAAACATTCTTACATGGATTTTGGCAGTAGTTTTGGGATCTAGAAAGGACTTTATGGTATTCCAAAGCAGTCTGAATCCCTGGCCTGCATTGACGATGAACATGCGGCACAAGGTCTGAAGTAGATCAAACAGTTACTGCAATTGATGATTCTAACAGTATAATAATCTGTGGGAATTTATGTATCTTGAATACTTAAGGTACCTCAGGATAATTGTCGCCATCAATTTTTTGAAGACATCCTATGAGTTCTCTTGCTGCCTTACTGAATTGTTTAACACCCTACATTGTTAGAGCCAAAAGAGATATCTGAGACATAAAGAAGCAGACTGATATATTTGAAAGGTAGTGAAAAGTCATGTCATGCATACCACTCCCTGAACATCAATGATGGTAGTGCTCTGGTCAATGTGTTGTTTTGCTGCAATTGAACAAGCCGGGAACTTGACAGCAAAAGTCCTCTCAAATTCTTTGACATGGTATTTAACATATCGATCCATGGTTGTGACTTGCATCATCTTGTTGGCATCAACTTGACCCAACCTTTCAATATACACAGGTCTGCCATCTTTATCTACACCATGATGACCTTGTGGATAGTACTCTAAGACTTGATCAAGTTCCTTGAACTCAAACTCCTTATGTACAATGGAAAGAGTAAGAAGAATGTGTTATGCCGAAATGCCACTGACGATAAGAATCGAAACAACAATGAAAATTGGTTACCCAACCAAAAGTAATATGAGCATAGTTGATTGCAAATTAATGTTTTAGGTTTCATGAAGTATCTTTTTTTAATATGAAATTGGCTTTAGCAAGCTACCTCACTCAGAAATGTGCTACTCTGTGTTGCACATGGTCCTCATATAAATAACCTTTTAACATAGACAGAAATAACTCCAGGAATTTATCAACTAAAAAAACTTTTTTTTACCTCTAAAATTGTATCTGCTCCAAATTCCTTCCTCCAATTGAGCATATCTACCCACATTTGCTTTGTTTTCTCAATGTCAAATTTCCTGGCCTTGAGAAATCTGAGTCACATGCATTTTGCATTAACAAGGCAGAAAGAAGGAAATACAATAAAAACTTGATGGATTAGCAACCGAAAAGGAATTATTTGAAAAGAAACAATTCAGAGCTTGATTCTCAAGCTACCGGCAAAAATCAGAAAAGGAGTCATTTGAAAATAAAGATAAGTGACAAGCCTGAGCATCATATGATAGTCATCATGCTTAGAAGGAAGCATCTCTTCTAAAATGAGAATCTGCCTAAAGGCATCAACAGCCTTCATTTCCTCAGCATCGCGAGCATCCTCTATGGAGACTGACATGACCCTGCTACTTCTCCTACGCCTTTTTGACAAAGACCTGAACTTTGAGGAAGCATCATGTGCTTTCTTCTTTAGCGATTCAATCTTGGTTCTCTTATCATCCTCAGAGATTGCATCAAGACCTGAAAATGGATATCATCACGATTTTAAGTATTTCAGCAAAGAACCCCCCATCAGACTCTATATTTATGTGTGTGCGTATGGAGGAATCATAGACTAGACCAAAATCATCATTTCGAAAGTTACAGAATGATATGTAATGCATTCATACTTCTTTGTGCCATCTACAATCTTGAAATGTGTTAGCCACTAACAGAAGGCACCAAGCTTCCTGACTTGATATTAGATTTCTAGATCGACCATTGCTTATATTTCTAACTTAAAGTATCTCAAATCCTAGGGTGGTATATCAAGATAACTAAATTCCTCTATGCTAACCTTAAACTAAAATTTACTACAGATTGGGTTGGCCACGTGCCTTGCAATTGTTATTGCAACTTCCATATTCTCATGATAGGATTCAAACTACTATTCAAGAACAAGGAGATGCTTTCATCAACAACAACAACAACCAAGTCTTATCCCACTAAGTGAGGTAGGTTGTATGGATCCTTCAACGCCACTGGGCTCTGTCCCCTATTATATTATCATCTATATTTAAATAAAATTTATCTTGTTTTATTGTTGCCAACCAAGTCTTTTTTGGCCTTCCTCTCCCTCGTTTAATGTGCGTATTTATCATAGTTTCACATCGCCTAACAGGGACATTTATTGGTCGTCTAAGTACATGCTCGTACCATCTCAAATGTATCTCTCGAAGTTTTTCCTCAATAGATGCAACTCGGACTCTTTCTCTAATGCTCTCATTCCTTATTCTGTCTATCCTCATATATCCACACATCCACCTTAACATCCTCATCTCTGCAACTTTCAATTTTTGCTAATGTGCTCGAGTCATAACCCAACATTCAGCACCATATAATATAGCAGATCTAACTGCTGTTTTGTAGAACTTTCCTTTAAGTTTTAGAGATACTTTACGATCACATAAAATACTTGACGCTAACCTCCATTTCAACCAACCTGCTTGTATTTTATGTAAAACATCTCTCTCAATCTCTCCATCACTTTGCAAAAATGATCCTAAATACTTAAAACTCTCAGTTTTAGACAATTCGTCATCTCCTATCTTAACAATTGTCTCATTACGTCTAATATTGCTAAACTTAAATTTCATATATTCTGTTTTACTCTATCAAGCCTAAAACCTTTCACTTCTCGTGTTTCCCGCCAAGATTCTAGTTTAGCATTTACTCCTTTACGTGTCTCGTCTATCAAAACAATATCATCTGCAAACAATATGCACCATGGTACAGTATCTTGAATGTGTCTAGTGAGTTTGTCCATGATTAGTGAAAAAAGATATGAACTTAGAGCTGATCCCTGATGTAACCCTATCCTTATTGGAAATGCTTCAGTTAATCCGGTTGAAGTCTTCACTCTGGTCGTTACATCTTTGTACATATATTTAATTAGTTCAATATATGTTACGCTTACACATCTCTTTTCTAGAATTCTCCAGATAATTTCTCTTGGAACCCTATCATAAGCTTTTTCTAAATTAATGAATATCATGTGTAGATCTTTCTTTTGCTCCCGATACTTTTCAATTAATTGTCTAAGAAGATGTATAACTTCTATTGTCGACCTTCCAGGCATGAACGCAAATTGATTCTCGGTCACCGTGGTCTCCATCCTTAATCTTTTTTCTATTACTCTTTACCAAAGTTTCATGGTATGACTCATTAGTTTGATACCCCTATAATTTGCATAATTTTGTACGTCTCCTTTGTTCTTATATAAGGGAACTAAAGTACTTATCCTCCATTGATTAGGCATTTTTTTTGTTTTCAATATCATATTAAATAATTTTGTAAGTCATTCAATACCTTGTCTCCCTAAGCACTTCCATACCTCTATTGGGATATCATTTGGTCCCACGGTTTTTCCATTTTGCATCCCTTTTAAAGCTTGTTCTACTTCTGAAGTTTGAATTCTACGATGAAAATTAAAATTTCTATATTCATTTAAACTACTTAAATTGCTTAAGTTAAGTTGATCCCCCCTAAACTTTCATTAAAAGGTTGATGAAAGTAAATCCTCCACCGCTCTTTTATTTCGTTATCATTTACTAGTACTCTATTACATTCATTTTTAATACATCTTATTTGGTGAAGGTCTCTTGTTTTCCTCCCTCTTGCTTTAGCTATTTTATAAATGTCTCTTTCTCCTTCTTTTGTATCCAAGATTTGATATAATCGTTCAAAATTTTTCTTTTTCGCTTCATTTATTGATTTCTTAATCTCTTTCTTGGCTATTGTATATTTTATTAAGCTTTCCTCGTTCTTATAAACATATAATCCTTTATAGGCTATTCGTTTTTACTTCACTTTCTCTTATACCTTCCCATTCCAGGAATCTTTGTGGTGCATGCCCTTTTGATACACCGAGTACACCTTTAGCTACTCTTTTCAACTTTGATACAATCTTATCTCATGTTGTATTAGAGTCACTATATATTTCATCTAATGCTTGTATTCCTACCTTCTCCTTCAATATATTTTGCTTTCCATCCTTTAACTTCTACCACTTAATTTTAGGAGTCGTGTATATTTTTCCTCTGTTGATATTATAATTAAGGTGTATATCCAACACTACTAACCTTACAATCTTTACAAATCTTCTTATCTCTCTTCCTAACCATAAAAATGTCAATTTGCGATTTATTATTCTCACTTTTGAATGTGACCAAGTGTTCTTCTTTCTTCTTAAAAAATGTATTAGCTAGTATAAGGTCATATGCTATCGCAAAATCCAATATAGTTTTTCCTTCTTCATTTCTTGTTCCAAACCCATAACCCCCATGTATTCTCTCATATTCTTCATTTTTCACTCCGACATGTCCATTTAGATCACCTCCTATTAAAATCATTTCATTTGGCAAAATGTTTTGTAATACCTCATCTAAATCGCCCCAAAATCTTGATTTGATTTCTTCATCTAATCCTACTTGAGGTGCATATATGCTAATTATGTTTACAACTTCTTTTGCACTACTATTTTGAGAGTTATAATTCTATGCCCCTTTCTAACTACTCCAACAACTTCATCTTTTAAAGAACTATCTATAAAAATACCCACTCCATTTCTTGTTTTATTCTTTCCTGTGTATCATAACTTAAAACCCGAGTTCTCTATCATTTTTGCCTTCTCGCCTACCCATTTTGTCTCTTGCACATCCAAAATACTAAGGAGGCCCTTGGTAAGTGGGTTTAGAAGGCGGGAATGGGAATGAAATCTATTTCATTCCTATTTATGATGCTTGGTATACGGGAATCAGAATCAAAATATGGATATGATACCCCTGATTTTATAACCTAGCCTCCACTAGGTTATCACTAAACCCATAAACCCTCAATCAAAACCCATTACCATTCCCATTACCGAATGTATACCAAGCGCCCCTTAATTTTTCTCCTAATCATTGTATCTACTACCTCCATTGTTTTTACCAGTGAGAGTTCCTATATTCCATGTTCCAAATCTCAGACTATTACTTTTCTTATAATGTTTATTCTTATCCCGCTTATGATGTGAGAACTCTTGCCTATTTAACACTACACCCAAGTTCTCATGGAAATGTAGCAGTCCTTACCCAGATGTTACATTCGGACCCTATAACACAAACCCTTGCATATTTAGCACTACACCCGAGTTCTAGAGATGTAGCGGTCCTTGTTGAGATGTTACAGTCGGACCCTGCAACGCGTTCCTTCCGGGGAACATCCTAGCATTAGCATAATAGTGTAATGGATCCATTCATTGAGTATTTGTCATAGTTTTTTTACGCTGACTGACAACCTAATGCACCCTCCTCCTTTATCCGGGCATCAATGAAATTAAAATGATTTTGTAGGTAACTGAAAAGAAAATCCATTCAGAAATTTCCAAGGCAAATCCAATGACCGCATGGTTGCATCAAGAACTGCTCTAATGCTTTTGCTGATAAACAAACAAAATTGGATGAGGCAAATATACAAACAGATGAAACGCGTCAAATCTCATCATTGGTATACCATGTTTGGAAAGCTGGCACAGCGGTCCCGACATGGCTTCACACATTTTTGGTGCTTGCAAGTTCAACCTGATTCAAGATAGCTGAAGGCAGAGTAAAGTGGTCATGCGAAGGGTAGAAGGGCGTATGCTTCTACAAGCACCTGAAATGTGCAACTCAATATCAGTAACTAATAGATTTCCCTCGACATGAATGCAGTGAAATGGCATTGCAGAAGCCCTTCACAATCACCATAAGGGAATCGACTTTCTTCTCAAAGATCATATTTTTTTGCATGAAATGGGGGAGGGGGAAAAAGCATTACCTGGGAACGGGGGGCTACGGCGAGTCCAGCAATCTGGCAGTTAGAGAAGAGAAAAAGGGCGAATGGGGGATCGAGCAGCTTAAGAAGACCTCGCTGATGGGAAGGCGAGAGCTACACGAAGGCAACGATGCCATTGCAGCTGTAGCTGAAGAAAACAATCTGTCCTTTTTTTATCGGATGGCGTTGACTCTGTCTTCGGCCGTGCGTTGGCAAACGGCGATAGGGGAGGAGGAGGAGGACCGAGCGCCGAAATGCACGCCACTCCGTTATTTGTCAACGCTTTTTAAAATTTGCAATTAGTCAATCTGTTGCATTGCACACGCCGATGAATGAATAGACAAACCAAAGCATTGAATCATGCGGTGCTGAGAGGGCGTTTCATTCCAATTTATTAATAGAAATAGTAATGAAATTCGTTAAGGGTCAATGATAATGAGATTTATTATAATGAAAGTGAATACTCAGTCAAAAATTTCACCGTTAATCGATAGTATATCCGACGTCCGACCGTCGATCGGATACCACTGACGACCTTCGATCACCATCCCGAATCAAACTATACCTTGGGAGATGATGAATCGATTGAGATCACCGACAACGGTGAACCTGTCGAGATCGACGGTGAATGATGCGAGATCGCAATTGCAGCGATTCTCGACGAGTTCACCGTGCCCCAGGGTATAGTTTGGTTTGGGGCGACAGCCGGAGGCCGCCGATGATCTCCGATCGACGATTGGACGTCGGACGTGCCGCCGATTGACAGTCAAATTTTTCACTAAGACATTCACTTTCACTGTGTGTATCATAACCCCATAATTACAATGATAGAGTTTGGTTCAAATCCTGGAATAAAAATTATTGTTATTAATAATGTTTGGTTCAGTTCAACTTTAGTAATTAGAATCCATAAGAATTTTAAAGTTATCTAAAATAATAAAATTATTATAAAATAGAGAAAGTGAAATAAAATGAGTTGGAGATAAAGTAGAAAAATATATAGAGAGAAATTTTAAGAAGTAAAGTAGAAAAAGAAATTAGAAGAAAAAAATTTGAGAAAATGCAATAATAGAGAACATGAAGATAAAAAATAAAGAGAGAAAGCAAGATAAGATAGATGTGATAAAAAATAGAGGGAGGAATCATTAAAAAATATAGAGAGAGAAAATTATATAGAAAACGTAGAGAGAGAAAATTATACAAGATATAAAGAAAAGTGAAAAATAAATATAGATAAATTATGATAAGAGAGATATAGAGAAAGTAATATTAAAAATATAGAAAAAAAAATGAGATGAGAGAGGTAGAGAGAGAGTGATATAAAAAATATAGAAAGAGAAAGTGATATATAAAATATATAAAGATAAAGTGATATAAGTGAAAAATAAAGATAGATAAATCATGATAAGAGAAGTAGTAAGATAAAGTGATATTAAAAAATTACAGAGATAAAATGAGATGAGAGATGGGAGAGAGAGAGAAAGTAATATAGAAAATGTATTGAGAGAAAGTAATATATAAAATATAAAGAAAAAAATGAAAGATAAAGATAGATAAATTATAATAAAAAAGGTAGAGAGAGAAAGTGATACTGAAAATATATAGAGAGGAAATTAGAAGAGAAATGTAGAGAGAGAAAGTGATAAAATTATAGAGAGAGAAAAGAATAAATATATAGAGAGAAATTTAAAATGTAGAGAGAGAAAATAAAATGAGAGAATGTAAAAGGAGATAGTAAAATAAAAAATAAAAAGGAGTGTTTTGGATATATAAAATAAAGGAATGATTGAGGAGTTTAATTAACGAGGGAGGAATAGGGAATAAAATGAAAAAATAATACCCATATTTTCATTCCCATTGACACTTATCAAACAATGTTAATAAAAATGACTATCATCAATTTTCATTCTCTATTTTTTATTATCTCAAATCAAGCCCCCCTGATGATTCTCCAAGTCGTATGCATCTCTACCAGGAACAATCTCGATCGAACTAATCAAACGACAAAGGAGCGAACCTTTATGGAAGAAGTAGAAATCAACTTCAGAAAAAATAATAAATTATACGTTCCAATTGTTAATTTATAGGATCATTATCATTACTTTATGAAATAGATTTTAAAATTTAAATATATTACATATCCGAATTTTATGAAAAATTTATTATATATAATATAATTATTTTATATATATATTGATTGCTCTCTTTTCTGGACCTTCACATTCAATTCATTTTATATAATGAATATTCATATGTTTTCAATTTATAAGTATACTAGTATAATACCCGTGCGATGCACAGGAATCTTATATGATTCAAACTCTAGTAGCAAGCTACTATGATGGGTCATCCCCCATATAAAAATTAATTTAATATCAAAATAGACCAATGACCCATATATCAGATATTAAACTGATAAGAATAGATATTACACTTGATCTTAGCCAAAAGGCCGAGAAATGTATGAGTTGCTTTATAATTTTTTGTCTATTTTTATAATTACTCTGTGTGTAATTCACCTTGATAACTTTAGATGTGGGATTATCATTTTTCTTACATCAACTCAAGAAAAATTAATGACCTATATTTCATGAAAATTAAATTAAATTTATTTTTTTTATGTACTTTACTATAATCATTATAACTTATTTAAAATTTTAATTTTGAAAATTTTAAAATACAATTTCAAATTAAAATTTGAAATTATCTTTTTTGAATTTGATAAATTATTTTTTAAAATTTTAATTTTGGATTAAGATCTGAAACTTTCTTTTAGGATTTGTAATTATATATATTTTTTGAATTTGTATTTTTAATTATAAATTTTTATTTAGAAAATTTATATTCGATTTAGGCGGGAATCCTAAGCTCCCTGTGAATGCCACGTCTATATGTAAAACTGTATTTTATATATATTTTATTTTTTAAAATTTTAATTTTGGATTAAGATCTGAAATTTTCTTTTAGGATTTGTAATTATATATTTTTTTTGAATTTGTATTTTTAATTATAAATTTTTATTTAGAAAATTTATATTCAATTTAGGCAGGAATCCTAAACTCCCTGTGAATGCCACGTCTATATGTAAAATTGTATTAATAGATAGATAGATAGATAGATTTTATAAAAAAGTTATTATAATATAATTATTTTATATATATATTGATTGCTCTCTTGTCTGGACCTTCACATTCAATTCATTTTATATAATGAATAGTCATATGTTTTCAATTTATAAGTATATATAACTTTTCTATTTCCATGCAGGCATGATTATAATAATAATTTATATCTGTTATAAATAATAATTATAATTATTTTAAAAGTGAGATATATTGGATTATTAACTTCAAATACATAAAAATACTTTTATTACTTTTATTTTTTTGTCGATAAAAGATAATTATTTAACATTCTCTCACTTGACATAAAAATTAAATAAATTAAAACTTAAAGCAAAAGTATAATATAGTATAACTTTAAGTATAAAAAAAATCATCTTTTTAAAAATATCATAATCAGCTTGGTATAATAAATACTAAATATGGATAATAGCAATCATTCATTATATAATATGCTACGTACCTTTTATATACCACAAATATTAGTATCTATCACACTAGGCCTATACATGAACATATAATTTTATAATAGTTCATAATAATATTTCTAAGTAATGCATATTATAACATAGTAATATACATATCATAGTTAGAAAATGCATATCAGAAATATACAAGTGAACTCAGAGTGTCAACATAATAAATGATTCAAAAGGGCAACCAAAACTCATTCGATGTACATGTTTCTTTAAATACTTTTGATTGTAAACTTTTAGTCAACGAATATGCAATTATGAGATATGTTTTAATATAATCAATAGATACTCTTTGTCTCTAAGCTTCTTCCTTAACGATAAAATATTTTAATTCTATATGATTGACATCTTGAGTATTTATCATATTTTTAGTAGAATATTACTGTGGAATTATCACAATTAATTTTCAGTGGCTTGGCAATAATGTCGATAACTCCAAGTCCTGAAATAAAATTTCACAACCATAATGCATGGAATGAGGTTTCGAAACATGTCACAAACTTTATTTTCCATTACGGATAAAGCAATGACAGATTGTTTAGCACTTTTCTATGATATTGCTCATTCTCCAAGAAGAAACAAATAACCAAAAGTAGATTTTCTATTGTCAATGCATTCAGTAAAATCTGAATCTAAGTAACCAACCACTTCCAAGTGATTTATTTTTCTATATATGAGCATGTAATTCTTGGTTCCTTGAAAATACCTTAAAACTTTTTTAGCAACTTTCCAATGATCAATTTCAGGATTACTTTGATATCTGCTGAGCATGCCAACCGCAAAACTAATATTTAGTCATGCACGGTTTGTATATACATTAGACTTCCTACAATAGAAGTATATGGAATTGAATCCATTTATTTTCATTCTATATCATTCTTTGAACATTGCATAAAATTAAATTTGTCTCCTTTCTGAATTGGAGAAATTCCAGTAGAATTTTTTATATTAAATATCTCTAGAATTCTTTTAATATTTAAAATTTTTTAGACAATCTCAACAATTTATGTGATATATCACAAAATATTTCAATTTCGATTACACACTCGCCCATATTTTTCATTTCAAAATTCTTAAAGAGAAAGCATTTTAACTTATGCTTAACATGCCCCAATCATTAATAGCAAACAAGATATTGTCAACATATAGGACTAAAAATATAATTTTGCTTCCAGATCTTTCAGTATATGCAATGATCAACAACATTTTCTTCAAAACCAAAAGATGTGATGGTATTATTAAACTTGATATATCATTGTCTGGAAGCTTGTTTAAGTCCATATAGTGATTTCTTAAGTTTGCACTTTGCACACTAGATGGCATTTTCCTATAATTGAAAAATATTCAGGTTGGCTTATATATACTTCTTTAATATTTTCATTAAAAAGGGTTATTTTCACATCCATTTGATTTAACTCTAAATCATAATGAGCCATCAGTATTATGATAATACGTAATGAGTCTTTCTTTGGGACAAATGAAAATGTCTCTTTATAATCAATGTCATCTTGTTGAGTGTATCCGCCCTTAGCAGCAAGTCTAGCTTTTATCGTTCAATATTACCATTCGAGTCACATTGGGTTTTAAAGACCTATTTGCATCTAACTTGTTTAGAACCTTCTGATAATTCAATGATATCCCAAACATCATTTTTATACATGGACTGCAACTATTCTTTCATTGCGTTGATCTAGTTATCTAACTCTATACTTTCTATGACTTGTGAAAATGAAACTGGATCCTCATAAATTTTATGATCTAATTTTTTAAATAAGTTTCATAATCATTTGATATAAGAGCTTTTCTTATTTTTTAAGATCTTCTCATTTCTTGTGACACATTTATATCAAATCTTTGTGAATTAGTTTCTTCAAAAGATATTTCATTATGTTTCTCAATGTTGATAATTGGAATAAGTTTTGGAACAACACTAGGTCAAGAAATATTTTAGATAAAGAAATGTTTATCTTAACTTCCTTTACATCCATATTTTGTTATTCATCGCTCCCACTAATTTCACCATTCTCAAGAAATTTTATATTACCAATTTCTACTATTCTTAGATTGTGGTTAGGACAATAAAATATATACCCTTTATATTTCTCTAGGTAATCAATAAAATAATCACTAATTGTTCGAAAATCTAACTTTCTTTCATGTGGATCATAAACTCTTGCTTCTGTCGGACAACCCCAAACATGCAAGTGTTTTAAACTAGGTTTCCTATTTGTCAAAACTCAAAAGGAGTTTTTGGAAGTGTCTTACTAGGAACCCTTTTAAGTAAGTACATTAATGTTTTTAAAGCATACATCCAAAATGATATGGATAATAATGAATTATACATCATACTTCTAACTATATCTATTAATGTGCAGTTACACCTTTCTACCATACCTTTTTGTTGAGGTATGTGTGATATGGTATATTATGCATATATGTCATATTTTTCAAGAAGTTTTGCAAATGGATCTAGATGTTATCCTATTTCATCATATTTCCCATAGTATTCATCTTTTCTATCAGATCTTACAATTTTTACTTTCTTGTCTAATTATTTTTCAACCTCATTAATGTATATTTCAATAGCATCTACTGCTTTAGATTTTTCATTAAGCAAATAAACATATTCATAATATGAAAAATCATCTATAAAGATGATCAAATACTTTTCTCCACCAAAAGATGAAGTATCAAAAGGTCAACATACATCACTGTGTATTATTTCAAGAAGCTAAGTGCCTCTTGTGTGTTGATGCAGTCTGGCTCTGATTGTTGTTTTGGTGTTGACAACGATTTTAGTTTAGGAGGATGATTATGATGATTATGATTAAGTCCTGATCGAGGATTAGGCATGATATGGAAAATCCTAACCTGGGAGGTTAGGTGTGATGATTATGACGATTATGATTAAGTCCTGATCGAGGATTAGGCATGATATGGAAAATCCTAACCTGGGAGGTTAGGTGTGGAAAATCCTAGCTTGGAGGGCTAGGTGTTGGAAAATCCTAACCTGGAGGGTTAGGTGTGGAAAATCCTAGCTTGGAGGGCTAGGTGTTGGAAAAGTCCTAATTCGGAAGGGTTGGGTGAAAAGTCCTAGCTTGGAGGGCTAGATGAAAAGTCCTAACTTGGAGGGTTAGGTGCAAATTCCCATCCTGGAGAATTAGGTGAAAAAGTCCTGGCTTGGAGGGTCAGGTGCCTAGCTTGGAGGGCTAGGTTGGATGATATTCTAACTCGGAAGAGTTGGGTGAAAAGTCCTAGCTTGGAGGGCTAGGTGAAAAGTCCTAGCTTGGAGGGCTAGGTGAAAAGTCCTAACTTGGAGGGTTAGGTGCAAATTCCCAACTTGGAGAGTTAGATGGAAAAATCCTTAGCTTGGAGGGCTAAGGTGGATGAATTCCTAGCTTGGAGGGCTAGGGTTGAGTCACTGGATCGGTCTGGTGATCGAACAGGGACATTGGCACGCTGCTCTTTAGTGGATCGGTCTGGTGACCGATCCAGCTATGTCTAATCGGACTGGTGACCGATCAGGGAGCGCACAGTGAGATTGGGAATCTACTGTGTGGCTCCTGATCGGACCGGTGACCGATCAGGGAGCAGGCTGCTTCCTTGCTGTCTTGCTCCTGATCGGTCTGGTGACCGATCAGGGAGCAAACGGTGAGTGAGTTCCCTTGCTAATCAAAGTCTTGGATCGGTCCGGTGACCGATCAGGGATCTTGGATTTGATTAAAAAGTAACTGTTCATCTGCCCTGATCGGTCTGGGTGACCGATCATGACCCATTCTGATCGGTCTGGTGACCGATCAGGCTTCACCCTGATCGGTCTGGTGACCGATCAGGCGTGTATAGCTGCGAGAGCTGGGAATCCCAACGAAGCAGTGGATCAATCTAGTGACCGATCCACACACCCTGGATCGGTCCGGTGACCGATCACTTTAATTCAAATTTCACTGTCAGACATGGTCAGAGCGTCTGATCGTATCTGATTTGCTGATGTATGTTTCTGATATTTGATATGCTGCTTGATTTACTGCTCTAATGCTCTGATTGAGTTTCAGGTGATAGGGGAGGATTCAAACACTCAAGGAGAAGTCAAAGAGTGCTTTCCTTATAGCAGGTTTGTCTCTTTCTCATCTCAGGTTGCAACGGCGAGCTGCAGACTGGTGCTGAGACTGGAGCTTGACTGAGAGGAGCTCAGTGAGTCCAGAGATAGCTCAGTAGAAGCTGGCGTTGGCAGATGGGTAGCTGGGAGCTACAGAGATGTTGTCACTTGTTGCTTGGCGGAGAAACAAAAAGGAGCGCGAGAAGGAAAGTTTAAAATGAATGAATCAAGAAAATCAGTTCTTTAGCTTTTCGTGCTCTTGAGTTCCTGTGTTACAAGCTTGCTGTTCTTGAGTTCTTCAACCATTCTAAGCAAGCTATTGAGGAGCAATCATCATACTTGAGCGCTTGAAGGAAAAACAAGAGGCTTGGAGTCCGACAGTGGGAAGACACGGAGCAGGAGTCTGCATGAGATCGCCACTGGGTGGAGCTCAGGGAAGCTTGCTGTGTTTTGTCCTTGCTAAGTGTTTGAGTAAGATCCTTCTTGTTGTTGTTTCATTGTGCTCATTCTATATCATTGTTTGAAACACACTGTGGGGAGGTTTCTCCACCGAGAAGGAGGTTGCTTCATATCCGGTGTTAACCGGGGCTTGATCTGCCGACGATCAAGGGATCGCCCACCTCAAGGGCACGCCAAGGAGTAGGGGCAAGTTATCCCCGAACCTTGTAAACCCTCCTTGTTAGCGATCTTGCTAGTCGTGTTTGTTTTGCTTTCGTTTTGTTTTTCTGCACACTCTGTTTTCTACTCTTTCCGTTGTGCTACTGATATTTGAGTTGCAGAAATCGTGATAAGTTTCGAAGGTGAAAGTGGTTGTCTATATTCACCCCCCCCCCCTCTATAGCCATCTCGTTCCCAACATTGTGGTCCTTTCTTGTTATGTCTGGTTTGTTTTCTCTTAATACAATCCATACATAAACCAAGATCAATAAAATCTAAATTTTATAGAATCTCATTCTTTACTAATCTTTCTATTTTTTCTTTGGATGCGTTCCGGAAGGAGTCAACGTCGACGGCCAGTCACCGAGGCTCAACCCACCACTACAAAAATATCATTGAATAACGACGGATATATAGTATCCGTCGCTAATATTGGGATTCAGGTCAAACCCTTTACTATAGCGACGGACTTGGTCAAACCCGTCGCGATTAGCAATGGATAATTTAAATTATCCGTCGCTATTAGCGACGGACAAATTACTTCCATCGCTAATAGCGACAGACAAGTAAGTTCCGTCGCAATATTAGGTTAAAAATCCGACTCAACCCCCCCCCCCCCCCCCCCCCAGCGGCCACGCGATCAGATCAGCTCTCCCCGTCTCTGATCAACGCTTCTCGGCGATTCTCCTCCGGCGAACCCTCCTCCGATCCCAGGTACGCTATGTTACATTTTCCGGTTTGTCTTCCTTGTTTTCTGCTCGGCGGCGACGTGGTATTCTCCAGGAGCGGGCGATCGCGGCTTGGCATGGTCGCGTGCGGCCTACTGCGACAGCAGATGCCGGCGGCCCCAGCTGCCGGCGGGCGCAACAGGCGCCACCCCTTGCTATAATTAATAAGATTAATTAATTAATCAAATTAATTAATTAATTAATTAATCTGATAATTAAATCAGATTAAATAATTTGGTTAATTTATTATTTAGATTAATTAATCTAATTAATCAGATTAATTAGATTAAATAAATTTGTTTGATTATTTAAGTGTTGAATTAATTAATTAATCAGATTAAGTGTATAATTATTTGTTTGATTAATTAGATTAATTTTATAGTATAACATTAATATCAAATTTGATTATGGATCATAATATGCGTGGTTTGATTAATTAGAATAATTTTATTTAATTTTTAGGCTAATATATCTTATTTAATTAATTAGAACAAATTTGATTAATTAGATTAAATTGTGTTTGATAATTTAGATACAATGTATCCGAACAAGATATGGATGTATAATAGGTTAGATAATTGATTTATCTGTGATGAATTTTTTGCTGGAGTGGAAGAATTTGTAAATTTTGCAAAGTGTCATCCTGAGTGTTTGAATGGCACGGAGTTTAAGCATCCATGTAATCAATACAAATGTAGAAATACAACTTTCCGTGATTAGGATACAGTGAAAACTCATATTTGTAGGTATGGGTTTGCTCCAGATTATTACAACTGGTATTGTCATGGAGAGTCGTATGTATTTGAATTTGATGAACCTTCTATTGCTTCATCATCAAACTCAATTGGACCAGAGACATCATATGGGTCTGCTGTTGCAATGCAATTAATGGTTTACGATACAATGAATGCTTTTGATCAATCAAATGTAGAACAAGTACCTACTTCTGAAGTTCAGAAAGTGTATGACATGTTAAAGGCTAGTGAAAGAGAATTATGGGAAGGTATTTCTTCTGGTCATTCTCAATTATCTGCTACTGCAAGATTATTGAATATGAAGGCGGAACATCATTTCTCAGAACGATGTTATGATGACATATGCCAACTTATGTCAGAGTTGCTTCCAACTGATAACTGCATGACTGATAGTTTCTACAACACTGAAAAATTAATCAGAGACTTGGGTTTGCCAGTTGAGAAGATACATTATTGTCTCAATAATTGCATGATCTATTGAAATGAAGATAGTGAGTTGATGGAATGTAAAATGTGTAATCATCCTCGTCACAAGCATGGTGCTCGCATGGTAAATCAGAAGAAGAAAAAAAAATTCCCTACAAAGTCATGTATTACTTTCCTTTGACTGCTAGACTCTAACGTTTGTATGCATCAGCAGCAACAGCAAGTCATATGATCTGGCATCAAAACCATGGACATGATGGAGACATTATGTGTCATCCTTGTGATTCCTTTACATGGAAACATTTAGATTCAACTTTTTCTTCCTTTGATATGGAACCACGTAATGTAAGACTTGGACTTTCTGCAGATGGATTCCAGCTATTTGGATGTTATGGACAACAATATTCATTATGGTCAGTTATCTTAACACCATACAATTTACCGCCATGGATGTGCATGAAAGATGAATTCATGTTTTTCACCATGCTAATTCCAGGTCCTCATAATCCAAAAGGGCAAATAGATGTATTTTTTGCAACCTTTGATAGCTGAGCTGAATCATTTATGGAATATAGGTTCAGAGACGTATGACATCGCAAGTAAATCAAACTTTATAATGCATGCAACATTGTTATGGACCATTAGTGATTTTCTTGCATACTCAATGTTATCAGGATGGAGCATGACTGGAAAGTTAGCATGCCCATATTGTATGAGTCAGTCAGATGCAGTTTCTTTGCCTTGTAGTGAAAAAATTTCTTGGTTTGATAATCATCAGAAATTTTTACCTCTTGATCATTCATTCAGAAGAAATAAGAAACAATTCAAAAGGAATGAAGTAGTTAGGAAGCTACCCCCAGTTGGGATGTCAGGTGAAGAAATGTTAAATGAAATTGATAGTTATGGATTTCTACCAGTATATCAGGATGGTTCAGATGATATCAACAAGTACATTGTTAGAGTCAACAAATGTGGTTGGAGGAAAAGAAGTATTTTTTGAGAGCTTCCAATTGCAAATATTTACTCATTCGGTATAATTTGGAGGAAGACCGCCCTATACGGCCTGAGCTCTCAGGTAAAGATCACATATGATTAGAAGAGAGTTCTAGGGGTTAGGGGGCGTCCAAGATCCTCCTCCTCCTCCTCTAGTGAGGTTCGTCAATTGCGGGAGGAAAATGATGCCCTTCGGACTCGACTCACGTTGATGTAGACGACATGGATCGAGAGGGAAGCAGCGTGGACTGAGAGGGACGCACTGAGGGATGCTGAGTTGAGAGATTTGCGGGCCCGCCAGGCACAGACTGAGGAGATAATAAGAAACATGCAAGCTTTTGCAGCGACCCTATCGCCCATGACACAGATGCCAGCCCCTCCCACCCCTCGTTTTGAGTCTCATGAGACACAGGATCCTGAGGATACCACAGAGGATTAGAGATATTTTAGTGGTATGTTATATTTTTCAGTAACTATCTAGTTTGTTATTATATTCATCAATAATTGTTTCTTATTACTTTATTTTTGTTTATAGATTGTACATTATCAGAGTTGAATTCAGATATTGACTCGCTTGTTTGGTATGCAAATTGGATATTGTTTCTTGATTGTTTCTTATTTAACTTTTATTTATCTTCTATTGTGCAGGAATATTGTTCTTGTTGATCCAGTATTCACTCTGATATTCATGTATGTTTTATTTTTTTAAACTTTGAATTTTGATGTATAAACTTAGACTTTTCATTCAGTTCTTGTTTGATATGTATTCAAAAAGTTAGATATTCCTATTGAATACCGGAGGGGTTGGACTACCTTTTATACCTGTGGCGGCCATCCACGAGCACCCATGATTCTCATCACGTCCCCGTGATTATCGATTGATCGTTCACCCTGATAACGGTCGCCACGATTCTTCAATCCCGGATGTTGCGATGATTAAGGCTTTTATTGCCGCTAATCATGGATAGTGATTACTCCGTCATAAAGGTTGAGGATGACGTCGTCGATCCGTGAGAAACGGACCTCTGCCTGAGTGTTCTTTGGGCCCCACCCCCCAAGGTGATCTCGGGGTCTTCTGGCCCAGGCAATCACAGACACTCCATTTTCCCGAGGTGATCTCGGGATCCTACTTCCCGGGGTGATCCCGAGAGGGGTTTTCTGGTCTGGCCTTCCATGGCGTGTTTCCTGAGGAGGGCCCTGGAGGTTCCTCTTCCCGAGAGTGCCCCGAGAGCTCAGACAAGGGAGTCGCTCAGACTCGTCACGTTTGGCCACGCAGCTTCTTCATCTCACATGACCGCCACGGGCTATTCAACCCCATTACAAGTCTCTTCCCTTAAGTCTGATCGAAGGAAGTGTGTCTGACTGATCAGACTGTTAATGTGATGAAGAAGTTGTGCCCAGGTATCTTCCCCATCTTCTGCTGGTGGCATTCCGGGTCCGAGGAAGCAACCCCTGTGACCTAGGGCTCCGAGTGGTTTTTTGAATACATCCAGCATTCCCTCAAATCTCGCGGTGACGCTCTGCCGGCTATCCCAGGCCTTTTATGCGTACGCGGGGGTCTTGTAATGATGACACGATCGCCCAGCGAATGTGGCATCACCACGTGCCTCCTCCCCCCTTGTGCGGCGATATCTACTTATGAATTATGGTTTGGAAAGAAACCAAATTTGTCTTATCTTAAGATATGGGGTTGTGATGCTTACGTGAAGAATGAAAATTCTAATAAGCTTGCAGCAAGATCCATAAAGTGCATGTTTGTAGATTATCCCAAAGCTACAATAGGTATTCAACAGGAATATCTAGAGGGGGCCATAGATATCTAGAGGGGGTCATAGATATCTAGAGGGGGCATAAATATTTAGATCAACGTTGAGTATAACTAGGTCAAGATAGACCGAGGGATGAGCATTCAAGTTGTACTTGTGGGTGCCTTGAGTATAGAGGTACACTGGACACGATCCGCTTAAGAGAACACTACATATTAAGCATCATTGGTTGTTCGTCTTAATGAACGAGTGTAACTGATCTTTTGACTTGAGACCTTCATATATTCTATGCAAGAAGTTATATACTTTGACACTGTTAAAAGCAGTCTTTAATCGGATTGTGATTAATACGGTAGTTGGGTGTATGACAAAATGTAGAGAGGATAATGATGAGTCAATAGAGGATTCAACGCTCTCTTGGATTAGAGAGTTAACATCCTGGCCGCTTGATAGAGATATTAGTGACTCGAAATCCATGGCCATGGGAGGAATGATGATTATTCAAGATGAGTCTATTATATCTTGGAAATCAAGTAAAATAATTATTTTGGTGATGATGCATAGTGCACCAAATTAATTGGGATGTAGGGTAAAGATGAAGAGATTTAATTACACAGTAATCGGTTCATGGAGGTTTTAGTTTATAAATAATATTCTATCACGTTGGATGGCTAAAAACTATTGTTAGACGGTTACCTTAGTCTGTGTATGGATTTACACTGCCTTCGTGTATAGAACCTAGAGGGTCACACGCATAGCACATAGACACGAACAGTATTTGTAATTGATTATTTTAGTGAATACTAAAATTAATAAATTTATTATTTCTGAATAAGAATTAATTGGATTATTAATTATTTCTAAAATATCAGAAGTGAGAACGGATCAAAATCAAATATGGATTTATTTGATGTAGAGAAGAGAGAGTAGATTTATCTCTTATTCTCTTTGGAGAATTTGAAGGGTCACAATTATTGTTGCAATAATGGAGAAGATGAAGAGTCTCTATTAATGATTATTAATGGAGAATTTCAAAAGTCACAATTATGATAAATTAATGAAGAATATGAAGAGTCATGTCTCTTCATCTTCCTTGGAGGCTATATATATCCACCCTTAGAAAAAGAGAAAGAGGTACTTCTCCTTTGTCTCTCTCTTGTGTGAGTTCTCTCCATCTCTCTCGGGAAGACTTCGGCAACTTCTTCTTAGCGGAGACACATCTTCAGATCCGTAGTGCTTCCAAAAGCATTCTATCGATCCGAGTGGCTAGCACCTAACGGATCATCCAGTTCGTGATCTTGTGTGCGTGGATACCGCTAGAGGAGTCATACATGGGGCTCTCATCTTTTCGTGATATCGATCACAAATATCCAAAGGATTACAAGGTATGTGTTTATGTCAGATTTTATATCATTTTGTTTAGAACAATATGTACCACGAATAGATCCATGATTTAAGAGCAAAGTTTACTTTATTATAAATATTCCGCTGCGCATAGAACCCAACAGTAGGCCCTTGACTGTTGAGGATAGCCAAAGGGGAGCCCATGTGAGAGGTCGTCGCGGCTCAATCGAGTACACTAAGACTGTTTTAGCCATCTCTTTCTCCATCGGCCTTGTCCACGACTTGGGCCACCAGATCCTCTACGTGGTTGTTGTTTAAGGGGGGGGGGAGTGATTAATTCCAATCTTTGCTTGATTATGCAGATTTGTTACGATGAATGACTTTAACAATCCTAACATTCTTGACTTTACCTGATATCCACCTCCTTGAAGTGACTAATTCAAAAGTCCAATCTTTCTCTCTCACATCTACTATGAAAATTTCTTTCATGAAGACGGAGAGTCTCGTACAAGCTCAAAAGAAAATACTATAAGATACAAGCCAATACAAGATGAAATCTTATAAGATTTACAACAATAGCTCCTTACTTATCTTGCTTTCTTCTAATTTGGAATTGCCCCTTAATGCTTAGAAATGCAACAACATTTCGCTCCAAGAACACACAAGAACAGGCGAAGAAGGAGAAGAGTTGCTTTCAACTTGTGTGAAAAACCCTTTATATCACTCCGACCTAGGGTTTCTAATTGATTGCCCAATTGATTACCATGTCAGATCTAGTCATTCAACGACTCCTTTCAAAGCTTAATCGATCACCCAGCTGATTAAGGCTTCTTAATCGATTAGACAAAATTCAACATCATACTGCGCTCTTCTCAAAAACTGCCTTAATCGATTAGGCAATCGATTAAGGCATCCCTAATCGATCACCTGATCGACTAGGGTTGTTTCTGTTTTTGCAACAGAAGTGTCAATTAAGGCTGAATTTGTTCTCACAACAACATAGTCACCAACTGATCAATTGGCCTGCCCCTTAATCGATTGCTTATTGTTTCGCGAGAAATAGCTCCCAATTGATCACCTGATCGATTGACACTCTAACTTGTCTAACCCAAGTCTAGGGTTCCTTTGCTAAGTGTCTAGTCAACTCTTGACCAACTTGGGCTTTCCCTTGCGTAGTTTCTAATCAGGACTTCTCTCATGCCAAATATTTAGCTCCAAGCTAACCCTTCTTGGACTTCTCTTAGTTTCCAACTAGGTTTGCTTAGTCCTACTAAGTCTTCATTTTACCTAATCGCAGTTAGGTCTAGTCTTTCGATAGATTTCCACCTTCCTAACGTGTGCTCCTCCTAGATCCACTTGGACTTCACTTAGATCCTAACTAGATTTATCTAGTGCCACTAGGACTTTACTTTGCCTAACTACAGTTAGGTCTAGTCTCTCGGTAGACTTCCAATTTATCAAGGTGCGATCCTCCTAGATCCACTTACGTGTGATTTTTCCAGATCTACTTGGACTTCATTTAGTTTTCAACTAGGTTTGTCTAGTCTCATTAGGATTTTCCTTGTCAAGTCTCCGATCAACCTTGACCTACTTGTCTCATATATCGTCTAAATATTAGACTCGGATGTCAGGATTTGTACCGACCTCCTATCGAGAGGCCTTAGAGCGAGCGCTCATGATTGAGATGACTCAGCACAGGTTGTTTGGGGGTACGAAGAAAGGGAAGCAGACTGTATCGGACTCAGCGCAGACTCAGCAGCCGCAGACTACTGGACAAAAGCGCGGCAGCCAGGGTCAGTTCGCTCAGGGCATCTCTGAGTCATCATCCAGGCCCCAGAAGTCAGGTCGTCCTTCGGCGGGATCCTTTCGATCTCCTCAGCAGAATCAGGAGAGATCTACTGATGGATCATACTGTGTACAGTGTGGTTCTCGGGAGCATATTAGGGCGGATTGCCCACTTGAGCATTCTGTATGCTACTATTGTAAGCTACCAGGGCATATTAAGCGTGATTGTGCGATGAAAGCACAGCATGAGGGTACGAGAGCTACTGGACAGAGCGGGCATATGAGTCAGTCAGGATCTCATAGGGGAGGGTATAGGACACAGTCTTCTTTTCGTCAGCCGCAGTCCGCCCCTCCAGCACCTGCCTATTGTATGCCAGGATATGAGGCTGGCTACACCTCAGCTGTGTCGCCGAGTTCAGCATTAGGATCTCAGCAGCAGTGTATTCCTCCGCAACAGGATTATCCATCGTATCAGTCGCAGTCTCAGCTATACTATCAGCCACTGCCACAGCCGCAGCAGTACCTGGCGGTGCCACCGCCACAGTATCAGCCACCGCCACAGCCGCAGCCGTACCTGGCGATACCACAGCCACAGCAGTACCCGGTAGTACCACCCCCACCGCCAGAGACGGGACGAGCGTATGCGACCACCAGAGAGGAGGCACCGCAGACCCAGGGAGCGACTTTTCGGGGTATGATGTTCGTTTAGTTACTTGTCAATTAAAATAGAGATAATTGGAATCAGTACCTTTTTATGCTTATTATGGATACCTATGGATGGGGTCTAGGGTGGCCCTACGGTTTGGAGGGATGTTGGTTAGTAATCAATGGTCAGGGGAGACCACTGGTTTCAGTAAGACGTACCCTACCCGGAAACTTATGGTTAGTTTCCGTATAGTAGTTATACGATATAGGGGTTAGTATGTATGGTTAGATTTCGTTCAGCATATTACTAGCTATATGTTGTTAGTACCTGTTGTGGGTGAATATGGAAATTTGGGGACCAAATTTTTATTAGTGGGGGAGGATGTAAAATCCGACACTTTTGACTAGGTTCCGGAAATTTTCGGAGAATTACCAGATAGATTCCGGGGTTCCAAGTCCTTGGATATAAAATTTGGGACTAAAATGTAATAAAACTAAAAGTTTCAAGGGCTAATGTGTAAGGAATTAAAGCACTAGGGGTGTTCTTGCGATTAGGCTGAAAGTGGCTGGACTAAAATGCAAAAGTGCCACTTATAAGCCGGTTAGGGCTCGGTTCCACCGCAGACTCGCGTCTTCCCTGCCCGATCGAAGCCGCACCCGCGTTCTTCTTCTTCCATTCTCTCCTTGCGAACCCTAGCGCCGCCCTCTCTTAATCCACAGCCGAGGTCGTGAGTTCGTTCACCCTCTCGCTCGACGACGGCCTTTCTCATCTACGCGAGATCGGCGAGCTCAAGGCCAACGATTTCCCTTATCTCTCGGCCGGCCACACTCGACGCCGAGGGTGATTGCAGCCAAGGGATTGAACGGGAGATTTTAGCTGCTACAGCCGGAGTTAGGGCAGACGGTTGAAGCTGGAAGAAGCTACGCAGGGAGGAGCCACCGATTGAGGGTCATTCTTCTCCAATCGGGTGTTTTTTTTCCCCTTATCAGAAACCAATAGTATCAAACGTTGGTAGCCTGCTGTGCCGATTGGAAATCCAGATTTGGAGCAGCTAGATGGGTCAGAGAACTAGGATTCTGGTAAGGTTTCTTTCCTTGATGAGGAGCTTGGTTCGGATTGATGTTTGGCTTGGTTATTCCGATCGGTGTTGCAAGGAAATTGATTCTTGTGCTGGCAGATTTGAGTTCGGGGACATGGAGTTGGAAATCGGGTTCCAATGCCCCAGCTCCTGCGTGTCCGCAATTGGGATCTGAGGTAAGAGCTGTGATTTGGTTTGGGTTTATAGTTATAATTCGTTGGGTTGGAATTTCATATTCAAGATTCGATCCAAATTGATAGATTGTGACTTGGAGTTTGATTCCGCTGCTGGAAAATTTCAGAGTTTTGGTTCTGTGCTTGAAGTTGGCTGCAGTATACTTGGGATCAATCTTCCTTAATTCTGTTGCCGTGAAAGCTTGGGAATTCGGGTAAGGAGATGTCTTTCTCTAATTGTTAGCTCTGTTCATTGGCCTGTGATGGAGTTAGCTGTAGTAATGATAATGTTTGGGATTGGTTTAATCGGTTTTGTTCTTTAATTGAGCTAATTGAATGATTGCAATAATGAAGATTAAATCCTTTGAATCCATCTCGGTCTGCAAACCTTGACCTGGGTTAGTTTAGGATTGAGCCTAATTTTAATTACATGGGGTAATTAGGAACTTTCTATTTAATTAAAGGAAATTAAATAGAAAGAAAGGGTTTTGGTTAACCCTTAAACAAATTAGGGATTAATTAGCTAATTGCTATTTGTGAAATAGCTAATTAAATTAAATCCATGATACAGGAGCTTGACTTGGATTATATTTTGACGGGTGGTTCTGTCTCGTTGATACGGACTTCACCTATTCGGAGGCGGGTACCCTTTGACTTATCTCTTTTGATATTGTCATGTGATTATGCATAGACTGTTATAGATAGCAGTAAGATTATACCCTATCCCTGTTTATTATGCCTGTTCTGGATACTTGTTGTTCATCTCTGAGTTATTGTGCCTGTTCTGGATACATGTAGTTTATCCCTGAGTTATTATGCTGTTTGTTCCATACAGTCTCGGATATTGTCATATCGATATATATGCTTAGAGATAGTGGTGTATCTCCTGCCTTTGACCTTGAGAGATTGGTAGTTTTCCGGTCAGTATACCTTGTAAGTTACCTGTATTTCCTGTTATAGGATTTCAGACTGAGACCTAGTATACTGAGGACTTGGGAGGGAGGTATGTGTATCTATTATACACCATCTCTGCATTATTGCATGCTGACCCACGCGGACGTTGTGGACGATGTCCTGACTGGGTACAGTTTGTCACAGCTCCACCCACGCGGACGTTATGGACAATCCTGACTGGGACTAGGGGGTGACACATGTCATTGCATCAGGGTGCTTTATATGTTTGGGGCATGCACCATCCTTGCATTGTTGCATGCTGACCCACGCGGACGTTGTGGACTATGTCCTGACTGGGTACAGTTTGTCACAGCTCTACCCACGCGGACGTCGTGGACGATATCCTGACTGGGACTAGGGGGTGACACATGTCATTGCACCATGTGCATATTTTGCATTGTGCATTGTTTGCTGCACTTATTTGCTGCACTTGTTTGACATCGCATATTCTGGAGACTTGCTAACTGAGCTTATATGTCTATTGGTTTTCCTCTAGTATTTCTTACCCTCTATACAGGTTAGATGGATTCAGGTATATATCTACTTCGGTATGTTCAGTACTAGTTTTTCCCTACTGTTGTTGTGAGACTGTAGTAGCTGAACTCTTATTGTTGGTATAACCTTCTATGCATATCTGTTGGGTATTCGCTGAGCTATGGACTCACCCCGTTGCCATATATGTTTATTTCAGGTTGATGTCTGCGAGGAGATCCCTAGTCGCCAGTCCCCAGCTCCAGCGGAGCTCTTTTTGATTTTGGCATTACGTTGCTTCGGTTGTGGACCCTGTAGTATTTATTATGCTTCCGCTATTTTGATTTGAACATGTATGCACGTTTTATTTGATGGTATTGTACTTTTGAGTCCTATGTTGGACTTCGATTGATTTTGGTTTTGTTCCTGCCCCCTGGCAGCTCAGGTGAGTTCGGATTTGGTTTTTCGATAGTTATAATCATATAACTGTTGTTTCTGCTTATATCTGAGGCCTGTGGCCCTTTCAACTGCGTGGTTGTGCAAATATATATTGCGTGGATTGTTATGTAGATTGTATGTATGTGTAAATTGTCCGCCGGACAGGGGAGGTGCTGTCCGATTTTATATTGGATCAGCGGCTCCTGGGTCTCGGGGCGTGACAGTTTTCAACTAGGTTTGTCTAGTCTCATTAGGATTTTCCTTGTCAAGTCTCCGATCAACCTTGACCTACTTGTCTCATATATCGTCCAAATATTAGTTTCAAACATCGAAACTTAAGTTCAACTGATTTTAATTAAATTGATAACCTTGATCTAAAGAAGATTGTACCAATAGTTGGCAATAGGGGAGGAGAGACGTAGAGGTTCAAGAGAGAGAAGTAGAAGAGGAGGTGATGAAGATTGGATTGACTCTAGGATGGAGAAGCTTGCTTGGTGTTGTAGGTAGAGTGCTCCAGTGAAGAGTCCAAGAAGAAAACAAAGGGGATTTTGAGATGATACATTTCTTACTCGCTTTCGTCGGCTAGCTTCCGCCTAATTTTTTAGGATGAAAAATAGAGATAAAAATAATCAGTTGAATTCGAAATGCATCCTTCCTTTACTGTATACATGTAAACAAGAAAACGTATCTCAATTGTTATGCAGTTCGTCCTTTCCTCATCCATGCTTCAGAATAAGCACAACATAAATTCTTAGCCCATGGGGTGAAAGGAGGTTTATTAGTGGGAAGGAAAAGGAGAGATAGTGAAGATAACTCCTATTTCGGAAGGAATCAACGTCGACGGTCAGTCACCAGGGTTTAGCCCACGCGGATGCTGACATTAGGGGAGGAACTCCGCGTCCTGCGAGATCAACACGAGTGTTAGGGGAACACGCCGGAAGTTATCCGGCGGAGCCCACTGCGATGCTCAAGTCAGTGCCTCGATGGAGAATCAAAGTATAAGGCGGAAAGATGTATGAATAGCAGAGAACGCATAACCCCTTTACCGGAGGGGTCATACTACCTTTTATACCTACGGTGGCTGCCTTGGTGCATCCCATGATCTATGTCACGTCCCCCCTTTTGTCGATTACAGGATAGTCTTTGAAACAGTCCACGCCGTCATTAAGTGTGACCCATTGCGATATTTAAGAGTCATGATGACTCCGCAATAGTTGGGGTGTTTATCCACATATCCGAGAAAAAATGGGGGGTCGTTACTTGAGGTTGAATGCTACTCGGGCTCCACTTCCCTGAGGTGATCTTGGGGTCTTCTAGCCCGAGAGGTCACGGACGCTCTGCTTCCCCGAGGCGGTCTCGGTACCCGACATCCCGGGATGATCCTGGGAGGGGTTTTCTGATCTGATCTCCAGGGCATGTTTTCCGCGGGAGGGGAGGCCTGGAGGCTCCTCTTCCCGAGAGGTTCCAGGGAGCTTTGAAAGGGAGCCGTTCGAACTTCACCACATCTTGACACCCAGCTTCTTCAGCCCATGTGTCCTACCAAGGACTACTCAACCCTATCATAAGTCCCTTCCTTTAAGTCTGGTCGAAAGAAGACGATTTCGAGCCAAGCGACCTATTCATGATTATATTTCATCAAAATAAGTAATTGATATTCTAAAAAAAATTAAAAACAACAGGACCTATTCATGATTCTTTAAATGGGACATGTAATAATGGATGGATAGATGTACGATAGTAAGGATGGAGGCACTAGTGGTCATCTAAAGATTTGTTTGCTTTTGTGTTTAGTTTATATATTTTATTTGACTAAATTTGTATACAAGGTTATAATGATCTAATCTAGGATAGTAAGGATGGAGGCACTAGGGTTGAGCAATCGATTGGATGATCGATTGGGTTGTTGTCTCGCGAGAACAGAAAGGTTCTTAATCGATTGAGTAATTGATTAATGAGAGAGTGAATCGATTGAGAGAGTAGTGTCGCGAGAACAGAAAGGTTCTTAATCGATTGGGTAATTGATTAAGAATGATCTTAATCAATTAGGTAATTGATTAAGGTGGACCGTAATCAATTGGGTAATTGATAAAGCAGTGAGTAAATCGATTAGGTAATTAATTGAGAGAGTTGTGTTGCGAGAATAGAAGCTGGCTGAATCGATTGGGCAATCGATTTAGCCTTCTCTTAATCGATTGATCAATCGATTAAGGTGTCCGGTAATCGATTGGGCAATCGATTACAGCAGTATTGCGCAAGAGCATAAAAAGGTGTTGAATCGATTTAGCAATTGATTGGCTAATCGATTAAACTTCAAAAAATAGTTGTTGAACGGCTAAGTCTGACGTGGTAATCGATTGCGCAATCGATTAGGGAACCCTAGGCATCGAGTATATAGGGTTTTCACGCAGGTTTGAAGCCAAATCCTCCGGCAGCTCTTCGGCACCTCTTCTCCTCCTTCATCGCAATTTCAAGAGAAGTCTTGGAGCATAGTGTTGTTGCATTTTCAAGGTTCTAAAGGTGATTCCAAGCTTGAAGAAAACAAGACAAGCAAAGAGAGCTCATTATTGTGAATCTTGTAAAATGTCTATTGTATTTGCTTATATTCTTGTAGTTTCTTCTTATAAGCTTGTAAAAGGTTTCTCCATCTCAAGAAGGAGATTTTTCATAGTGTATAAGAGAGTGAGGAAGAGAGGATCCTTGGATTAGTCACCTCAAGGAGGTGGATACCAAATAAAATCAAGGTGTTTGCATTGCTCAAGTTTTCCGCCGCAACAAATCATCAACAAGCAAATATCATAGCTAATAACCCCCCTCCAGCTCTCCTTCCGATTCTAACACTTCGCTCCCGCCTCGGGTCTTTTTCTACTTCTCTATTGGACTCATTATGGTAAATGAAGGGAGAAGACGACAAGAGAAGACTTACACTTGGAAGGGATGTAGCGGCAAGATGATCAGAGGGCGAACAAGGACGTTGACAGCAGGTAAGGCAAGAAGGCGGAAGGGCATTGTTGCATCTGTTTTATAGAGGGAAGCCACCCTCGTGTGAACAATGGGAGTGCGGCACGTCGACGGCGTTGGCTGCACATCTCGAGGTGTACCCCTCTTTACGGTCATCGCTTCGTATGGCCCCGCGGCGCATATCAGTGGGAGATCATCGCGCAGAGAATGGCGGAGTATGTGGCGAGGCTACATTCGCTGGGCCACCTCATCGCCATTAAGAAATCTCATGCCCTTTTAATCGGCCATGGGCAACTATCATTGCGCTACTTCGAAACTCACAGGGATTTTGGACTAAGTCAAGAAATTGCCTGGGGTCCAGGGACAAATGTTTCGATTCCTCGGACTCGACGAGCCGCCAATGAAGTAGTAATGGATATAGGGACCCACCACGACATAGCTTTTTCGTTACACCACTAGCCTAATCAGTCAGCTATACTTCCTTCGATTAGACTTGAAGGGAGGGACTTGTGATGGGGTTGAGCATCCCATGATTGACATGTGGAATGAAGAAGCTATGTGTCAAGATCCACCGAGTCTGAACGACACTCTCAGACTCCCGAGACCTCGAGAAGATAGACTCCAAAGACCACCTCGGACAGACCTACTCCTGGGACTTCCTCGGGAAAGCATGCACTCGAGACCACCTCGGGAGGGTGGATCCTCGAGATCACCCCGGGAAGACAGACACCCGAGATCACCTCGGGAGGATTGGTCCCCAAGATCACCTCGGGAAGACAGATGCCCGGGACCCCCCGGGCCAAAGGACCCCAAGATCACTTCGGGAGAGCGGAGCCTGAGGATCATCCTATCCGATAGCCTAACCTCAAGTAACCGCCCTATTTTTTTCGGATCTGCGAATAATTATCACCGATAATTATTGGATAAGCATGACCCATAATATGCGACCATTAAGGTTTTAATTATCGCAACGACCTGAATTTAATAACTGCAGTGTCTGTTACAAGGGTTATCCAGTAACCGATAATTAAGGGGACGTGGAGGAGAACATGGGACACATGTGACCGCCGCCTTAGGTATATAAGGTACTCTAACCCCTAGGTAAAGGGGTTACGCTCATCTGACTCATAACTTCTCCTTAGTTCTTTTCCTTCCATATACTCGAGTGCTGATTTGAGCGTCGGAGTGGGCTCCGTCGAAAAATCTCCGGCGTATTCTCATTAACGCTCGTGTTAATCTCGCAGGGTAAGAGCTCCTTCCCTTTCGTCACCATCCTCGTGGGTTTGACTCTGGTAACTGGCCGTCCACGTCGATTCCTTCCGGAACACCTCCTTTTCTAGACTTGAAATCACGGATCGAACAATTTTCCTCACGGGTTTAGGGTCCCGTGGGGAAAATCTGAAACAGAAGCGGGTTCGGGGAGTCTTTTCGGATCGGGTTCGGATTCGGAGATTTTTAAAATCCCCGTAAGTTAAACGGGACATATATGAGAATACTATCCTCATCTCCGAATCCGCTCCAATAACAATAATGATAATAATATAATAGAATATTATATAATTTTTTATAATTAATTTCTTATATTAATATTTTTATGAAATATGTTTAAAATTAAAAATATTTTTGACTAAATTAATAGACATTTTAAGCGGAGATCAGGATGAAGATGGGGATTTAATCCCTACGGAGATCGGGACAAGAATTCTCCGATCAAATCATTCTAAGGGGATGAGGATGGAGGAGAGACTATAATTCGAATTCGAGGGTAGGGATGACAAATCCGCCCAGGTCTCCTGTTGCCATCCCTATGTTTTTCAAACAATGGTTAATTTTTTTTTCTTTTTTATTTATCCTTCGCTCACTCCCTCCCGAACTGACGGTTAGGATGTCGAGACGACATGGCTTTCTAGTAGAGTCTCATAAAAAACCCTCTTCCCTTCCTGTTCCGGCGCCGCCTTCCACACATCTTTCCACTGGCCGCCAGTCTTCCCCTCTCTGAACAGTGGTTCTAATCGGATTGTGAGTCCTCTCTCATCCATGCTCTCGTCTCACGCCGGACAGATTCTTTCACCCTTTCCCCTTCCTCGCTCATGTTATTATCTTCTCGCCTATTGACTGCCTCGAAGAGCACAGGTAAGTTACACTCGGTTTAAGTTCACGCAGTCAAAGATTGTCTTCGTACAGCATTTCCCACCTGCATTGCTTAATCGCTCTTTGTTTTTGTCATTTCACGGCTCAGGTGGTATCTTCTTCTGTAGAAGTTGTCGGTTTGATACTGGAACTTTTGGCAAAGTGAATACTTTTAGTCGTTGTCTTAGAGTTCTGGCAATGGAGGGTTCAAATGGTGCTGCCCAATTTGATTCTAAGAGGAGTTATCAAATCGTTGTTGCTGCCACTCGCGATCTGGGTATTGGGAAAGATGGGAGTTTGCCATGGAAGTTGCCATCTGACCTGAAGTTTTTTAAGCAAATCACGGTTACAACTTCAGATCCCACAAAGAGGAATGCAGTGATTATGGGCAGGAAAACATGGGAAAGTATTCCGCCACAGTACAGACCTCTTCCTGGACGGTTGAATGTTGTGCTGACTCGTTCGGGAAAATTTGATATTACAACATCTGAGAATATCCTTGTATGTGGAAGCATGGATTCTGCCTTGGAAATTTTGTCAACAACCTCATACTGTTTGTTTATTGAGAAAGTGTTTGTCATAGGAGGTGGCTCAATACTAAGGTAAAATCGTATCAAAAGTGTCTTTTATCCATCTACAAGATAGCATTTATAAATTGTGTTTGCTTGCAGGGAAGTGATTAATGCACCTGGATGTGAAGCTATTCACCTAACAGACATTGAGGCATCCATTGAATGCGATACTTTCATGCCTCCAATAGATTCTTCTGTATTTCGGCCATGGTACTCATCCTTCCCTTTGGTGGAAAATGACATCAGATATTCATTTGTGACATATGTTCGGGCACAAAGCTCATCTACTGAAGTTCATGTTTCGATTGATGGGAAGATGAACGGTGACCATTTAGCTATGGATAAATTTAATGTTCAGGATTTCGTGTTTCTTCCTGAATTTATTTACAAAAAGCATGAAGAATATGTTTATCTTGGACTTATTGAGGATATCATAAACAATGGTGCTCAGAGAAATGATAGGACAGGGACTGGAACCTTATCTAAATTTGGTTGTCAGGTAAATTCTAGATATTTTCTTTGACTTTTCTTGCTGGTATTTTGTTTCCTTTAGTAAATCATGGGCATACTAACAATTTGTAGCGGATATAGATGAGATTTAACTTGCGGAGATCATTTCCATTGCTGACAACTAAGGTACCAACAAGGACCTCTCTATATGCTTTTGCTTGATTCCACCCAAACTTTGTTTAGTGTGTTTGAATATGTATGCATACGTGTTTAGAAATCTGCAACAGAATATTGGCAATTGAAGAACATGTGTACTTTTGAAATTCCTAAATGTTTTAAGAAAGAAAAATTAGATTCCTGAAATATGTTACTCATGCATTTGTTGGGAACATATAATATTTCCATAGCATATGCAACTACCTTTTTATCTAGTTCACTTATTTTGGCTGACAGTTATAATATGTTTATTATATCAGAGGGTCTTTTGGCGAGGTGTTATGGAAGAACTTCTGTGGTTTATAAGTGGTTCTACTAATGCAAAGGTATTGTAGCTTGGTTAGTGCATATGGAAGGCCTTTTTCCTTATACATTTTTGTTATTTTATGTAAATATTAACGTGCTTTTCTAGTATCGTAATGTCAATATTAATATACCTTAAAGTAAGTTATCTTTTGATAACTCTCTCTGCACTGTATAGACTATATTTTATTATGAATAAAATTATACAAGAATTATTTGTTACAAAAATTTCACGTTGTTGAAACTAATTCCTTTTTGTGAGCTAAAAAAATGATTGTATCTTCTCAGGTTCTACAGGAAAAGGGCATTCACATATGGGATGGCAATGCATCAAGAGAGTACCTTGATAGGCATGCATTCGTCTTGCTACATTTTTTTGTTAACTTCATAAATCAACCTCGCAAATCTGATGGTCATGTTCTTTTTGTTTCCAGTATTGGCTTGATTGATAGGGAGGAAGGAGACCTAGGACCTGTATATGGATTTCAATGGAGGCACTTTGGTGCTGAGTAAGAGATAATTATGAAAATATCTGCAACGACTATTTCTATCTATTTCTCTGCTTAGATTTTTCTTATCCATGCATGGATATTCTGCAGATACACTAACATGTATGCTGACTATACTGGAAAAGGATTTGATCAGTTACTGGATGTAATAGATAAAATTAAACATAATCCAGACGACCGCCGAATAATTTTATCAGCTTGGAATCCTTCGGATCTTAAGAAAATGGCTCTTCCTCCTTGTCATATGTTTGCACAAGTCAGTGGTCATTCAAAGTTTCAAATACTATTGATTGAATCTAAAATTTATATTTTGCAACCAAACTTGATTGCTTGAGCTATCATTTTTAGTTCTAATTCTCTTTTTGTAAAACTTCTTTTAATTTAATTCATGTTATAAGTCTATCTGATTGATGAAACTTATTATGTACCATATGCTATGACTTCCATTTTTTTTTCTCTTTCTATTGAGCAGAATTGTTCCTTTTTTTCTTCAGTTAAAACAGCACCATATAAATAACAAGCAATGTCAGCAATCTATATCATATATATATATATATATATATATTATCCATTAGTTATCACAGTTAATTTGCTGAAGTACACACTTACGTTCCTGTGCAGCAAGAGTAAACAATTTTATATATTATATATAGTGTTCGTTCTGTTAACAACCATAATATATGTGTATAAATTATCTTTTGTTTTTTTTATTTATCGCAATCTTCTTCAGTTCTTGCCTATTTGCTAATTTAATCTTGTTATCATGTTTTTCAGTTCTATGTGACTAATGGGGAATTATCATGCCAAATGTACCAACGGTCTGCCGATATGGGTCTTGGTGTGCCATTTAATATTGCATCATATTCACTTTTGACTTGCATGATTGCTCAAGTCTGTGGTATGTTATTCTCACTCTTATTTTTTATTTTTGAGCACTGGAAAGTATCTTCTGTGTTGTGTAGTGTAATCATCATTCCCTGTGCTCATATACCTTTCTAAATGCTGATTACAAAACTGTCTCGCTAAAAATTGACTCCACTGTATTGGTATCAGTTTATAATTGAAGAATTGGCTACCAAATGACACAAGGATTAGAACAAAATTTGTCATCCGTAACTTGTAGATATTCTTATTACAATGAGTGAAATTGATTAGCAGAATAATCAGTATGCACTAGAGGAGAGCATATTTAGTAGCAATAAACATAAACTAGTAGAAATAAACATGCACGAGTCCATGGGATTGTTATACTGATATAATCTCCAGCCACAAATATTCCATAAGAAAGAAATATAAAATGCAGAAGCATTAGTAAATGGATCTTTGAGAATAAATTAGGGAGTATAAAATTTGAAGAAAAATGTAATTAACGGGAATCTAAAGATTGACATTGTTTTAGCAACCCTATATTTCTTCAGCTACAATAAAGCTTGCCCATTTGGAAATTAGCTATAAGCCTATATCCACATCCTTAAAGCCCGTCATAGAGAAGCAAGAATGTTTAGGTCTTGAATATCTTGGTGTTCAATATTTAATATGATTGGGGCATCAATCTCAACTGGCCTGTGGTGCTTTTGTCACTAAATCGGTATGCCGTCCGCAAACATTCAAAAATCAAAGTATAACATGCCCTTTAGTGATCATACTTGCCCATGTCTAATCTTTAGTATATTGATTGGAAAATGGTTCGTATGTGTTTGCTTCAAATTTGTTTTCTATTTAAAAGAAAAAAATATTCATCGACCTCTTTTTACAATTAGATAGTATTGTGTTGGGTTGAGTTTGAAGTCTGGCATTGTAGGAATATGATATGCTGTGTTTCTCATTTTCATAAGTTGCATATGGTTTAATGTTTTAGATCTCTCTCCTGGAGATTTTGTCCATGTTATTGGAGATGCTCATGTTTATAGAACTCATGTAAGACCTCTTGAGGAACAACTTCAGAAGCAACCCAAACTATTTCCGGTGAGTAATCCAATAGAAAAGGTCTTCAGTATAAAATAAATTTCACAGGAGTTTTGAACACTTTTTATTCTCTCAACACAGGTTCTAAAACTTAACCCTCTGAAGAAAGACATAGATTCGTTTGTTGCATCTGACATCAAGCTTTTGGGCTATGCTCCTCATAACAAGATAGAAATGAAAATGGCGATCTAGAAGCTTATTTCTTTCGTTACAGAAGAAGCAGATTTCAGTATCCACCATCATCTTTCTTTTAATTTCTTGTATTTTATTTTTATTTTGTCAATGAAGATGCTTTGTACTACGTAATTTACTGGTGGACGACTAATTGTTTATCCTATTCAATTGTCTCGAATTCAAGCTTTTGTGTGGATATAGTTGCCCATATAATTAAATTATGATCAAATCCACAAGGGCTTTTATATTATTTCAATTCATCCTATTTTTAATAGGGTACGGCGTGATTGTTGTATGCCAATTTATTCCATGTATGTAGAAACACTTCAAGAAAACAATCTTAAATAATTGCAATTGTTTTACAATTAATCCTTGGTTGTGCATGTACCTTCATTATACGATAAATTTTTTTTGCAACTTTGATTAAATTATGGCAGCTTTTCTAAAGCAATCTATGTGTTTTCGTTTTATTTATTTTTATCAAAGTATTTACTTTTTTTTTTAAGTTGTCATAGTAAAAAAAATATTAATTTAAAATTTAAAAATTGTTTTATCCAAGAGGATCTTGTATTTTGTTTCTTTTTTGGCTGTACTTATGTACTTTAAATTCCAAATAAATTATGTTTTTTAATTTGATGAATTATTTTGTATTGACTTGATTAGAGATTTGAAGAACAAATATTAAATTATAAATGATTGTGTGTAGGTGAAATCAAATGACGGTGCGTATGAACAAGGAGAAGGTTCTTATAAAGAAGAAAAAGAAGAGAGATGGATAAAGAGAGGATGAAAGAATTCGGCAGCAAGGAAAAAGTTTGATGTGGAATTGATAGAGAAATTATGGCACCGAACAAATATGACGTTTAGTTGTTGTCATCATGATTCATTTTTTCAATTAAAATCGTTGGCTCTTGAAATTTAGCTTTAGAGAAGTTGGGATAATTTTCATAATGATTTATTTTCTTTCAGAAGGTGTGGCATTGTCCTGATAAAATCATTAAGTGACAACTTCACCTTTTTATCCGATATTTTCACCTTTTATCCTGTTGTTAGAGAAGAGAAGAGCCACGCTTAGTGGTGCTTTTATTTATTTTTTTCCTTCTAAAATTTACAACTTTCTTTTGGAATTAAGTGAACTCATAATTAAAAGGTTAAATTTGTTATAATATTTTTTCATTAATCCATGTCCAGTTCTTCAAATGATTAATTTTAAAGATGATGAATTTAATTTCATAGAAATTTTTTATCGAACACTTGATTAAATCCGAAATTTCAAATATTGCATTGGTCAATCATCCTGTTGAAGGAAACCACTCTGAGACTCAACAGTGGATGCTTAAGAACTCGTGGAGCATCATTGTCACTACATCGTAGCCCGAGAGATTTAAAATTGTTATAATATTGCAGTGAAAATAGTAATAACCCTCATTTGGGGCTCCTTACGCATGCAATATGAAAAGGAGATAAATTATGGAGAATTCATCCAACATAGTGATCTTTTACATGAGAGGTCAACACAGGTATTTCGCATATATTGAAAATCGATCTCATGATCTATTACAACAACACAACCTATATTAATCATATGTGTCAGCATGTCGGACATTAATTTTGTTATAATATTCTATCATTTAAAAAGAATAAGGTGAAATTCATCATGACCCTTCCATCACTGTTCGACACCATTTGAAAGGTCTAAGTCAAGAAATCTAAATCAATCGAAAAAATCACTGTTCTAAATACAATATACATGTTTAATTGATATTTGAGGGCATAAATATAATCAGGATAACTAAATGAACACATAAAATCTGATTTCATATCATTCTGAGCTCTCTAGATCTATCAGTTGATTTTGAATGAAATCGATTGATGAATCAATGAGTTTGAAATGACATGGAACATAATTATATCTATTTGTTGAGTTCTCCTAATTATATTTATGTCTCAAATATCAATTTGATATGATATATTAAGAATAATAATTTTTTAAATATGAATTGATATTTTTTTAATCGATTATACAATATAGAAATTAATTGAGGATATTACCTTCGCGATGAACACCGTCTGGATCTTACGTTGGGATAAAATTGATATTGAATATGGGATTTGAATATTTTTAAAATTATCTATTCGATATGGATAATATAAAAATTTACATACGTGATTGGTGATTGGGTACGTAGAAGCAAATGACGCAATGACGTGTGTATGAACAAGGAGAAGGTTTGAGTAGGCCAAAGCAAATGACGTAATGACGTGCGCATGAACAAGGAGAAGGTTTTTATAAAGAAAGAAAAAGAAGCGAGACGCCTACAGAGAGGATGAAAGAATTCGGACAACAAAGAAAAAGTTTGATGTGGAATTGAAAAAGAAATTACGGCACCAAATAAATTTGACGTTTAGTTGTTGCCATCCTGATTTAGTTTTTTTAATTAGAATTGTTACTGAAAGTTCGTGTCAGAGAAGTAAGAGAAGAGCCGGAAAAGGAAGGGAAAAGGGTTTTTTACGAGACTCTAATTACAAAATACAATGCGTGGTAAAGTTAAATATTAAGTTAAATAATATTTATTATTATAAAATATAAAAATATATAAAAATAAATATTACTTTTGCCTAGTCAATTTTGAAAAAGCTCTTTTCTACCATTGTAAATAGCATCGTCAATATGATTATGTAAATGCTCTTCTATTGACAAAGATTATTTCAAAATTCATGTATAGATCATCTTTTTATAATGATATGATATTATCTATTTTAAATTTAAATCCTCATAATTTTATTATTGAGCTTTACTAAAAAAAATCTCATACTAATAGAGATATCTTTCTCTTATAAATTCATAATCTTTCTCATATATTTTCATTATGAGACTATGTTTGTAACCTTGCAACATCAACAATCTTCTCCATAAACGAAAGAACATAGGGTCCTCTCAAACGGAAAGTTTATCTATTTGACGTCCAATCCTCGACTCACCAGGTCTTCCTGCCCCTCGATCCACCTAATCTATTAGGACTTTCTTGTCTTGTATTGGTCCTCTTGATCCAGACACGGGAGCCCCACTATCTTTCAGATTAGGCTTGATCTCATTCTTAATAGACAGAGACAAGAGCGATATACCTGGAGGAACACAATATGCTGAAGTCAAGGCAAAATGATAATTGTCATGATCTTTAAAGTGTCCCATGAAAAAGTAAAAAATAAAATAAAATCAAACATAGGTGCAAACTAAGCTTCATAAAATATTATATGATTGCAAGCGCATACGAGAGAAAGAGAAAAAAATTACTTATACACTACCATTATATTGCAATCAATGTGAAGGACAACAAATCAGTATGAGTACATAAGAGAATGAGAATGACACAGGGAGCATGACATATACATGTCAACTAGTACCAAACAACTTATACACCACTATTATATTGCAATCAATGTGAAGGGCAACAAATTAGTATGAGTCCGTAAGAGAATGAGAATGAGACAGGGAGCATAACATATACATGTCAACTAGTACCAAACAATACAAGGACAATAAGAGTTTGTAAAAGAACACATCCAAATCGGAAAAAAATCAATTCGTAATGTGAGGTAGACACAACTTAGCGGGGGATCTAATATATTAATTAGAAGCAAATCTAATTAAAAGTAAAGAACTACTCACATGCAATCATTTAATCTATTAAAGAGGGGGAAAAAAGAAAGCCTTAGTTTTCGAGCAAAATTGGAATGAAGTGATACCAATGAAAAAGCCAGAGAAATAAAATAAAATTTATCAAAATAGAAAATGGATTGAAGAGGTAGTTATCACCGGCCATGTAGAAGACAAGGAAGAGGACTTCACAGCGACATCAAGATGATGAAGATGAGAGGATTGGCTTGAGTAAAGGTTTGTCAAATATGAATTTGTAATCCTAATAAATTATTAATGTTGGACTCCTCTAAGAAGTAGGCTGAGGTAAGCTCCTGAGTCTCACCTTAGGTCCGGGCCGGTTGATATCTATATAAATAATTACTTTAATATATTTTAGTATCAATTTTCAATGTTTTAAGATCAATTTTTAACCGGTATAAAATAATCTCTTCCATACAATGAGTTTGTGTTAAGTTGTAAATACCTTTCATAATTTATTTGTCATATTCTAGAAGATAAACATTATTACTTTTTACTATCATTATTATCGCTTGATCTGATAATTTTTGTTAATTTTCATCTTCCTCAATAAAAATGTTAACAGTGATTTTACTTCGGGATGAACCAACAATAAACTAATTACAAAATCATAAGGATATTTTTAAAAAATAATTAGACTCTAAGGAGTTAAATTAACATTTCTCAATAATTCATGAGAAAATTGATAAAAATTCTCCAAAATAAAATTGGGCACAGTCCCCATCTTATAAAATTTTTACATGTACTATCTGATAAGATTGATAATATAATTTTATTTGTTATTTTTTTATTAGTATAAAATAGTAAAAATTCAGTATACAATATAAATATTTAAATATGAATTGTTTTGAGATTTAATACTAATTTAAAAAATTTAAGTATTATTTAAAAAAAATTGAGTATACATTATTTTAGTATAAAATAAAATTTTCAATATACATTATAAAAATTTAAGTATGAATTGATTTAGATTTAGTATTATTTGAAAAAGTTTGAGTATAAAAATTTAGCCGAATCAAGATCATAATGGAGGAGTGCCTTATCAAAATCATGATAGAAGGGTCACTGAAACTTTATGATTAAATTTCTTAAATTAGTATCTAATTTTAAATAATGTATATTTAAATTTTTATAATATATACTAAATTTTTATTATTTTATACTAATAAAAAATAATATATAAAATTATTTTATTAATCCCATCTGACAGATGTGCATGTAAAGATTTGATGGGTGATGACGGCGTACAAAATTTAATTTAATTTTGTTTTATGGATGTATGTAAAATTCAATTTTATTTTGATGAGTTTTCTCCAATTAACGAATAATTCATATCCATTAATTTCCGCAGGATTGAAGTCACTGCTGCCGTCTGCGCAGTGTCTCGGATGCTGTTGGTGATCATCGAAGCCACTACTATAAATGAAGCCATTCCACACACTTCTGAGAGTCACCGATCCATTTTCCACACGGAGAAAGATCGAGGAATAAGAGATCGATCGAATTAGGGACGACGAGGAATAAGAGATCGATCGAATTAGGGATGGCGTCGAAGAGCAAGATTCTAGTGATCGGCGCCACCGGATACATCGGCAAGCACATCGTTCTCGCCAGCGCCCGGGAAGGCCACTCCACCTTCGCCCTCGTCCGTGCCGCCGCTGGAGCCGACCAGCCCCCCGCCAAGGCCAAGATCCTCCAAGACTTCCAGGCTGCCGGCGTCACGCTCCTCCACGTACAAGTTTCATTGCTTGCTTATTTATCTGTAATTTTACACAATTTTAGTTTCAGAAAACTTCAATTTGTTTTTGCCCTAACTTTCAATTTCTCTCCATTGTTTTGTGAAATTAAAACAGGGGGATCTGTACGACCACGGAAGCCTGGTGAGCGCCATCAAGCAAGTCGATGTCGTTATCTCCACCGTCGGCTATTTGCAGACGAAGGATCAAACCAAGATCATCGACGCCATCAAAGATTCCGGCACCGACATCAAGGTCTGTGATATTCCTCCCCGAAATTCCAATCTAGCCACCCAACTTATGCACTTGAAACCAATTGTTGAGTTTGCAGAGGTTTTTACCTTCCGAGTTCGGCAACGACGTTGATCGAGGGAACGCCGTAGAGCCGGCCAAGTCACTCATCGATATTAAGGTACAGATCCGAAGGGCCGTGGAGGCTTCAGGGATCTCTTACACTTACGTGTGCAGCAATTTCTTTGCCGGGTACTTCCTTCCAACGCTCGGGCAGGCTGGAGTTACCGGTCTTCCCACAGACAAAGTCGTCATTTTGGGTGACGGGAACGTCAAAGGTAACTCATTAATCTAATTCAAATGTAAAATCATTATTATTTCAGTTTTTAATTGTGATTTCTTGTCTTCTTGATTCCCCAATTCAACAGCTGTGTTTGTCGACGAAGATGACATCGGAACCTACACTGTGAAAGCAGTGGACGATCCCAGAACATTGAACAAGGTTCTGTATCTGAGACCACCAAGCAACATCCTATCGCACAACGAGCTTGTTTCTCTTTGGGAAAAGAAAGTCGGCAAGACATTCGAACGGGTCTATGTTTCTGAAGAAGAAGTTTTGAAGAAGATTCAAGGTTCTACTTGACAAAAATAAAAAATAAAAATTTCACCTGTTTTGCCTTATGATTTAACTGATCGTTTTGTTTATCCCTTTTCTCTTTCAGAATCTCCTATCCCATTGAACCTGATTTATGCAATTATTCACTCGGTCTTCATCAAGGGCAACCACACCAACTTCGAGATCGAGCCATCATTTGGCGTGGAGGCCTCCGAACTCTACCCCGATGTCAAAAATACTTCTGTCGATGAATACCTGAATCGTTTTCTGTAAGAGCAAGTAGAACATTGTCACTTTTCAGTTTCAGTACTTGTGGAAGCAAATAAATTGTATGTTCATGTTTGTTATCTGCGTGAATTCCATGGTAGTTTCTCCTTGTCCTCTAACTACTCGCACGTGAGGCTTGAGACAATCAATGAAAGTCATTCTCTCAATTTTTTCTATCAAAAATATTCTTATTTTGAATTAATCAAAACATAAAATAATATTGTATTAAATAATTAAAATTATTGAAATTTATAAAAATCATTTTAAAAAGATTATAATTGTTATGAAATTATTGTAATAACCATTCTAATAATATTATAGTCATTAAATAATTACTACGATAGTGTAACACGACTATAAATAACATAGTAAGTAGCCAAAATGTTGTACTACACGTATATTCTTGAGCATCCCATTAATGTTTTTAAATTTTTTTCTTTTTAGAATTTATAATGTAGTATTTAAGTTAAAGAAATAAAAATGAAAAAAAAATACTATGCTCACGACTCATGAATAAAAATGCAATATGTCATCCTTTAATAACTAATATATAATTATTAATATATATAAATATATATATATCCAAAAATAATAACTAATTAATGATTATTATAATTATTACTACAAGCCTCTGGTTCAGTTTGATTTTTTTATATTATGTTTATGCTATTTTTTTTCTTTTTAATTATGGTCCTATAACTCGATCAAGAAAAATAATCCCATATTATTTATTTCTTGGACACTGACGACCAACAACCATCCAAATCATTTTAATAATTTTATATTATATAATAAATAGAATAATATACTTGGTTGAGAATCCCCTAATTTCTTCGCTTACCGAATATTTTCTCGGTCAAATTTTTGCTGATTGATTCACGGGTATAAGTCAGAATTCAAAACTACTCGAAGTTGTCACGTGTTTTCGACCTGCGATTTATCCTCGTTAATCGATAGAGACTCTCATTGAAGGCTATGAGACAGAGCCGATCAGCCAAGCGAATTAGTCGGACGCAAGTCTAAATACCTCTTGTAAATCCAAAAAAAACAGAATTCAAAATTACAATTAATATAATAAATAAATTAATTAAAAAATATAAATAAATATATACATAAATATTAATTTATGAAAATATAGAATAAAAATATTTAATATTTAATAGTTAATATTTTCAAAAACCTAACAAAAAAATACTATTAAAATCGTGCTTTTGGATTCTTCCTAAAATGAAACTCATTAATTATTTATTAATTTTTTTCACTTAATTTCCGTTTAATATAGATGATGATAGAAATCATTAAAAAACTCTTCTTTCACTCTTCTTCATAAACAAAATATTTTTCAAATTTCATAATTATTTAATTATTTTTAATTATTTTTAATCAGAAAAATCACAATACAAACTCAATAATAATTGTAAGATCAATAATTCTCAAATATAATAATAAGGGAATTATTTTCTCAAAATTTATAATAATAATTTTTAAGTTAAAAATCTAAATTTGAAAATTCATAAACATCAGCCAATATTATTGCAACTCAAACAATTCATAATTAAATATTCGACATAATTTTAGAATTATCAAATTTTTAACTCAAAATTACATAATTTCAAACATTATAAATCGAATTAAATCAAATGGATAAAATTTTCATTCGCGATAGCATGCAAATCAACAAATTTTTAACTCAAAATTGCATAATTTCAAATATTATAAATCGAATTAAATCAAATAGATAAAATTTTCATTCGTGATAGCATGCAAATCAATTAATCAAGTTGGAATCAAGCTTCAAAACTCCCTAAATCAAGCGAGCAAAATTTTTAACAATTGGCAACCTGAAAAACTCAAACTCAGGATTTAGAATCGGGTTAAAAACTCTTCAAAAACGAAGCAAAATTGATTTGAGTCAGGTAGAATGGTCACTCGATAGTTTTGCCCAAATTGCTATCAAAAACTCAAACGGAGACAATGGTCATACCAGATTTGGTTAGAAATCTTTCTAGGGTTTAAATACATATAATACATACCTAAACTCCAAGAAAGCGCTAATAAAATGATAGAAATCGAAGGAGAATAGCCCGTGCATGACTTGCACGAACTAGGATTTATTTTTCACCATTTCTTACACAAATATTCTGATTCAAACCACTTGTATTAGATGGGATTTGAATCAGATGTTATTTTTTTTATAGTTTCTTGTGACAATCAATAAGAAATTGGAAGGGGGAGGTCGACGGGAATGACAATTTACGATGAAATTGAAAATAAATAAAAAAATTATTATACTTTTTCAGAAATTTAGGTGGACTAAAACCCACTCTAGCCCAAGAAAAACTCGGCCCCTTATTTTGTTCCAACTACATCTTTTCTGAATTTTATAATATTTAACTTATTTTTTAAATTTAAATGTTAAACTCTGTGCAATTTAATAATTTTAGCAATTAGACACGTCAATTATAATAATAATAAAAAAGATGGAAATTAAGAACTGCGTCTTCTGTGACAATTCTTTTGATATGTCATGATCACATTTTATTATTACGTATATTACACGAGGCTGAATCCATTATATTGGTGTCACTTTTGTTCGTTTATTTATATTTTTGTTCCAACAGCCAACAAGTAACAAAGAAAGATAATAATATATTTTAATAAAAAATTAACATAGAACTAAATTAACTCAGTTCTAGAAAAAGTAATATAATACGCAAATTAAAGTTGGGTTCCTAGTCTGATTGCACCAACGTTAATTGAGAAGGTAAAATGCCACGACTATTATCTTTTGTAGGTCACTTAATCAGATTTGGGAGATATTAGGACATTTGTAATGGTAGATTTATAGTATAGGTTTATGCTATATATCGTTTGATCCTATCGCGAGATGCTGGGAGAACAAGCCTGGTGACTAGGAGAGAATGTGACATTAATGGAGACAACACATAGGTGGAGAGGGAGAGTAACCTGGAACACTTGTAGAATAAAGTCTATCACGCCTCTGGAGGAGAGCTGTTGGTCCAATATACAATCGGATAATATCTCCCCTGTACGACGAATAATTTAGAATATTTATACAATACCACATAGTATATATTTAGCCTCGGGCCTTAAACAAAGATATATCATATCTAAGACATGCATCCATATCTATAAATCAAAATATGAACTTACCTGATCAGCTGTCATCTGGGTAGGTGGCAGCAAAGCCACATCGCAGAAAGTTTAACATAGGAATGAAAAGTACAATCCATATAAAACACCACACAAATATAAGTCCACGAATAAAACAGTACAACGTATGAAACATAACATGCTAAAAATCTGCAAGTAAAGCGAAAAACTAAAAATGGACGTCGTCACACAACATGGGACTGGCAATAAAAATAGGGTGAAGGGTAGTGGGTCCAAGCAGACTCTGCGGGTATAAAGATAAACATGTATGACAATGTAAATAGCTAAACAAGCTATAAGAGAAACAACAGAATACAGTCTCGAAGAAGAATAAAAATATGCATAAGTACTGAAAATGTACATATACATATCAAAAGTGATCTATCCCACAGGGTGGTGATATCAAACCCTCTAGAATAAGTACAATACACAATCCAAGGTATACATATTTCCTGTATGTGCATGTCAAATATATGCAGCAAGCACAAGCAAATGCACAATGTTTTATATACACATGATCGATACAATGACATGCGCCACCCCTGACACCAGTCAATCCATCACCCCCTATCATAAGTAAACGGGCGAGTGGGTAGAACTATGACAACTGTACGCACCCTGGCGTCACCGCTCCGGAGTGACCGAATGGACAAGATGCTAGCGGAGGACACCCTCCTACTCCAAGCAATGGGTGAGTCTCGCTTTCATCTCCTCGTGTTTACGGGACGAGAAGGGATTCCTGGCTGCTACCACGCTCTAGAACCACTATCCAAAAGCGACCGAGCGGAGTAATACAGGGCAAATGCATACACTCTCTGGTAACCACTAATCCCTGAGTGGATGTATGTGTATTTTCCCTAATAATCATATGAGCCGATAATCGCCAGCTAGCATGCAATAATGCAAGTGTCATGACTCTAGTACATGCGAACTCACCAAGTCCCCATCTATACCTGTGCACATCATAGGAGTCGATGATCGCTAGTATGTAACAATACAAGGATGTTGCATGACTCTAGCACATGCAAATCCACCAAGTCCCCATCTATACCTCAAAATAATGTGCACAGGTATGGATCAAGTATTATGATCTAATAATCATACAACTAGATATAAATGCAAAATATGTCTAACAGTCGATCAATGCCAGATATAATGCAATATACCACTACTCTAATATACACTTACACATGTATGTACCATATAAAGTAAGAAAGTCAAATACGAGACTGTAAAGATATAAGTTTTGGATAATCTCAATGGTCAAGCAGTAAGTATCAAGCAGGAAAACAATAAGAGTAGATTTAAGATAAAAATATCCTACTACAATCAATAAAATAGCTATGCATAAGATGAAACGGTTCTAAAGACAAGCAAGAAGTACCCGCCTCAAAATGAAGATGTTCGTATCAAAGAGAATCTCCCATTCAATAATCAGCGATAATAAACTCAATCAATGTCCTGTATCAAAGGCACAATGTTTAGCTATAATAACATGCAATTTATAGTTAAACGAGCAACCTTAATTAATTAGGATAGTCCTAATTATCCTATTTCATTTAATTAATCATAATTAAATGATTAGCCCTTAATTATCCCAAGCTACCTAGATTAGATTCATGTTAGGTCACGGGACCCAAATTTATCATGTTCATGTTATTAGGTTTAATCTCAAATTAAACCTAATGATACATCATGAACACTAATTTCACATAAATCAAGGCTTGAATTTCCATAACCTAGGGGTAATTACAACAATAATTGTGAAATATAGTTCAAGGTTACATCCAAGCCAACCTAAGTTACGTCAACCATTCTATAACCTAACTAACTCAAATACATTTCATGGTACAAGAACCCTAATTAAAGCCATCAACAACCTAATACATCCACATTCTTCTTTTGCTCACGGCATTGGGTTCCTACCCAAAGGAAAAAACGACACTTCCAAGTTAACACAAATCAAAAAGGACCATAACCCCAAATTTTGATTATTAACATGTATCCAAACCTATTCAATCTAACAGTAAACTTTCGCTATTTTTAGTTCAAAACCAAATCACACCCTAATCTGATCACAACACATGGAAACTAGAGCTTACCTAATGAAATGACACAGAATCAGTGCAACATTTCCCCCGTTCCAATCCTGCTACACCTAGCTACATGCCGCAACACTAACCAACCCTAAATCTGCCACATCAACCACATATTTACCACCAATTTTTGGATGCAAAGCAATCTGATAACCTTGGACCTAGGCTCTTACCTAACGGTGATTGAAGAGGTAGTACCTGTCTCGTCGGCACCAGTTTCACAGAGCCTCCCTCGAGCTCAGCTCGCCTGCCCAAATTCAGCAATGAGGCAGGGCAAAAAAAAAATGAAAAAGAAAGAGACAAATCGCCGGGAAGAAGATCGTCATCAATCCAACAGGCTAGAGTCCTGTGACATAGCTCCGCACACGTGTGAAGGAGAGGAGAGGACCGGAGGCAACATCGAGCTATTTTAGACCTTTAGGGTTAAGTGCTAAGTATTTCAACCTTTACAACTTGATCTATTTACCGACCCCCCTTAGGTTTCTCCAAAAATATTTTCGTAGTCGGGTTTTTAGTTCCCGTATTCAACAAAGCCTGTGAAAGAGGATTAGATGATGACAGAGATTTCTCCGTGATACCACTCCGACGCTCAAGTTAGAATCGGGGAAGAATTAAAGGAAAGTAGTAAAGTCTTCAGTTGTAAGAGACCTAATTTTTACATGAGCATGATCTCTTCTTATATCACCTCGAATGACCATTTATTTTCTGCATCAATGGCATTGGGACCATTATAGTTTCCTTTTACAATTAATTAACGATTATGATTTTCAACACATTTATGATTGCAGTTTATTTAACCCCTTCACCTGTCTTTTGTTTTTAATGTTTTGGACCTACGACGTTTGTTAACGAGAGAGACGTTGATGGGGGCAAGTGAGTTGTCTGTTCGTCTTCACTTAGCCCAGTGCCCGCCGTGGAACTCATACAAAGAGCGGTTCTATGCTTGACCAGGATCTGTATGCTGTTAATTAGATACCCGCTTAGGAGCCAGATAAGTTAACTACTTTACAGGTTGAGTATCTGCTCAAGAATTATCATCCCAAGCAAGAAGTGGTATCTTCATGGGTTGTTAAATCTGATTCAGGAATCTAAGAATAGGATTGGTCCCCCCAAGACACGTTATCCTACCCGAGCGGGATGACACACATCCCGTCTAGGCGAGCTTTGGGATGACGTGGATCCCTATCATTTCAACCACATCACTAGCCTTCCCATCAAGTCCGATTTAAGGAGGTATGAACCCAACTGATCAGACGAGTTTTGGAATTATTTTCAGAATACTACTGCCATCTAAGAAACAGAGAGGTGAATCCCAGCATCTAATGATGATTATCTCTTAAAGAGTACACATTTAATAAGGTGTGGCTAGCATTTAATGTTGTCTGCCATCATGCACCTTAGATTTCCTCCTGAGCGTGCCATAACTAGTGACTTACCTAGGTGACATATGATGACGTGACTAACCATCATTCCTCTGACAGTGATGATGTTTACGAAGATCTTCGCCTAGGGTTTTGCGCTTAATCAAACGACTGAGAAATCTTTGCCACCTTTATGTCCACGGACCAGGATCCTTCGAGCAAAGCTATAAATAAACTTCGAAGAGAAGCGGTGGTGCTTCCACATGCGCTTTCCTTCTGTTGGATCGAGAAAACACGATAGAGGGGGGGGGGTGAATATCGTGAAAACATTTCGGATTAGAAGAAAGAGAATGCGCAGCGGAAATTAAAAACAACACACAGAACCTAAGGCTTTTACTTGGTTCGGAGTCGCGGTCGGCTCCTACTCCAAGGCCCACGGTCCTTGACCGTTTACTGCGGGCAATTCTATAATGCGCAAAGTTTTACAGAGAATTGTACAATTATAGTACAGTAAAAAGAACAAGTTAACTCTTCGTTACCGACGCCTGGTGGATCGTAATTCGGTGCGGAGGGTCATCGTCGGCGCTTGAATCTCGAGATCGGAGGTTTCCGGAGCAGAGCGCTTGAGTCGAAGAGCGTATAGGCGTTAGAAAAGTTGATTTCGAAACCTTAGGGGTCGAGCCCCTTATATAGCACTCTTGGGGGCGCCTGACACGTGCCTTCGGATCCGAGAACTCTCATCCGAAGCTCGGTCAAGGCTTATCCCTCCAGAATTGGGCTCGGAGCTGACGGGGGCGCCCGGGACACTGGGGGCGCCCTGGTTGAACTAGTCTGCTGGCTTCTCGGCTGGATTAGTTTTGATTGCTTCGTTGGCTTGGACCAAGGGCGCCCGAGGCATCCAGGGCACCCGGGACACTGGGGGCGCCCGGGAGCTTGAGGGCGCCTGACCCAGTGAGCTTCCGAAGCGATTCTTTTTCAACTTGTTAGTCTGGCTTTAACCTTGGGCACCCGGGACCTTCCGGGCGCCTAGCCCAGCTGCTGCCCCTCTCCTTTGGGGCGTTCTGAGCTGCAGAAACACGTTCCTTTGGTCCCTGCATACGAGGTTAGTTCCACAACAAACAAGGCAATAAAATATTAGGTTTATACAGCCTTAGCTGTCTTGGTTCTGACTTTGGGTCTCCCAAATGGAACCCTAGGTCGAACCGACGCCTACTATTCCTTCGACGGGGAACGCGTCCTCACCTACTCCTCTCAGGAGAGTTTATCTTTTACCAACCGGCTCCTCCGGTTGGACTTTTGCTCAGCAGTCCTTCGCCAGGTGCCTAGCAGCCCTTCGCCAGGTCTTGGGTACCAAGCAGTCCTTCGCTCGGTGCCTAGCAGTCCTTCGCTAGGGCTTCGGTACCAAGAAGTCCTTCGCCTAGTGCCCAACAGTCCTTCGCCAGGTCTTCGACTCCTAGCAGCCCTTCGCTAGGTGCCCAGCAGCCCTTCCCCAGGTCTTAGGGTTTCGCTGCCTAGCAGTCCTTCGCTAGGTGCCTAGCAGTCCTTCGCTAGGACTTCTTTCTGCACACTCAAGTAACATATTAGATCAAAATAACATCTTAACTTTTGAACCCTTTGCCATTATCAAAACCCAGGTTTGACTTAGGTGCTGTCTGCACCAACACCTTCCACCTTCTCCTATGTTTGCTTCTCTGATCATCATCCCCCCGTTTGCGATCCCTTCTTATAAGTTCTTAAGTCCCCTTTTCTTTTCTTCGTCCTTCATGGCTAGTGGCCACCTTGTATCCCCATGGTATGAGTGCACCTGGTCATCATTGATAGGAGAGCACAGGTTGGAATTATGAATATCATACGACATTTTGTTAGATTACAAAATCTGCATTCCTAAGTATGATCAAGTTCCCCTTCTGCCCCCCCTGGCAGCTATCATACATTTTTCTTAAGGCAGATAGATTGTGGGATAAGGTTTCCTTTCCCCCAATTCTTTATAGAGATATCCGAATACATTCAAATCCCCCTCATCCAGTTAGCGCCCAACAGTTATAGGATCCTGAGGGATAGTAACAAGTTATACCAAATACCTTTAACTCCCACCACGTTCCATTATTTTTATATTCCCAAACGAGTCGAACCGGGAGCTTTCCACTTTATGGCCCGAGCGGGCCTTACATTCCTGGACAGACTCCCTTAATCCCATAAGGGATGGAAGAATAGATTTTTCTACGTCAAGCCTTCTACCCCATTCCCTTTGCAATCCTATTGGCTGCTAGAGATAGATTCTCCCCCATTCGATCAATATAAGAGGAGTCCAGAATAGTTTTGAGCAGTAGAGATCCTAACTAGCATGTGTTTCAATGCCACAATGATCGCTCAGGATGAGGGTTTACTATACCAAGTGGGTCTGAATCCCAATGCAGCCTTCCTGAATAGGCCTCTCAGTAAATACTTTTAAATGAACCTTCAATATTTTGAAAACTAACTTATGTTGTTCCTCTATTTTTGCAGGTGACACAATGTTGAAGACCTCGATATCAAAACAAGTTAAGTGGGATTTGGTGTCTTTCTAGGCCCTTTTAACACCCGAAGTTTCAAAAGAAGCTCCTAATAGCGCGGAGACTAAGTCAGAATTCTCACCTGAGAGGCAACCTATGGGAGCTGGTGTTAAATACGATAAATCGAAACTCGGTCTAGAAAATTTTTCGAGAAATATTTCAAAGGTTTTCGGATTCTAGTCCTTTGGACAAAGTTTAAAGAGGTGTATTTGGCTAAACCTAAATTTGAAATGGGGGTTAGATGCTAAAGACCCTAACTTAAGGGTGAGAGGATGATATTATGAACCCAAGGGGGCTTTTTGAAAAATAGCCATCCCTTTAAAAATTCGTTTTCCCTTTCTCTAATTCCTCTTGATGTGATTGTGATCTCACCTTCCCCTCCTCTTCTTCGCAAGGAGCTTCTCCCCGATCCGATCATCGCTGACCTCTCCCACTCGTTTTTAGTCTCTATCTTGTGCAATCCCATGCCTCCACACCCTATCTCGTCGGGGAGCTTCAGATTGAGGCTGGGGCGGTGTCCTTATAGAAGAAGGGCAATGCTAGAGCACCATCAAAGGAGTGGTGCCGACTGTACAATGGATTTGTTGGTTTGGAGCTGGATTGCAATCGACGATGGACTAAGGTAAGGAGATCATCACTAAGATTTCTATGTTGGCTTGAATACATTGGAGTATGAGTACTTTTCGATCGATGTTGTGTGGGATTGATTCTGCTAGGATTGTTTTGAAGTGATCTTGTGTTTAGGTACATGTTCTAGCATATGGATTGAAGGCATTTTGGATATGGTTTGGATTCCTCCATTCAAAATATAGGTCTGCTCCGGTTGTGAAGTGGATTTCAGATTTGGGTAAGTTTAACTCTACTTGCATGGTTCTTGATGGAATTATTACTTGTTCTGTTCGTATTTGGTATTTTGACATCCAATATGTTCGAATTTGCTTATGTGATTTGGCGATTTTGGAGTCAATATTTAGCTGGGTGGAAGTTGCCGTGAGTCCCAATTTTTGGAGGATTGATGAGTTTGGGATTATGTTTTGATCTTCCATGAGTTCCTTGGAGGGAATTGACTCTTGTTCTCTTGAATATGATGGATCCAGTTAGGAATCCTATCCTTATGTTGTGACCTTGTTGTTGCGATTACTAGGTGGTGGAGGTGTGTTTAATTTGGATTATGAGTTCAGCAATTTAATGTAGTATTGGTTTTGCTTCGATCTTATGGTTGTGTTGGATTGCCCTATTGGAATTTGTAATCAATGTGTACATGTGCTATTTTGGAGTTGCTTTTGATTTGGTTATGAATCTAGGGATGTTAATGATCTGTGGGTAACGATGTGAGTGGTAAGCAAATGACATTGTGTTGGTGCAGAAAGCACCCAAGTCGAACCTGAGTTTTGATAATGGCAACAAGACTCAAAAGTTAAGTCTTACTTGTTATCTAAACATGTTACTCTAGTGTGCAGGGTAAAAAGTCCTAGCGAAGGACTGCTAGGCACTGGCGAAGGAATGCCAGGGTAAAAAGTCCTAGCGAAGGACTGCTAGGCACTGGCGAAGGAATGCCAGGTCACAAAGCCCTAGCGAAGGACTGCTAGGCACTGGCAAAGGAATGCCAGGGTACTGAAGCCCTAGCGAAGGACAGCTAGGCACCGGGCGAAGGACAGCTTGGTATCCAAGACCTGGCGAAGGACCGCTAGGCAAAAGTCCAACCAGAGGAGCGGTTGGCATCAGGTACATTCTCCCGAGAGGAGTAGGTGAGGACGCGTTCCCCGTCGAGGGAACAGTAGGCGTCGGTTCGACCTAGGGTTCCATTTTGGAGACCCAAAGTCAGAACCAAGACAGCTAAGGCTGTATAAACTAACATCTTGCTGCTTTATAGTGTTTTGGACTAACCCTGGATGCAGGACCGAAGGAACGAGTGTCTGCAGCTCAGAGAGCCTCAAAGGAGTGAGGCAACAGTTGACCAGGGCGCCCGGAGTGTCCCGGGCGCCCCCAAGGTGAACACAAAACACATAATGCAAAAGAAGGCTTCGACAGTTCATGTTCGGGGCGCCCCCGTGCTCCTGGGCGCCCCCGTGCTCCTGGGCGCCCCCGCTGCACCCGGGCGCCCCCAGCGCTCCGGGCGCCCCCAGGTGAAGTTACCGAAGCAGCTCAAGCGAAGCCAAGAGGATAAGAGTTTGACCCGGTCAACCCGGGCGCCCCCAGCGTCCCGGGCGCCCCGATCAAGATCTGATCCCGAGTTTGAAGGGATCAGAAGCGGACCGAGTTAAAGGCGGATCGACCTACACGTGGGGGGGGGGGGGGCGCCCCTGACGTTCCGAGCGCCCCCAGGGCCTATAAAAGGGCCCTCAACCTCGAGGCTTCGAACAACGAATTCTTTCAACGCTTCTACGCTCTTCTGCTTCCGCGCTCTGCTCCGGCAACCTCCCAACTCAAGATACAAGCGCCGACGACGTCCTACTGCTCCGAAAAAAGTAACCTACATCGGACGTCGGTAAAAAGAAGAGTTTAATTTTAGTACTGCACTTTAATTGTAATCCAATTCTGTAACTGATTTTGCGCGATAATAGTATTGCCTGCAGTAAACGGTCAGCGACCATGGGCCTTGGAGTAGGAGTCGACCTAGGCTCTGAACCAAGAAAAAACCTTGGTGTCTGTGTCTGTTTGTTTTTAATCTTCCGCTACGCATTCTCTTTTCAAATCCGAACATTTTCCGATATTCACCCCCCCTCTATCGGTTCTCTCGATCCAACAAGTGGTATCAGAGCGGGGAAGTTCAAAATTGGTGCAATCACCAGTTTGAAAATTTTTCGGATTTTATTTAATTTTTCTTTTAATATTTTTTTGTTCGAATTTTCTTTTTTTTTTCCGTTCGATTCGCTTAACATTTTTCTTCGTTCGAATTTCGTTTAATATTTTTTTTGTCATTCGAATTCGATTAATATTCTTTTTCCGTTCGAATTTCTTCTAATATTTTTTTCGTTCGAATTTCTTCTCTTTTCGAGGTTGGTGTAACACCCCTCGATATTTAATTTTCTTTATCCCGCACTACTAATCCAAGACCAAGTCTTGGGACAAAGTTCTTCTTTTTCTTATCTCTTTTTCAGATAAAATATCTAATGGCCATGCAAGAAGGATTTAGCACAGCCAGACCTCCTATTTTCAGTGGAGAAGACTTTTCCTACTGAAAAAGTCGAATGGAGGTCCACCTGAAAACTCAGGTGGACATGTGGATAATCATCCAGTCCGGACTGGAGATCCCCAAAAATGCTGAAGGAGTACCTCAAAGCTACACAGAATGGGACACCGCTCTGAAACGAAGAATTGAAGCAGATGCAAAGGCGACCCAGACCCTTCAATGCGGCTTAACAAAAGAGGAGCTGAACCGGGTGGGCCCTTTCAACAGTGCCAAGGAGCTGTGGGGAAAACTAATCAAGCTGCACGAAGGGACATCAGACACTCGGATCAGCAAGAGAGAGCTGCTCCTGAACAAACTGTATAGCATTAAAATGGCCGACAACGAAACAACAGCCCAGCTTCACGCACGAATCCAAGAACTGATGAACGGTCTTCACACTATTGGTCACAAGGTAGAAAACCGTGACCTAATAAGGTATGCGCTAAATGCTTTCCCTAGAAACACCTTGTGGGCATCTATGGTAGACGCATACAAGGTTTCAAGGGATCTTTCAAAGATTAAATTAGATGAATTATTTTCTGAGTTAGAATTACATGAACAGACTAACTGCAATTTGGCCGAGAAAGGTATTGCCCTTGTTGCAGGTAAAACTGGAAGGTCAACAAAGAAGAAGCCTCAACCTGAACCCGAGTCTAACTCAGACTCAGACTCAGAAGATGAAGAAGGAGATAGACCTAAGCTGGTCCGACTGGCAAGAAACTACTACAAAGAACTGAAGAATCAAACCAACAGAAGGAAGGCCAGCCGAAGAAAGGATGAACCAGCTGAACCCGCAAACGAAAAGAACAAGCCTAACGTGACCTGCTACGAGTGTAAGAAGAAGGGTTACTACAAGACGGAGTGTCCGAATCTAAAGGAAACCAAGAAGAATAGAAGAAAGAAGGCACTTCAAGCTACGTGGGACGAGTCCTCCTCCTCCGAAGAAGAAGAGGTCCCACAGTCGAACCTACTAGCACTAACCGCCTCAGAGAAAGTCGAGACAGAGTCAGAATCAGAACACGACGACGGCAGACTGACCTTCTCAGAGGACGGCGAAATTAAGGTAAGTGGATTTAATAGATGTCAATTAAATGAACTAATTTCGTATCTTTCTCGAGATTTGGCAAAAGCCAAACTCCGAGTCGAATCCCTCCGACAGGAAGTAAAACTCCTGAAAGAGGGAGCTGACTCTAAACCCTTAACCGAAAAGGCTCAAGAAGGAACTCCTACTCAAGCTGAAAAACTTGAGAAAGAGAACTCCTCCCTGAAAATTCAGGTTAAGGATCTTAGATCAGCTTTAGAATGATTCACTTCTGGTTCCAAGGGTCTTGACATGATTCTTGGAAATCAGAAATCAGTTCTAAATCGATCCGGACTTGGCTATAGAACCAAATCTAGACAAAAATCTTACTTTGCTGTATTGAATCAGTCCAGAAGTAAAGTTCAGGCATGGGTACCTAAACTATACCTGAACAAACCAACTGGATCAAATCAGTATTGGATCCCCAAGGACAAGATTCACATCTTGCCTAATCATTACCGTGGCTTTAGTCCAGGGGGAGCCAAATTAAAAACGATATTTATTGTTAAATAGAATTTAATTCTTGCAATTTGCTTATTTGATTGTTTATTTAAATTTCTGCAATTTACCATGCTTAAGACTTAGAAATGGTTAGTTTAAGGACTAAACAAACTTAACTGAAACTTGACAACATAGTATTGGGTGGAGGTGAGATGATAGTACATTAGGGAAACCAATTCTAATAAGGTCAAGTTTACTTGGTCTCTTTAGACTGGTAAAACTAGCCGAAGCTACCGATCCAAAATCCAAACTAGTTAGACCAGAACTTTTCAAGGATTAATTTTGAAAATGAAATTTCATTAAACGGCTTTGTCAAGGAAAGGGTTGATGATCCAACAAGGCTACGGCCAAAGAAGGCCTAGTGCCTCGCCAAGACCTGGAAGCCAATTTTTGAATTTCAAATTCAAATTACTCTTTGTCAAATTCAAATCTAACACAAATTTTCAGTTAGGTGTAGAATCAAACATTTTTCTTCAAAATAAACTTAGTTGTTTTCAAAAATTAATTTAAAGTTTTCTAAAAATTAATTTTTCAAAATAATTTTACTTACCAAAACCTGTCTCACAAAACATATAAGGCTAACGTGATTGACAACCCTAGATTTGGGTGAGACAGAAAAATTAAACTTAATTATGATTCCTGTAATACCTATATTGTGTAGCACAGAACATAGTAAAACCTTGGTCAACATAGTCAAATCTTGGTCAACATAGTCAAACCTTGGTCAACCTAGTCAAACCATGGTCAACATAGTCAAACCATAGTCAAAACAGTCAAACCATGGTCAAACCAACTAAACCATGGTTAAACAATGACAAGACATAATATTTGTCACTTCCTATGCACTCCGGGCGCGTGACCCTTCGGGCGCCCCCCCCCCTCCCGTATATCTTTTCTATCTCTCTAGGCAAAAGCTGCCTCTGACCATTGACCAGGGCGCCCGGAACCACGCGGGCGCCCCCATCTCACTCAATGCAGCAAAAGCTACAAAGTAAACCTGACGAGGGCGCCCGGGCCACTCCGGGCGCCTCCAACAGACCTAGTCACTGCCTTTGGCAGTGACCACTGTCCCGGGCACCCGGGAGCTCCCGGGCGCCCCCAATGTAATGCCTATAAAAGGGATCCGAATCCCCCTCTCTTCCCACACCAAAAACCAACTTCTTTCCTCACTTCTTTCTTTCCAAGAAGATCAAGTGACACTTGTGCTTCCTCAATCTCACCATGCCTCCCCGGTATGATTTATTTTGGATTACTTTCTTAAATTCTTTAATGCACTTAGAATTATTCCTTTCTTATAAATGCATGCCTCTCAACCTAGAAAACGCCGAGCAAACCAAGCGAACCCCGGTGCCGAACCGAGTCCCGACCCTAGGTTCCCGACTCTAGAATTATGTAATAAGTTTGCTCGAACCACCTACAAGCCTATCAAAACAAGCTATCTTAATAGACATTTCTTTACCCAATCCTGTCCCTTAGCCATGAACGTCATAAACTTTTATCAACTGGATAATCTAGTATTCTGCACTCATATCATTAATGAATCCTTATGTGCAGAATTCTACAATAACATAGTTCGACAAGACAATCTCATGTTTTACACTACTGTTCAAGGGATACCCCTGTCTATCACCCCTACTTTGCTAAACCGATTCCTTGGACTACGACCCTCCCAGTCCACATTTTGCTGCTATCCACCTAGGAACCCTCCATTTGATCCTCCCTACTCTAACATTACTTTAGACACTCTCCATTCCTATTTCTATAGGGAAGCTAGACTCCCCGCAAATAGACGATTCCAATCCGTTGACCTTCAGGCACAGGACTACGCCTTGTACAGAGTCCTGGTCCGCTGTATCTTACCACTCTCCACTAGAGATGTCGCGACCATGCGACCTTTTCATGCCTTTCTTCTGTATGCCCTGATCCATCACCTTGACATTGACATTGGACTACATATGTTTCATACTATTCTGCATGCGTCCAGTGTTACGACCTAGGGACGAGTGCGCACTCCATTCTGCCACATCATCACCTCCCTCCTTCATCACCATGGTCGTGACATTACCGTGGGTGAAATAACCGCGATGACCGACTTTGATGAAATAGGATTTAGGAACTTCTCTTTAGCAGGTCTAGAGGTCTCGGCCACCGGGGTTTTGAGTTGGAGACGACAGCAGGCCGGGGCTCCGATCGACTCAGACGAGGAGGTAGACGTTGACGTTGCAGATCTGGCAGCTGAGGCTCGAGCACACATAGATGAGTCCCCTCCACCGACACTCTACGACCGAGTGACACAGCTGGAGACACATGTCCAGAGCCTCCGAGAGGAAGTGGAGGCCAATCATGCCAAAAACATGGAGACAAATCTGGGCTACTACACCGGGTATATGAGCGCCCTTAGAGCTGAGAGGGAGGCCAGAGATGTACAGTATCATGAGATGATGACACTATTTCGATCATGGCAGCCTGGCTCATCTGACCACCCTGGCCCTTCTTCCTAGTTAGACTATTTGTCAGCATTGTACTAAGTAATTAAAAACTTGACTCATGTTTGACTCTACTGGACCTTTGGTTGATCAGTTAACCTATTTTTTTGACTACTTATTTGACTTAAGTATCTGATCTTTACTGTGCTCTGTAGAATAAGTTAACTCTACTTTTGATTTTCTTACTGCTTTACTTAAGTTAAAAAAAAATAGTTTCTAATTGAAGAATTTGAAAAACTGTTTTACTTAATTTCAAAATCAGTTTTTTTAAATGTTTTACTTTCGACTTAGTTTTATTTCAAAACTACCCCCTTTCAAAACTAGGGTTTTTTTCGCAAATGGACTTAGCCTAGGCCCTAACCCTAGAACTGCATGCACCTATAGATTTAGAAGCCAGCATCTCACAAGCACCTTAGGGTACTTTTGATTGATAACCTAGATTGGGTTGAGATGCTTAGGTCTTTGCCTTAATTCAAGATGCTTTAAGTCAATGCATCTGCAGTAATTGGGGCACTAAATACAACTTACACCGCAATCAAGTTAAGTGTCAAGTTTAGAAAATCTAACTTGAATAGAAACACTTAACTTGACTAACCCTAGCAAAAATTATTGTTTATAACAGTTAGTAAGTAGCTAATTGGGTTAGACAAGTCCCTACAAGAGAAAATTAACTGATTTGATTTAAGTCTTATCATGAATTGGTTCAGTACAGCAAAATCATGCAAATATTTTCCTTTATGAAAGTTATTTCCTTTATGCAATTTAATTTCTGCTATATTTATCTGTTTTTGATATATGGCAAAGGGGGAGAGATAGGTAAGGAGAGAGTTTAAAATGTCTAGCTCAAAATTTTTTTAACTCTATCCTTTATTCAAAAAGTTCTAAGTTCTTAAGCTTTTCAAAACTTTTCTAAGTACTTAAGCTTTTCAAAATCTTACTAAGTACTTAAAATTTTCAAAATTCTACTAAGTACTTAAGCTTTCAAAATTTTACTAAGTTCTTAAAGTTTCAAAATCTTATTAAGTACTTAAGTTTTTAAGTTTTCACTTTAAACTAACAGTTCTTAAAAGTTTCCTAAGTACTTAAAACTGAAGTTTTTCAAACTCTAAGTACTTAAAAGTAAAGTGTTCAAATTTAACCAAGTACTTTAAAAATTAAAATTTTCAAAACTTTTGAGTACTTTAAACTTAAGGCATCAAAATTTTCAGTACTCAAAACTTAAGGTTTTCAAAACACTGCTTAAAGCTTTCAAAATTTGTCAAAGTGGTTAAATTCTTTCCAAAATAAACAACGAAAATCATTTTGGAAAATATAAGCTTTAAAGCTTAAAATTTTTACCATCTTCAGACTTAAAACCTATTTTCAAAAACCCCATGAATTTTTGAAAAATCTAGGGGGAGATTCCTTCCAGGGGGAGGGAACAAAAGGTAATTTTTATGCTTTGATTAAACTTAACTTTTTGAACCAGGGTTGTCATAAATCAAAAAGGGGGAGATTGTTAGTGCAGAAAGCACCCAAGTCGAACCTGAGTTTTGATAATGGCAACAAGGCTCAAAAGTTAAGTCTTACTTGTTATCTAAACATGTTACTCTAGTGTGTAGGGTAAAAAGTCCTAGCGAAGGACTGCTAGGCACTAGCGAAGGAATGCCAGGGTAAAAAGTCCTAGCGAAGGACTGCTAGGCACTGGCGAAGGAATGTCAGGTCACAAAGCCCTAGCGAAGGACTGCTAGGCACTGGCAAAGGAATGCCAGGGTACTGAAGCCCTAGCGAAGGACAGCTAGGCACCGGGCGAAGGACAGCTTGGTATCCAAGACCTGGCGAAGGACCGCTAGGTAAAAGTCCAACCAGAGGAGCGGTTGGCATCAGGTACATTCTCCCGAGAGGAGTAGGTGAGGACGCGTTCCCCGTCGAGGGAACAGTAGGTGTCGGTTCGACCTAGGGTTCCATTTTGGAGACCCAAAGTCAGAACCAAGACAGCTAAGGCTGTATAAACTAACATCTTGCTGCTTTATAGTGTTTTGGACTAACCCTGGATGCATGACCAAAGGAACGAGTGTCTGCAGCTCAGAGAGCCTCAAAGGAGTGAGGCAACAGCTGACCAGGGCACCCGGAGTGTCCCGGGCGCCCCCAAGGTGAACACAAAACACATAATGCAAAAGAAGGCTTCGACAGTTCATGTTCGGGGTGCCCCCGCTGCACCCGGGCGCCCCCAGCGCTCCGGGCACCCCCAGCGCTCCGGGCGCCCCCAGGTGAAGTTACCGAAGCAGCTCAAGCGAAGCCAAGAGGATAAGAGTTTGACCCGGTCAACCCGGGTGCCCCCAGCGTCCCGGGCGCCCCGGTCAAGATCTGATCCCGAGTTTGAAGGGATCAGAAGCGGACCGAGTTAAAGGCGGATCGGCCTACACGTGGGGGGCGCCCCCGACGTTCCGGGCGCCCCCAGGGCCTATAAAAGGGCCCTCGACCCCGAGGCTTCAAACAACGAATTCTTTCAACGCTTCTATGCTCTTCTGCTTCCGCGCTCTGCTCCGGCAACCTCCCGACTCAAGATACAAGCGCCGACGACGTCCTACTACTCCGGAAAAAGTAATCTATATCGGACGTCGGTAAAAAGAAGAGTTTAATTTCAGTACTGCACTTTAACTGTAATTCCAATTCTGTAACTAATTTTGCGCGATAATAGTATTGCCCGCAGTAAACGGTCAGCGACCGTGGGCCTTGGAGTAGGAGTCGACCTAGGCTCCGAACCAAGTAAAAACCTTGGTGTCTGTGTCTGTTTGTTTTTAATCTTCCGCTACGCATTCTCTTTTCAAATCCGAACGTTTTCTGATATTCACCCCCCCTCTATCGGTTCTCTCGATCCAACACATTGTTCTATTTGGGTTCACCTGCTGTGTGTACCATGTTTGGAGATTTGCTTTGTTTTAGATTGTTGTGCCTATACATAGATTGGAACATATAGGATCTATCTTTTGAGTTTTCTGGATTTGTTTTTGGTGTCTTGGTGTTGCCCTATGTTTTTTTAGGTTGCCATGAGCTGTGCTACCGTGAGCTAAAACCTTGGATTAGTGTGTGTGAAATTTTAGCATGTTGATACTTCTTGTGCTGTGAGCTTGTTTGGGAGATTTGTATAAGACTGGTTGAGCTGTAAGCTGTGTTCTGAACTATGAGTCGTGGTGTCGTGAATGGAGCATATGTAATAGGATTTATTTTATTGATTTCATAGTTCTGTCTTTAAAGTGGATGGTGAACTGAGACTATGATCAATGTGAGGGTTGGGTTGAGCTCCGTGGGATTAAACGTAATCTTGGAAGATGGGTTAATCCTTACAATTTGGTATTTAGTTTGATTAGTATCATTCATATTGATAGCTAAAAACTATGTTCTTTGATACAAGACATTGATTCATTACTGATTATTGGACAGGAGGATCTCTTGTGATATGAGCATCTACAATAAAGGCAGGTATTTCTTGTTTGTCTTCTTTAGATCCACATTATCTTTATGCATAACTGTTATGTTTGTTGTAGTAGGTTTTATTTACCTTATATTAGGTACCGTTGTTATCCTGCTTGATACTTATTGCTTGATCATTGAGATGATCTAATTCATGTCTATATAATCTCTTTACTTGACATCTGATTTTGTATAGTATTCATGTATGTATGTGTACGTAGATATAGTGACATGTCACTTTTTATCTGCATGGATTGATTTCTGGTTATACTTGCATGTGTGTCTAATTAGTAGTCATTTTGTGCTCAAGTGTTCTTGTGGTGCCAAGAGGTCTTGGTTGAGGTTGTGGTAAAGTTTCTCCACTCACAAGGAGCTATGTGAGCTAGCTGGAGGTTCTCTGGGGACTAATCCTCCGACGGATAGGGATCGTCCACCTTACGTACAGTTGTAAAGTAGGAGCTTTATTTTTGAACCACGTTAAACGTTTTATCTCTCCTGGTAGTTTAGTTAAATTGTATTTCCGCCTGCGCTACTAACAAGTGTAGGTGCAAACTGAGTAATTGAGGGGCAACGTCTATTCATCCCCCTCTAGACGACCATCCTATCCTATATAGAGACTACTGAAGTTGAGGAGGTTAATATGCCATCTCCTCATATGACTCATCAGAAGAAGCGTGAGCGGTTGGTGATGTTTTTGCCAATAGAGCTTGCCGACACAGCCGAGCAGCCCTCCCTTTGCAACATCAGACCATCTCGAAGGCTCCCTTGTTAGGGCTGCTCAGCTCGAAGGTTGCCTTGCCAGGGTTGCTCAGCCGAGTTCTTTTGAATCAAGCTTATCAACTAGAAGGCAATCGGGGTCCCAAATCCCCCCCCCCGGGTAGTTGCACCATCGACAGAAGGACCTTCCTGGGAGGTAGAAGCGACATGTCGAGCCAATATAATGGCTCTCATCAAAGAGGGGGAGTACTCCTAGGAATTGAACAACATGGATATCCACGCCATTATCCACAAGGCAAATGACTATGCTTAAGGTAATTTATATTGTATCAACAAGTTACAATCTTTCACTTCAGTTAATCCTAACCTGCGTGGGCATTTATGCTCAGAGCATATGTTCATCCACAACCGGGTGCCTCATTTGGTGAAGCAGATCAGGTTGCTTTAAAAGAAGATTGAGGAGTTGGAAATGCAACACTTGACTCCCGCTTGGGCTTTGGAAGAGGCCAAAGCTGAGGCTTCTTGGGCTCAAGAAGAAAATCTGCTACTCTCAAGTGTGTCTAAACACTTGAGGATTGAGATCGAGTCAGCCCAAGCTACTATCTCTTCCTTGGAAGCCGAGTTGGAGGGTGCAGCTAAGAAGTACTATGATAGAGCCAAATTAATTTGCTCAGGATGTACTGTGATATGGCTTAGGAGAATTCCTCAGCATATATGATTTTTGTTCGGCGACCTTCCGAGAGTGATTATTAAGGGTGTAGCACTCCTCAATCATATGGCTTGTTGATCGATGGTACGTGCAAAAATGCTTCTTCTGATCGATCCTTGGCATAGGATAGCAGTCCTTCGGACAAACTCGGTTGAGATCATGGAAGTCCATGCAGACTCACCACTTGTTATCAGGTTTGGCCACGAGGATCATGATAAGTACCATTTTTGTTGATTATTTTAGATGTTAAAATCCATGTTTGACTTATATTTTTATTGCTTAATTGTGAAATTGCCCTAGGTTTTAGAATTTACTCTTATTTTGGACTTAATTGCAAATTTGCATTAAATTGGATTAATTGGCCACTAAATTTTGGATCTATTTTTGTAGGCATCAAAGGATCAAGGACCTAAGGCATACTGGGTCAAACTTGAGTCGGATGTGAACCGGATCGAATTATCAAGCTTACAATTAATCCGGGCCGTCCGATTCAAAAGCGGCTAGATCTGAGCCATCCGGGACGATCTGAAGCAATCCGAGCTAGGGTTAGGGTTGATCAAGCTCTATGATCAAGATCTGAAGGTTTCATTCCAATCGGAGCTAAATCAACCGTTGGATCAAGCTTGGAGGGCTCTAGAGCGTCCATTCACAGATTGAGTTGATCTGGACCATCCGTTGCACATCTGGAGGATCCGAGCTACCACGAGGCAGATCCTGACCCCAGATCATCATCATAAAAATTTGGATCAAATCAGAGTAAGATCAGCCGTTGGATCTCCTCCGATCAATCTGGGCCGTCCGTTGATAACTATTTAATCAAAAAATCGCCGCAGCTCTTCCCTGTCGTGTCTCCGCCGTTCTTCGTCTTCTTCGCATGTTTTTAGAATTTTCTTCCGTAGTTCTTCATCAAAGGAGGCGCGTCCACTCAATCTCGGCTTTGGATCAAGAATTGAGTCTTTGGGGATCGATTCCTTGAAGAATTCAGGTCCATTTGCGCCGGAACAGGGCTTGCTTGAGGGTTTCGGCATTTCCTCAGTCCGACCACTGTCTTCTCTTCCACAGTCCATTTCAAAGCTTCCGAGCCATTTGTAGGGGTTCTCAGATGAGCTTAGAAGCTTCCCAATTCATCATCGCAGCTCACCCAATTGAGATGGAGTGAATCGGACTGTGATTTCCAGCAAGCACAGATTAGAAGCAGAATCAACTTCAGAAATTGATTTCCACTGATTTGCTGTGCCTAGGGGTTCGAAGCCAGCTCTTGATTGACGACCAAGAAGTTCTTGAGCTTAGGGAGAGTTGAGGAGTAGTTTAGTTAGCTAGTTTCATTGTGTTTGTAGTTTAATTTCCATTACTGCCGTGTTCTGTTTCTGCATTTCGTTTCAGATTCGTTAACTTGGTTTATTGCATTGTTTCAGCTGTAATCTAGCTTTAATTCTTCAAGTCAATTAGTTAGTCAGCTTATTTAGTGATCTATTAGTTTAAACTTCAGTTTATTTCAGCTTAAGTTGTTGTGTATCAAGTTGTAGTCGCGTGCCAATTCCATTTCTGCATTCTCTCGCAGTTTCTGAAATTTTACATTAGTGAGCTTAAATCTTTTGCAATCTTGCCTGAATATTAGGTTGGAGAATTTGAATTCATTTGTTTTCGTGTTTGCATTTAATGCTTTGAATCTCTGCACCCATTTCTTGTATTCCTGCAGTCAACTATTATGAAATTTTCAGCTTATTTCTGAAATTTCAGCTCATTTACCTATGTGTTTCGAGTCCATTAAATAAGAATTCCACTTAAGCCTTGTTGTTCATCAAAATAGCAATTCATTTCAGTCATTTGCTTGTTTTGTGTCCAAGTTAACTGTTTCATTTCTGCATTTTGATCAATTATGCCAAATTCTGCTTATTTCTGCAACTCAGCTTAATTCTGAATTTTCAGCTCATGATTTCTGAGTTTTTGTGTCAAATAAACGTGAGTTCTATCTAGCCTTGCTGATCCTTAGGATTATGCATCCATTACAGCTCATCTTCTGGGTTTGTGTCCAAAACTGCTGCTGAATTTCTGCATTTGGTCTGAAATTGCAGATCTGATACAGTTTTGGCATAAGTGATTCTCTTTTGCGTATCAAGCATGCTGTGGAATTGTTTTGCATCAGTTTAGCACATTAGAATCCCTTGCAATTGAATTCAGTGATGCACTTGTTCTGTTTATGATTTGTAGCTGCAAATCTGAATTTGAGTTCTGCAGTTTTTGTGTCTCATTTCTGCCTGTGATTCATCTGGGCGTATCAGTTGGGTTTTGGGATTTTTGTTTCACCTTCATTTGTTTATGCATTCAATGGATACTGAATTCTGCAGTCGATTTATTGCTTCGAATTCATTTGCTATACACTAGATTAAAGCTTTGCAGTTTGTATCACTTTAGGCAGCAGTTTCCTTTTCTGCAGGATAACTTGTAGCATTTCTGTCAATAGTATCAAGTTCAGGATAGGAATTGTTTGGGACCAAGTCGAATGCAGTTTTTAGAGAGCTATTGTGTTCGAAATTAGTTTCTGAACTCCTTTGCATTTGTTGCTTCTTGATTTTGTAGCTAGCTGGAGTTGTATTTGTCTAAGTTGATTGCTGAATTTTATGGATGACATTTGATTTAATCTTGCTTGCTGCTGAAAATTTCCTGCACGGCTTTTGTTCATTTGCCTAGCAATTTGTTTTGCCCTTTGAAATCAGAATCAGTTTCCTAAATTGATTAAGTACTTTAGTTGATTCGGTTTCCATTGGTTGAGTCATTACTTGCCATCATATTGGTGGGTTTATTAGTTTGTCTTCCTTCATTTTCATTGCCATTTTATTTCTGAATTGATAACAAAACCCAGATTTTATTTGAAACCCGAAAACATAAACGACACCTAAATACAAGCGCGAATCAAACAAACCTCAACCAGCCCCGAGAAAAATACGACCTGTGACCCCTATATTACATTTTCAGATTTTGATTGTAAAAAGGGTTTCCAGCATTCATTTATAAATTCTAAATTTGAGACCCACATTCGTGACACATAGTTTGGGTCTGTCAGACCACATTAGCTAGCCAGGCCGGGAATTGGATCTCTCTAATGTCTCCGGCCTCCAACAGCTTCTCGATCTCCGCTCGGATGACCTTATTATGCTCTGTATTGAAATCCCTCTTGCGCTATTTGGCCGATTTGGCATTCAGATACACGTGCAAATGGTGCTCGACCACCTCGGCCGGACCCCCTGTAGATCCTTTACCGACCAGTCGAACACATCCTAGTTCCGCACCAAGCAATCCAACAGCGGCTTCTTTAATTCGTCAGGCAAACCCGCCGCTATCTTGACTTTGGTTTCAGCCCAGTCGGGGAGTAGCTAGGCCTTCTCTTTGTCTTCATGCAGTTCCGCCCAAGGAGAAGCTTACACCATATTGCAGCTGGTGGGTGTTCGCCTTGATTTTTGGCTCTCTGTCCGAACGTCATCAACATAGCATCGGTGCGCCATTCGTTGATCCCCTTTAATTTCCCCGACCTTATCGATGACCGGGAACTTTATCTTGAGATAAAAGGTTGAGACCGCCGCTCAGAACTCATTGAGGGTCGGTCGTCCCAGGATCACGTTGTATGCTGAAGGGGCGTCCACTATTAGGAAGGTGGACCACCTAGTTCTTTTTAGGGACCCTTCGCCAAGGGACACAGCCAAACGTATTTGCCCGATCGGTTGCACCTGGTTCCCAATAAACCCGAACAATGGTGTAGCTACTACAACTGCGACGACTCGATATGCAATTAGTCGAAAGCTCTCTTGTACAGTATATTTACCGAGCTGCCTGTGACTACAATGGTGAGGTGGATCTGATAGTTGGCGATCATGGCAGTGATAACTAGGGCGTCATCGTGGGGGACCTCTAATTCTTGCAGGTCCTGAGCCTCAAAATTGATATGAGGGTCTTGTGCCTGGGCGACACTCGCCCCCGCCTGGTGAATTTCCAGTCGGCGTACTTGGGCCTTTCGGGTTCGGTTCGAATCTCCTCCAGTTGGTCCACCCGAGATCACATGGACCCCTCCCCAGATGATATTCTGCTGGTTGACCTGTTCTTCATCCAATTCTTGGGGCTCAACCTGCTCCTCGAGGGGAAATAGGTTACGAGCGGCAGGTGTGTTCCGCCTAGGCTCTCCTATCGCTGGTATGGCTGAGGGACTTCCCCGACCTAGGCCGCACCCTGGGGAGAGCTGACGCCCCCGTCCCCGAGCGATAGGGGCCCGACCTCTCCCGACTTGTCGACATTCTTTGGTGTTGTGTGTGTTACTTTGATGGAAAGTGCAACAAGACCTCCACCGGGTCGGCAGACATCCTTGAGCTACTTGTTGCACGTGTCTTCGCTCCATCCCCACCTGGTCGATTGCCCCTCTAAGGTTGCAATGGGTCCTCCTAGCGGGCGGCTATTCTGTGGGGGACTCGGTGCTGGGGTGCCATTGACTTCCTTTTTCCGTGTGGCTTAGGCTTCTTCCATGTTGATATATTTGACAACTTTTCCCAATAGACTGTCAAAGTCCTTCGGGGGCTTCCTAATCAGTGAATGGAGGAAATTTCCCTCCTGTAACCCCTGGGAAAACACATTGATGAGAACCTCAGGGGTGGCTGTCGGTACATCCATTGCCACCCCGTTGAACCTCTTGATGTAGGCTCGGAGTGATTCTTTCAGACCTTATTTTAATGTGAACAGGTTGAGACTGATTTTATGGTGCCTCCGACTGCTCGCGAAGTGCTGCATGAACAACCTCTTAAGCTCCTCAAAACTCGACATGGAACCACTCGGGAGCCGATCGAACCATCGCTGAACCGGCCTCGACAGGGTCGTTAAGAAAGCACGTCATTTAACGCCCTCAGGGTATTAATGAAGTAAGGCGACGTTCTCAAACTTTATGAGATGCTCCTCGGGATTGTTGGCTCCCGAGTACTCCAGGATGGTGAAGAATCGGAGATGCTTGGGGGTTGGATCCTCAAGGATTTGCAACGAAAACGGGCAATGCGTTGGGGGAGCCGGCGTGGGGTCGGCCAGACCCTTTCCCTTATCCGGACGCTGCCGATACGTCTGACTGGATGCGGATGCCTCGGTAGGATTAGAGTGAGCCTCATCTCCTCTAGCTCAATAAAACGCAGGGGGAAAAGGGAGTGAGTTGCCTTTGGGTCTGACAACGTTTCCCCGACCCGCTAAGTTGCCCATGGTTGAGGGCTCGGGAAACCGTGTAGCCAGGCTACTCGCATGCACAGGCAACTTGGGGGTCTTCTGGGCTCGGGTAGCCATCAGGAACTCGTACTCCTTTGGTGTAATTGTGATCGTCACTCGGTTGGGTTCTTCCATCTTACGCTCTCGATTAGGCGAAATGTCCTCCTTCTAGCGCCAAATATGATCATGTCGAAGAGTGAGGCGAACTCCCAAGAGCAAGGTGGCACGAAGAACTGCTCCAGCTAGCGTCCCTCCTACAAGAAAGATGACTGTCAGCAACCCACCAGGAGAATTTCCCGACAAGGTCCTTAGACGATTAAGTCAGTATCCAATGCAGAAGATGAAACTGAAGAAGAAGCAATTGTAGCTAGAAAAATTACACATACATATAGGTGAAGTAAGGAGAGTCTTATAATCGGGGGAGCCGACAACCTCTGTCCTACTTCTGCCACATATTATCTCATGTGAGAACAAAATCAGGGGTGACTATCAGCTCGCCGACCGACGCCACCTCATCCTGACATACACAAGGGGCGTCGTGGTACATATTGCCAGAGCTTGTCAGGAAGGTACTGTGTCAGCGGGATATCCACGATTCAGACACAAGTGGTGTCAAGTTCGAGCTGACCTACGCTGACTCTGTATTACCTTTATCAGTGTGGCGTCAGAGGGTAGGTACTGCCATGGATAGCGAAACTCCCTAGTCGAAGCACACCAAAAGGGTGTGTCGACCGGTTACCCCAAGTGAAACCTAGATATGCAACTAATGACATACCGGTCGGAGCATTTGTATCACACTGAGTCGTAGGATATTCGGACCTGGCTCGACCGACTCATCCTTCGGAAAATAGGATTATAATACAGGGAGAATGTCGACCGGGTGTCGACCAGGTGCTGACCGGCTAACATTAGGTCGAACACTCGGTGTTTCTCGTTGGTGCTAATTTAGACTGTACCTGGTTAACCATCCAATCAGGTGATCCAACCCGAGTTGGACTCGAGCCAATAGTCATCCGCAACGTTTCATGCCCTGCTATGCCGGGTTGTCGGGGCTCTCCTGACAATGATCTATCTTAATGAGGTGTCATGTTGACCAGCCGAGCTACTCATAAGTTAGATCGGGATCATTTAGGATTTATACGGTGGTAATACGTGGGACCAAACCGTCCATCTTCGAAATTAATTGGACCCTAACAGGATTGTAAAAAAAACAACAGTTGTGAAGATGATCTCACTCTCGCATCATGATGATGTAGGATAATCTTTTCTTTTCCTTTTTTTTTAAAATTTTTGACTTGTCTTTGTTTAATCTTTAGCACCTGTCATTGCCATCTAGCTACTTCATGATTTGTAACAACTTAACTAACTAATTGACGCACAAGGCATTGTCTTCAAAGGACCAATATTTCCCAGACCCAGGCTCATTATATGCTACCCAATTTAAATTACTCTAAACAAATGTTTGGACACTTGTGCTCTCAATTATTTTTCATATCAGAAATATATTCAAATAGTATACACTACAGAACATTAAAATACTATTGCACTATAGAAGATAAAGATATCTTCCTCGATTGTTAATGCACTGGCCTAACTGCCTGCTGTCTTTTCTGAATAGTTTGTTTATGTGACTCTGTCTTAATTACATATAATTAATTAACACTGAATTACCTCTAAAGACTGCACGACCAATATCTTTGAATGGTTGCCTTGTCTTTCTTACAAAATAGGGAATGTAGTCAATAAAACAATGAAAATCATTTTCAAATGCTCCATTAAATATCCTTGTGTGGCTTGCACAATTCACACTTATTATATATCTAATTAACAGTGTTTGCCCTTGTAAGTCATCTCGAATTGTTCTTTTGACATGAGAATACTCTGTTGACTATTTGATGAAAACCTTTGATGATTTTAGTAATTATGGATGTCGGTTTTTGTCCAATATTTAAGAACCTTGAATCTAATACTACTTTTTTATAAATGCTTTGATATACTACTGGATGAGGATAGAGATGACTCTAGCACCACCTAATGGGGATCGCATCACCTTCATTCACACATTCATTCGGATTAATTTTCAAGATTACATATTAAAAAAATTATTTGCCCTTGGCAAAATATTATAAATACAAAAAAAGGAAAAATAAAATAAAATACCAACACTAGTTTTATTATGATATCGACACTTGCAATAGGTTGTGATAGCGGATCCAATCGAATTCGTAGGGTTGTAAAAGAGTTAAGTCTTTAGTAGATCTCGATTAAAAAAAAAATATTGATTCAAATTAAGTTAACGAGTTCAACTACAGACTGTTCATAAACTATTTAATTTCATGAATCAAACTCAAATTTAAAAATTTAAATTTAAATCGAATTCAAATAGAGCTCAGGAGAAAATGGAAGAAGCCAAACCTCTTACTGTTCGGTTTGGCTTCGATGACATCTCTACCAATTCCCCAGGGTCACGAAAGACAGGAAATGAATATAATCCGGCTCGAGATGACCGCAGACTTGCGTCATCATGACGTTGGATGGATTTGCTTGAGACATCGTCCATCATCCCCGTCGCATCCGGTGGTTACTTTTCTTTTTTAAAAACAATAAAAAAATACACAACTGCTTAACCTTAGCCACACACATTCTTTGATTTGTCTTTTGCTTAAGCCTAATGACTTGTCATTTTCATTACTCTCGCTATTTGTTTTTTCATAATAACTTACTTAAACCCCACTAATTGGGAGATTTAGCATGGTCTTACTCTTACCCAGGAGGCTTACTATTCAGTTATTCCCGGACCGTGACTGATCAACATCTGCTGATGACACGTCAAAAATAGAGCGGAATCTCAAATGGTTGGTCGACCAAGAAGTTGGTGGTCCTCCGCCCGAACCGCTTCTCCTTCCATCGGACGGTTCAGTTTAAGTGATAAATAATCGACTGGCCACCCTACGCGCATTGCAAATCGAGCTGCAGCAACATTTGAAAATGGGTAGGCATTTTTCTCGTGGTCTTCACCTACCCCGCGGCTGTCAAGAGCCGATTGTTGGACCGGACCGGTCCGGCCGATTCCGAATAACATCCGCCAGGAGTTTCCAATCGTCGATATAACTAACAATTGAGACTTCTCTACTGGCACGGCAACACGCGTCATTCTTTGCCGACTAATAAACTCATCAGTTCTGTGACCTTCTCGCCGGCGATGGAAGTGAACGGCTACCGTATAACTCACAGCGCCGACGGGCCGGCGACGATCTTGGCCATCGGCACCGCTAACCCCACCCACGTCGTCGATCAGAACGCTTATCCCGACTTCTATTTCCGGGTCACCAACTCCGAGCATCTACAGGAACTCAAAGCCAAGTTTAGGCGCATCTGTAAGATTTATGTAGTTTGATTGAATGATTGCTTGTAATTCGAGCAGAATGATCGATGATTATGTTAGGAATTGGTTGTTTGGTGGGTTTGGGAGGGTGAGTCTGACCTGTTCGATTAAATGTGTAGGTGAGAAAGCGGCGATCAGGAAGAGGCACCTCTACTTGACCGAGGAGATTTTACGGGAGAATCCTAGTTTGCTGGCTCCCATGGCGCCGTCGTTCGACGCGCGGCAGGCGATCGTGGTGGAGGCGGTGCCGAAGCTGGCGAACGAGGCGGCGGAGAAGGCGATCAAGGAGTGGGGCCGCCCCAAATCGGACATCACGCACCTCGTCTTCTGCTCCGCGAGTGGAATCGACATGCCCGGCTCCGACCTGCAGCTCCTCAAGCTGCTCGGGCTCCCGCTGAGCGTCAATCGCGTCATGCTCTACAACGTCGGGTGCCACGCCGGCGGCACCGCCCTCCGCGTCGCCAAGGACCTCGCGGAGAACAACCGCGGCGCGCGGGTGCTCGCCGTCTGCTCCGAGGTCACCGTGCTCTCCTACCGCGGCCCCCACCCCGCCCACATCGAGAGCCTCTTCGTGCAGGCACTGTTTGGCGACGGCGCCGCCGCGCTCGTGGTCGGGTCCGACCCCGTCGATGGCGTCGAGCGCCCCATCTTCGAAATCGCCTCGGCGTCCCAAGTAATCACAGATTCTGTCGAAATTAAGCAAAATTTGATCTTTTGATATCGATCGAACTTTAAAAATCAAATCTTTGGCACCGCAGGTGATGCTTCCGGAAAGCGAAGAGGCGGTGGGCGGCCACCTCCGTGAAATTGGGTTGACCTTCCACCTCAAGAGCCAGCTTCCGTCGATCATCGCGAGCAACATCGAGCAGAGCCTGACGACGGCGTGCTCGCCGCTGGGGCTGTCGGACTGGAACCAGCTGTTCTGGACGGTTCACCCCGGCGGTCGAGCGATCCTGGACCAGGTGGAGGCGCGGCTCGGGCTGGAGAAGGACCGGCTCGCCGCGACGCGGCACGTACTCAGCGAGTACGGCAACATGCAGAGCGCCACGGTGCTGTTCATCCTGGACGAGATGCGGAAACGCTCGGCCGCGGAGGGCCACGCCACCACCGGCGAGGGGCTCGACTGGGGCGTGCTTTTGGGGTTCGGTCCGGGACTCTCCATCGAGACCGTCGTCCTCCATAGTTGCAGACTGAACTAGCGATAAACACTGAATTTCTTCCGGTCTGCATCCGAAAGTAATTTGACGCTTCTTCTGCTTAAGATTTCACCTCGATTCTGAAAAGAAGAAGGTCCCTGTAATGAGATGTATACCGCCTGAAATCTGAAAATAATCAATATATTTGGAGTTTAATATCCGATATTGCTGATGAAACTAAAAAAAATTGGTCATTCATTAATTAATTTACCTAACGAAAACGTATATACTTCGAACTCTTCTTCTTAAGGAATGAAACTATGAACATAGTCAAGTGGATTTCTGTGGATCACCTAGTCAACTGTCAACTCAATCTGTTTCAATCTCACGTCTAATGACATTATAAAACGATCGACACGTTTGGTACATTTTTGGTGCATAATTGGCATATCCTAGAGATATATTTTAAATACAAGTCATGATTATCTTGAACACATCGCTTTAGAAGCTATAAACATCGTGAAGGATAATAAGATACGAAGTTGGTAAAATTCATTTTCATTCTTAATGTTCAAGCTGCTTGTAAAATAATTTCTGTCATTTTAATTTACTTGAATTTAATCTCTCATATCATTTGTCCATAATATTTTTTAATCAAAAAATATGAAATGACCAACTCATCCTTTCATGATATTTCATTTAAATATATTAAAAATAAAATCATCCCAAACATATGAATATTAAAGTAAAATATCATCCCTAAGATATGAATATTAAAGTAAAATAGTTTTTAAGTTGTGAAAAAATATAAAGTAGTCTCTATTTTATAAAATTATAATAACTTTATTTTTTTTTTAAATTTACCTACAAATATATACAAATATACAAAAGAATATAGTTTCTCAACGATACATCAAAGGTAAATCTTAATATATACAAATTAGAACTCTCTTAGCTAATTATTAATATGGTTGAAGAATTACTTTTCTATATATCCAATTAGATGGGATCCCACTAAAAATACTAACCCTCTGTTTGGATGGGGTGAGGGTATTGGGACCGATGGACCGGCTAGAAGGGGATGAATAGCTTCTCACCCAATTCGTTGGTTTCTTCCTACAAGGTTAGTGCGCAAGCAAAAATGCAAACTACAATTAGAAACAATGCTAACACTTAACCTTTTATGTGGTTCGGAGATTGTTTGCTACTACTCCACGACATGTCCTTGAGGTGGACGACCCCTTAATCCTTCGATGGATTAGGTCCCGGTTATCTCCGGCTAGAGCTGATCACTCCTTCTCGATAGAGTGCAACCTCTCACAAAGTCTCTTTTTCCTTTACAAGATAGAAACTAGGGTTTGAGAAAGAGAGTAGACTTGAAAGCTTGAGCACTTGAGCAAGAAGGTCTTACACAGAAAACAGCTAACCCTTCTCAAGTCTCAAGATTTCTTTTAAATAGAGGAGAAAACATTTAACAAAATAGCTCAGCCCCAACACCAGTCGACTGCCACTAGGACCAGTCGTCTGGTGCTTAGCCAACGGCTAGCCAAACAATTAGTTTTTGAACGGATCAGTAGACTGCCATCCAGACCAGTCGATTGATCCTGCGGTTCTAAACTTACAGAAAGCTTAGTCGACTGGTGTCCCTACCAGTTGACTGATATGGTTACACACTTACACTCATCCTCTCCGAAGTCACCCTTTGAAGCTCTCTTCTTTTGGCTCTCGTCCCTCGGATGCATCCAAGCTCTCGACTCATCCCGATGTCATCCTTCGCGTATGCCTTGAAGTCTGCTTCCCTCGGCTTCACTCCGTTACTCCTTATTCATTGATCCCTTGGATGCGCGCATCCTTCACTGACTCAAGGACTCGACCACCAAGATGAGATTTCCCTTATATGTATTCCACCAAGTTCTACATGACTCAAACACACATCAAACTAATATAAAAATCTAACTTAATCATATTGACACACACATCAAAACCCATTATCGTACCGATCAAACTTGGGTCGAATATTGCACCAACAGAAAGGAGATTCATTAATGGAATGGGAAGGGTGGGGAAGGAAGGGAAAGGGAAGGTAACTTCCTTACACCCTGATTTAGAGTGTAAGAAAATAGGTCATTTGAGGGGTAAGGGAGGGTAAAAGTTCTCCGATCCCTCCCTCCCCTCACCTCCTTCCCTTACCTTCTTCCCAAGCAAGGATAAAAATTACCTTTCCATTACTTACACCTCCCTCATCTCCTCCCAAACAAACCATAAATATCATGATTTAAAATGTTTTATTTATATAAAATGAGTCTTCGAAGCATATACAACTCAAATATATGAAATGCGGTGCCATAATGTAGAGGGTGAGACAGCTGACGCCGCTGCAAGAGGCGATGGCATGCAGCGTGATTGTGGCGTGCAATAGTAGGCGGTGCGGTCACAGATAACGACAAACTGTGGAGGACGATGACATGTGATGTAGCTGTAGGTTACGAAGGACAATGACTTGAAACACCAACCACATGAAATTATGACATAGACTGATCACGATGATGAGTAATGATTGAAAATAAAGACACCTTATGATATTTTTTAAATATATATATATACATATAAATTTAATGTTACTTTATTTTTTATTTTTCTACAATATGTCTTGAAAATCGTCATGATATTTTTATAGGGAAAATTCATTTAACCATGAAGTTTTTTTATTTTTTATTTTTTATTTTTTATTTTTTAATTAGATAATCACATAAATATCCCTTAATTTGGATGGAAATATTATTAAAAAATAATATGAATGATTAAATTAAAATAAATTAAAATCACAGGGACTATTTTACAATTGAGTTGAAATTTCGGAAACCAAAATGAATTTTACGCGTAATAAGTGTGTAATTTTTTCAGCATCCTTAGAGGGCTCCGACAAAGTCGAATTGATATTTTGAAAGATATATTATCACATTAGGGAATAAAATCTGTCTCATTTAGAGAGGTTATCCGGTCATCTTTATTTATTCTTTTCATTTCATTGTACTGGCAAAAGGTGAATTACTCGTCCTCCACGCCCCTGCTATTCTATCCCAGAGTCAACATGAAGAAAATAAATCATGGGGACTATTAGCCCAGATACTATGATTAATACGTGGGAAGGGCAGACACATTGACTTTGTAAAAATTTGACCCCCGAATCTTATACTCATAACACTCATATATTAACCATCAATCCAATCCATCCCAAGAGAACCTTTCATCTCATCATAGGAGGATAATGAAGAACGTTGTCCCTTTCATTTCATTATAGGAGGATAATGAAGAACGTTTAAAATGAACAAATTTAAGTCTCGAACTACGGCGCAACAACAAGGATACTTTAGCGGTCCAAACATCCATACTTCAAGTCTGCTACGGCACATTACATGATGATTTTTTTCAATAGGATGAAAATTTTAAGAGTGACTATAAAAGACGTTTATATTTGAGAAAATTATATTTCGGTACTTTGTAATTTGGAAAAATTATGTCTTGATCCTCGTAGTTTCAAAAAATTGTATCGTGATCCCTAAAAGTTAAAAGTTATAACAATCCGACCCTATAGTTTGGAAAAAGTACATCTCGGCCCTCGTACTTTCAGAAAATTATATTGCGGTTCTTATATTTTCAGAAAACTACATTCCGATCCTTATATTTTCAGAAAACTAAATTGTGGTTCTCATATTTTCAGAAAACTTAATCGTGGTACACATGCTTAAATAACATTATTGTAAATTTTCGATTTGAAAAACTACATCGCGACCCCTATATAGCGTCACAATAGATAACTTGCGATTTGAAAACATCTCCTATATTTGTGGTAGAAAGGGAACTATTTTGGTATCAAAATTTCAAAAAATTTAGGTAGGATGTATTATTGTTGTAATACTCATGGGTGGTTAAAGTGGGTTGTCACAGATATAGTAGACAACGATAATTGCTACGCAAATGGTAAGAGGAAAAAGAAGATTGAGCATGGTTATTCATCAAAGAACATGAAAACAGAGAGGAACGAGGAATACAACTCCCCATCAATGAACTTCAATTTGAACACTGATCCTGTCGCAGAGTGAGGTGGACTCCCAAGAGCGAGGTGGACCCGGGCACCGCTGATGCTGGCTCCGACCTGTAAGGAAAATGACTGTCAGTAACTCGACGGGAAGAATCCCTGGCAAGGTACTCCGATGATCAAGTCAGTCTTCGGTGATGGAAGGAATGAAAACTGAAGAACGGTAGCAAAAACTCTAATGTGCGTATCTGCGGACGGATTGCGGAGGACCTTATATAGTCGAGGGAGTCGACAATTCCTGCTCACGTCTGCCGCCCTTTTTGTCTCATGCAGGGACAAGATCGAGAATGCTGTCAGCTCGCCGATTGGCGCCGCTCAGTCTTACACAAGCAAGGGTTATCGTGGTACGGAGTGCCAGGGTATGTCAAGAAATTACTGTGTTAGCGGGATATTCACGATTCAGCCACGAATGGCGTCAGGCCTGCGCCGACTCTCGTACCACTTCTGCCAGTATAGTATCAGAGAGTGGATGTTCATTAGGAAAATGACAAATCCCGAGCTGGAGCGCCGACAGGCCGCCCCAAGTGAAACCTGGTCGTGTGGCCAATACCTACAAGATTGGAGTAGGACACTCTCCGAGTCAAGGAGCGCTCGGACTTGGTCAATTCCGACTCATCCCAGGGTCGGGTGATTAGGGCACAAGGAGACTACCGACTTGATGTCAAACGGATGTTGCCCGAACATCCTTAGGCCCGGCAGTCGATATCTCTCACTAGGAGCTAATGTAGCATGCGTATCGGGTGACGGACAGGGTCGGATACTCAGTATTTTCTAGGTGGGACCAGGTCAGGGTATATTTGACGGGTCGCTCAGTCGAGCGATTCGGCCCGAGCGGGCCTTGGGCCCCCGACCCAGCCAGCTATACTGATCTACCCGTACCTCGTGGCCCTGATCTATCCTTGTGTATCGCCAAGCTGGTCGACCGAGCTATACATGAGCTAGGCCGGGATCATAAGCATCCCCTTCGAGTCTAGTCGAAGGAGGCGCTGAGTCCGACTGACTGGACCCTTAATTCAGAGCGAGCCTGGCACACCTGAGTAGGTTGCTTGCCCGACCAATCTCCACCACCCAATGCCCGACTGCCTAACGGCGTGTCCATAGCATCCTCTCCTGTCTTTTCTGTCTTATCCCCGACTCCTGTCGAGCCGATTTGTATCTTCCTTATTAATTACCTCATTAAATGCTGGAGCCACGCGTCCGCTATCTAATGGTCTCTCGAGTAACGAAATGCCCGCCGTCTGACACAATGAATCAGCGGCACGTGTGTGTGACGGAATATCTCGGTACTTACCAAAGGCTCAAATGGATGGCTCAGATCTTTTCTCGCCTTTTCCCCGGATCACCATCGGACGGCTGACATCGGCCGCTCGACCCTATATAGAGGCCTCTCCCCCTCGCCATTGTTACTTCACTTTTCACTTCTACACCCCCTGCTGCTCGCGAGCTCTCAGCTAGGGTTCCGACTGTTGATGCAATCTGATCCGATTGTTGTTTTGGTGTTGACACCGATTTAAGTTTGGTTGAGTAAATTCGGCTTAAGTCCTGGTCGGGGACTGGGTAGGAAATCCCGGTGAGTGAAGCCAAGTCCTGGTGAGTGAAGCCAGGTGACGGAAATCCCGGTGAGTGAAGCCAGGTGACGGAAATCCCAGTGAGTGAAGCTGGGTCCTGGTGAGTGAAGCCAGGTGACGGAAATCCCGGTGAGTGAAGTCGAGTCCTGGTGAGTGAAGCCGGGTCCTGGTGAGTGAAGCCAGGTGACGGAAATCCCGGTGAGTGAAGCCGGGTCCTGGTGAGTGAAGCCAGGTGACTGAAGTACCAGTGAGTGAAGCCGGGTCTTAGCGAGTGAAGCTAGGTGACCGAAACCCTGGTGAGTAAAGTCAGGTCCTAGTGAGTGAAGCTAGGTTGAATGAAATCCCGGTGAGTGAAGCCGGGTCCTAGCGAGTGAAGCTAGGTAACCGAAACCCTGGTGAGTGAAGCCTGGACCAAGTGAGTGAAGCTAGGTTGAACGAAGTCTCGGTGAGCGAATCTGGGCACGGAATCTTGGTCCGGGGGACTGAGCATGAGTCAGAGAAGGCTAGGAGCCTGTTCTCTGGACTTAGGGTTGAAATGGTCGGAGCTGGATCGGTCTGTGGCCCGATCAGGGAGTTAGCACTAGCTCCTGGTTGTGGATCGGTCTGGTGACTGATCCAGAGCGTCTGATCATTTTGGTGAACGATCAAATAGAGAACAGAATGCTTCTGATTAGCTTCTGATCGTTCTGGTAAACGATCAGAGAGAGATCAGAATGTTTCTGTGTGGTTTCTGATCGTTCTGGTGAACGATCAGAAGAAGGGATAAGAAAGAGGTTGGAGAAAGGTCTAAGTGACCTGATCGGTCACTTGGACCGATCAAGTTCTCCTGGATCCAGAGGTGGCATGATCGGTCACTGTGACCGATCAGGGCACAACCTGATCGGTCAGGTGACCGATTAGGTCAGTGAGCATGCGGTTTGTGCCTTGAATCACATTCAGCTGGTGGATCGGTCAAGGTGACCGATCCCCAATCCCTGATCGGTCAGTGTGACCAATCAGGGAGTCACTGGATCGATCAGAATGTGACCTGATCGATCAGGGTCTTCACTGATCGGTCTGATGACCGATCAGTGTCTGATAACTTTAATTCAAATCCGCTGTCAGACTTCTGATTTCACTCTGATCACTTCTGCTACCTTGCTGATTCCATTTGATATGCTTTGCTAATCATCAGTTGAGTGTGCAGACGTTGCAGGGACGATACAAACCAAGGAGAAGAGTCAATGGTAACTTTCACAGTGGCAGGTTTGTCCGTTTTCCCTTTGCAGGTTTCAACGGCTTCTGGCGCAGGCTGGCAATTGTCTGGTGAAGCTGGCGATTGACCTGAGGCTCAGCTGAAGTGGTTTCAGTGGACTGAGCCCAATAGAGGTCAGTGGGTCAGGCTATGGATCAGAGGTTGCAGACACGCCGAGTGAGCAGAGGCTTAAGAAGAGGCTGGGAAGCAGAGGAGAGGGAGAACAGACAGAAAACGAGAGAAGTTTTGCTGGGTTGTTTGAGCTCTCTGGATAGCTTCGTGCTTGAGTTTTTCTGCTACATTTTGGTGTGAGCTTTCTTCTCGTGATCTCCTGTACTCAACCTCATATCATCTTGAGACGATTGTGGAGAGGTTTCTCCACCGAGAAGGAGGCTTTATTCTATCCGGAAGTTCCGGGGCTTGATCTGCCGACGATCAAGGGATCGCCCACCTTACGGGCACACCAAGGAGTAGGGGCAAGTTATCCCCGAACCTTGTAAACCATCTGAGTTAGCAATTGGTTTGGTTTATGTCTTTGTATTTCGGTTCTGTTTGTTCTATTTGTGTTTGTTTCCGCTGCTAATCTCTGATCGCAGAAAGTTTCAAAGAAGTAAGTGTTTTTAGTGTCTGGCTATTCACACCCCCTCTCTAGCCATCCAAGGTCCAACAAGTGGTATCAGAGCCTGGGGCTCTTTCAAACGGACTAACACCCGAAGAGCAAGAAGATGGCACTGGGAGGAGAAGGCTTCAGCACAAACAGACCCTCGTTCTTGGACGGAATTGATTTCCCGTACTGGAGATCCCGAATGAAATTTTACCTCAAGACTAACATCAGCATGTGGTTCTCTGTGAAGGGGGGATTCTCTCCTCCAAAGGATGCTGAGGGAAAAGAGTTGGATTTCTCAAGATGGTCGGCAAAACAAATCCGGAAAGGTAAGGCTGGTGCCAAAGCTGTGGTCACCCTACAGTGTGGGATGACCAAGGAGCAACTAATCAAGGTTGGTCCTTTCACAAGTGCCAAGGACCTCTGGAACAAGCTCATTGAGCTCCATGAAGGAACTCAAGATAAAGAAAGATCTTCTCCTCAGCAAACTCCAAAACCTCTCCATGGAAGAAAATGAAACGGTAAGTATGCTTCATGGTCGGTTCAAGGAGGTCTTAAATGGTCTACATTCCATTGATGAGAAGGTCGAGAATCGCAACCTTGTAAGGTACGTACTAAAATCTTTTCCTAGGAATGACTTGTGGTCATCCATGGTGGATGCTTATAAGGTTTCCAAGGATCTTTCTATGATTAAATTAGAAGATTTATTTTGTGAAATGGAACTACACGAAATTGCTAACCAAAGCCCAAAGGAGAAGGGTGTGGCTTTTGTGGCAGGTGACAGAAGAAAGAAGAAGAAGGAGAAGAAGAAGAAGGAAAAGGAGGAGGAGAAGAGCTTCTGTCACATGACTCTCATGGCCTTAGAAGAGCAAACCAAGGAGAGTGATAACGAATTAAGGGACTCCTCAACCGCGGCTTCATCATCTTCGTATGATGAAGAGGTAATTTCTCCCGAATTAGATAAATGCTATAGAACAATAGCTTGCTTGACAAACATGCTTAAAAAATCTAAGAACAAGGTTAAATTATTGAAATTGGAAATAAAAGAATTGAAAACATCTAAGGATCATGATATTAATGATTTGCATGATAAGTCCCTTGAGAATGAAAATAAGGACTTGAAGAGCGAAGTTGAAAACCTCAAGAATATTCTTGAGAAATTTCCAACTAGCTCCAAAACTTTAGATATGATTCTTAATTCCTAAAGAGCAGTTTACAACAAGACCGATATAGGTTACCGACCTAAAGAACCAACCTTTGTATCATTAATGTCAAGAACCCAATTTAGATCACAAAATGATTCTAGGGTTCAAAAAGTTAGAAAGAAAATGACTAAGGCATGGGTGCCAAAGTCTTTCATTGTAGATGCTTTAGGTCCCAAAATTTAGGTACCCAAAACATCTATATTTCGAATTATATAGACATTGATTGAGGGGGAGCATCTATCAACATGGGTGGTTGATATTTGGTGCTCCAAACATATGGCCATTGTTAGTTAGGGATGTTCTTACCATTTCCTCCATTTAATGGATATTTACTACCTATGAGGAATGGTTCTTCTCCATCTCGAATTTAGATGATTGGAGTTAAATGGAAATCATAAACTCCATACCCAATATAGATACATGGAAAATTTTTCCCATTTACTCTATTTGATTAGTGTCACTGAAAAATTTTCTCATTTGTATTTGTATACATTTGGGACTATGATTTATCAAGACTACTCCAATCTAATCAAGTCTATGGTTAAGAAAAATGGACTTGATGCAAACTTGGGTTTATGAATTATCCAATTTATCCAACCCTGATGAATTATCAAATAGAATTGAGAGTTAGGTCTATGGTTAAGACAAACTTAGATATATGGATTATCAAAATTGGTTGAAGCAAACATGTTATAAACATACTTTGATCATTTATTGTAATTGATATAAACCTGTTTTTGGTAGTTTTTTTTAATCCATAGGAATTCTTGATTCTTGATGAGGAATAAAGCTTAGTTAAGGGACACAAATCATGTTGTTATGATGGTTTCGATTTTGGATCAGTTCATGGACTTGAGTTCTGTTTCTGATGAATTGATGAAATAGTTTGATCCATGTAGATAAATTTGGTTTGTCTTCTGTTATTAAGTTCATGCCATGAGCTATTTTCGAAAAAAAACTAAGAGATTTAGATTTTTTTTGTGATATGTTAGAGACTTGATCGTGTCAATTGTCAATGCAGTCTGATATCAGAGTTTCAGAACTTATCTGAAATCTGATCGGTCCGCAGACCGATCAGGCCTCACCCTGAATGGTCAAGGTGACCGATCAGGGCTCTCTCTGATTGGTCCACTGACCGATCAGAGCTCTCTCTGGTCGGTTCATAGACTGATAAGCTCTGATTCAATACTATCAATTGATATTGTCTTTTGATTTCTTACTTGACATATGATGCATATAGATTGTTGTCATGATACACTTATGGTATATGTCTCTCATATGCAATTCGAAAATTATCCTTCGTTTTATTTTGGGTTTGGGAAGAGACCCTCGTTTAAGAGGGAGTTTTGTTAAAACATAATAACCATACCCTTTTCGGTGTTTGACAAATGGGGAGAGAATGGTTGATTAAGTTTAGTGTTTGTTAGAATTTAATTATTGTAGGGGGAGGACTTTGATTCCCTTACGATAATTGACTTCAATTGAATGCTAATACCTAAACTTAGAGTCGGGTTGTCAAACAACAAAAAGGGGGAGATTGTTGAAGCAGTTTGACCCGATTGTTGTTTTGGTGTTGACATCGATTTAAGTTTGGTTGAGTAAATTCGGCTTAAGCCCGGGTCGGGGGCTGGGGAGTAAATCCCGGTGAGTGAAGCCGGGTCCTAGTGAGTGAAGCCAGGTGACGGAAATCCCGGTGAGTGAAGCCGGGTCCTGGTGAGTGAAGCCAGGTGACGGAAATCCCGGTGAGTGAGGTCGGGTCCTGGTGAGTGAAGCCAGGTAACGAAAATCCTGGTGAGTGAAGCTGGGTCCTGGTAAGTGAAGCCAGGTGACTGAAATCCCGGTGAGTGAAGCCAGGTGACTGAAATCCTGGTGAGTGAAGTCGGGTCCTAGCGAGTGAAGCTAGGTGATCGAAACCCTGGTGAGTGAAGTCAGGTCCTAGTGAGTGAAGCTAGGTTGAATGAAATCTCGGTGAGTGAAGCCGGGTCCTAGCGAGTGAAGCTAGGTGACCGAAACTCTGGTGAGTGAAACCTGGTCCTAGTGAGTGAAGCTAGGTTGAATGAAGTCTCGGTGAGTGAAGCTGGGCACGGAATCTTGGTCCGGGGGAATGAGCATGAGTCAGAGAAGGTTAGAGAGCCTGTTCTCTGGACTTAGGGTTGAAATGGTCGGAGCTGGATCGGTCTGTGGTCCGATCAGGGAGTTGGCACTAGCTCCTGGTTGTGGATCGGTCTGGTGACCGATCCAGAGCGTCTAATCGTTCTGGTGAATGATCAGATAGAGAACAGAATGCTTCTGATTGGCTTCTGATCATTCTGGTGAACGATCAGAGAGAGATCAGAATGATTCTGTGTGGTTTCTGATCGTTCTGGTGAACGATCAGAAGAAGGGATAAGAAAGAGGTTGGAGAAAGGTCTAAGTGACCTGATCGGTCACTTGGACCGATCAAGTTCTCCTGGACCGATCATGCTGGGTCCTGATCGGTCACTGTGACCGATCAGGGCACAACCTGATCGGTCAGGTGACCGATCAGGTCAGTGAGCTTGCGGTTTGTGCCTTGAATCTCATTCAGCTGGTGGATCGGTCAAGGTGACCGATACCCAATCCCTGATCGGTCAGTGTGACCGATCAGGGAGTCACTGGATCGATCAGAATGTGACTTGATCGATCAGGGTCTTCACTGATCGGTCTGATGACCAATCAGTGTCTGATAACTTTAATTCAAATCCGCTGTCAGACTTCTGATTTCACTCTGATCACTTCTGCTACCTTGCTGATTCCTTTTGATATGCTTTGCTAATCATCTGTTGAGTGTGCAGACGTTGCAGGGACGATACAAACCAAGGAGAAGAGTCAATGGCGACTTTCACCGTGGCAGGTTTGTCCGTTTTCCCTTTGCAGGTTTCAACGGCTTTTAGCGTGGGCTGGCAATTTTCTAGTGAAGCTGGCGATTGACCTGAGGCTCAGCTGAAGTGGTTTCAGTGGACTGAGCCCAGTAGAGGTCAGTGGGTCAGGCTATGGATCAGAGGTTGCAGATGCGCCGAGTTAGCAGAGGCTTAAGAAGATGCTGGGAAGCAGAGGAGCGGGAGAATAGACAGAAAATGAGAGAAGTTTTGCTGGGTTGTTTGAGCTCTCTGGATAGCTTCACGCTTGAGTTTTTCTGCTACATTTTGGTGTGAGCTTTCTGTTGAGGCAATCGACCCAAGAATGATCGGGAAGATCATGATTTTGATGTGTGTGTCAATAAGTTTAAGGTTAGGGTGTTGGTTGTATTTGATATGTGTGACTAAGTTTGCAGGACTGGAGAATCACACATGGAGAGCATATCCGAGGAACGAGAGCTGAAGGAGGAGAGCTCCAAGGGCAAGCCGAGAAGTTGACTTCAAGGGCACACGTGAAGGGTGGCATGGAGGCAAGCCAAGGAAGGCTTGTGTGCACATCCGAGGGACGATAGCCAGAGGAAGAAGACTTCAAGGGGTGAGCCAAGGGAGCATACCTGAAGGTATACGTGAAGGAGAGTCTTTTGAGTGACTGTAATTAAGTATAAAGGCTGGGCAGTCGACTGGCCAGAGGGCAGTCGACTGGCCAGAGGGCAGTCGACTGCCAAAATTCACAGAGAGTTTACAGTCTCGGACCAGTCGACTGCCCCAGGGGCAGTCGACTGGTAACCCCGAAAAACTAGCCGTTGGCTAGCATTTAAAGCTAGGCCAGTCGACTGCCAAATGGGCAGTCGACTGGTGCGGGTTGGACAGCTTGCGAAGCTGTTCTCTACTCTTATTTAAAGGTGACTTCTTGGCACGAGTTGGGTACGGTTCTCTACTGTACCGAAGTGCTGCTAGTGCTCCATTTGATCTACTCTTCCTCTAGTCTTCATCGTGATCTTGTAAAGAGGAAGAAGACAAAGTTTGTAAAGGTTTCTCCACCTTTGAAGGTGGATTTCATAGTGGAGAGTGTGCAACCTTGTGGATCCTTGGATTAGTCACCCGTCGGGTGGATACCAAGTAAAAGTACTATGAGTTAGCATTGGATCTTATTGTTTTCATTATATTTTGTATTGGGCTAACCCTATTGTAGAGAAAAGCCGAGCCATCGATCCTAATAAGTGGTATTAGAGCGCAAGGACGCCTTCAATGGACTAACCGTCAAGAAGAGCAATCATTGAAATGGCCGGGTCGCATATTCAACCGCCGAAATTCGAGGGAGAATTTTCATGGTGGAAGAAGAGAATGGAAGTATTTTTCAACACCGACTTTGATATTATGCTAATTATGGAGAATGGTTTTGAGATACCTAGGGATCAAGAGAACAAGGTTCTTGAGAAAGTAAGGTGGAGCAAAAAGCAAAAGGATGATCACTTGGCAAACTCAAAGGCCTTGCATCATCTACTTAGTGTGCTTCCCCAACAAGAAGTGACAAGGATTGGAAACTACTCTAGTGCGAAGGACTTATGGGATAAGTTGGTGGAACTTCATGAAGACACCTCGGAGGCGAAAATGACAAAAAGAGATCTTCTTCGGTCCCAACTCAATAATATCAAGCTTGATAAAGGGGAGAAGGTAACGAGTTTACATGCTAGATTTAAAGAAATTCTTATTGGGCTAACAAGTGTAGGAGAACAATTACTCAACCGAGACATCTTGATGAAAGCAATCAATGCCTTCCCAAGAACATCAACATGGAGCTCAATGGTGGATTCGTACTACATCTCAAAGGACCTAGAGAAAACGTCTCTAGAGGAGTTTTTCTCAACTATGGAGCTACATGAGACGAGAGTTGGAGGAGCAATCGAAGAATCATACTACAAGACAAAGAGTATAGCCCTTGTGGCAAACAAGGGAAAAGGTAAGAAGAAGGAAATCTCATCATCCGATTCGGAGGAATCAAGTGCTTCCATGGGTAGTGATGCGGAAGCCTACATGGTAAGAAAGGTAAGAAAAGCCTTTAAACAATTTTCCACTAACAAATCTCATGGTAGGAAAGAACCAAGAAGCAAACACAAGTCAAGAAAAATAATTTGCTACAACTGCCATGGAGAAGGTCACATGAGAGATGAGTATCCTCTTTTAAAAAAGAAGGAAGAAAAGAAGAAAGAAGAAAAGAAGAAATCAAAAGAGAAGGAGAAGAAGGTACAAAACTTGAAGGCCACATGAGATGATCCATCTTCATCGGAGGAGGAGCATTTTGTTTCCCATTTTGCACTAATGGGAATTGATGACCTTGCCTCAACGGCATCCTAGTTTGAAGAGGAGAAAAGCTCAAGTGAAGATGAAGGGAGCTCAAGTGATGGGGGAGGCTCCACTTCGGAATCGGACTTCTCGGTAAGTGAGGTACACAACTTACCCACTTTAATTCTTGCAAAAATAATTTCTAGTACTAGTGATGACTTGGTAGATGCTAAAAAGAAAATTAAGTGTTTAAAAAGAGAAAATTGCATATTAAAGGATAAATTAGCATCAATGGAAACTAAGGACAATGAGCATGTCTTTTCTTCTATCTCAAATGACCCATGTTTAGAAGAAGAAAATAAGAATTTAAGGGAAAAGGTAGATAGTCTTACCCAAGCACTTAGGAAGTTTGAAGTTGGCTCAAAAACATTAGATATGATTATTGGGAGCCAAAGAGTAAGCTTTAGGAAAGAAGGATTAGGGTTTGAGAAGTCTAGTAATTGGAAAACCTATCATTGTCTAATTGCTAGGGGATAATCAAAGACCAAGACCATAAGTAAGAAGTGGATCCCCAAAGAGTACTTGGTTAACTCAATTAGGAAACATCTCTATTGGGTACCAAAGTCAATTCTCAAGGGTTAGAGGATTTGAGATAAGTCAACCAGGATATAAGAATTTCAAATTTTTGAAATTTGGCTGACTTAAGACATTGAGGGGGAGGTTGAGGCCCATGATAGAAATTCATGATGAATTGGGCAATAATGGGGCTTACATTGAAAACATCTCATATTACTTAGTTTATGATTGTGTTCTTACATATGGGATGTTAGGATGATACATGTGGTTCACCTGTGCTTATGGCATAGTATTGAATCATTAAATGTATTAGAATAATTGAAAATAGACCAATCATGGGGAAGACATGTGTTTAAGTAATGGATACATTGCCCAAAGATCATGGTTGGACATTTTAAATATTTGAGAACCATTCCATGTTTTATTTATATTGGCATGACTTTGAAACATGTATTGTTGCATATTTAGATTGAAAACTTGATACAAACTTAGTGTTTTTCAAGAAATTTGAGATTTGGTCAAAAGTCAAGCATGATTAAAATTTTCCACGAAATGATATTTTTCCCTGATAGAGTATCTTATAAGAAACATTCTTGCAAGTTTTTACAATTTTTTGGATTTTCTAGAGGGTTTCTGAAATTCGGCTCAGAAACTCAGTTTTCAGACTGAGATAGTATCAGTCGACTGCCCCAGGGGCAGTCGACTGATACGGCAAAAATCAGTTTATGCAATTTCTTTTCAGAAATGTGGATTTCTTTATTTGATGCCATAGGTCAGCATTGCTATAGACAATCATTTTTGATGATGTCAAAGGGGGAGAATGGGTAGTTTAAGTTCGATTTTTAGCAAAATCTTGACTTAATATTGGATTATGATGCAAAATTGAAAATGACATAGATTAAGGGGGAGGTTACCATTCTGCTATGACTTATATTTTCAATTGCAATTGTTATTTGCTACTGTTGACTGGTATTTATTCCCTAACTTAAACATATTGCCACACATCAAAAAGGGGGAGATTGTTGAGGCAATCGACCCAAGAATGATCGGGAAGATCATGGTTTTGATGTGTGTGTCAATAAGTTTAAGGTTAGGGTGTTGGTTGTATTTGATATGTGTGACTAAGTTTGCAGGACTAGAGAATCACACATGGAGAACATATCCGAGGGACGAGAGCCGAGGGAGGAGAGCTCCAAGGGCAAGCCGAGAAGTGGACTTCAAGGGCACACGTGAAAGGTGGCATGGAGGCAAGCCAAGGAAGGCTTGTGTGCGCATTCGAGGGACGATAGCCAGAGGAAGAAGACTTCAAGGGGCGAGCCAAGGGAGCATACTTGAAGGCATACGTGAAGGAGAGTGTTTTGAGTGACTGTAATTAAGTATAAAGGCTGGGCAGTCGACTGGCCAGAGGGCAGTCGACTGGCCAGAGGGCAGTCGACTGCCAAAACTCACAGAGAGTTTACAGCCTCGGACCAGTCGACTGCCCCAGGAGCAGTCAACTGGTAACCTCGAAAAACTAGCCGTTGGCTAGCATTTAAAGCTAGGCCAGTCGACTGCCAAATGGGCAGTCGACTGGTGCGGGTTGGACAGCTTGCGAAGCTGTTCTCTACTCTTATTTAAAGGAGACTTCTTGGCACGAGTTGGGTACGATTCTCTACTGTACCGAAGTGCTGCTAGTGCTCCATTTGATCTACTCTTCCTCTAGTCTTCATCGTGATCTTGTAAAGAGGAAGAAGACAAAGTTTGTAAAGTTTTCTCCACCTTTGAAGGAGGATTTCATAGTGGAGAGTGTGCAACCGTGTGGATCCTTGGATTAGTCACCCGTCGGGTGGATACCAAGTAAAAGTACTGTGAGTTAGCATTGGATCTTATTGTTTTCATTATATTTTGTATTGGGCTAACCCTATTGTAGAGAAAAGCCGAGCCATCGATCCTAATACTTTCTTCTTGTGATCTCCTGTACTCAACCTCATATCATCTTGAGATGATTATGGAGAGGTTTCTTCACCGAGAAGGAGGCTTTATTCTATCCGAAAATTCCGGGGCTTGATCTGCCGACAATCAAGGGATCGCCCACCTTACGGGCACGCCAAGGAGTAGGGGCAAGTTATCCCCGAACCTTGTAAACCATCTGAGTTAGCAACTGGTTTGGTTTCTGTCTTTGTATTTTGGTTCTGTTTGTTCTTTCTGTGTTTGTTTCCGCTGCTAATCTCTGATCACAGAAAGTTTCAAAGAAGCAAGTGTTTTTAGTGTCTGGCTATTCACAACCCCCCTCTCTAGCCCATCCAAGGTCCAACACCGGTGATCTCCGGCGACGACCGTCTCACGTTCTTCTTCGCCGGCAATCCTTTCCTTCACTCGGTCAGTTCTTCTATCCTTACTGCCTCATGGATCCTTCCTCTTCAAACTCCGACCTGTGGTACACCACGATGGTGTCCCACCTCCATTACCATGACCTTGACCAACTTCAATCTGACTACCACATTTCCTTCGACCACCGCCTCCATCTGCCCGACCTGACCGACCAACCTGAGAGCACTCCTCTTATTTTAATAACTCTTTCCCGAGACCATCTCCAGGTTGGGCTTTGTTTCCTGATACATCCCTTCATTTCATTCATTTGCCGCTTCTTCCAAATTCCCCTTTCTCAACTAGCTCTGAACGCCATCCACCTGATATGCAGATCGGTGGTTATCTTCTCTTTGTACAAGATTCCCTTCCAGCCTGAGATCTTCTACTACTTCTTCTACCCAAAAAAATAAGAACCGGGCGACTTCTTCTTCGAAGTCCGAGCCAAAACTTCCTTCCTAGCGAAACTTCCGACCTCGAACAAGGGTTGGAAGGAGTACTTCTTTTTTGTGAACACCACCCAGGCCCCAAGTTGGGCCACTACCTGGATTACCGACTTGCCCCCTTCTTCTCCTCTCCCCAAAAATTACCGATCCCTACCTTCCTACCAGTCTGCCCTGTCTAAGATCGGGGGTCAACATTTCCATGGGGTGAATTTGCTTCGCAAGGACATTTTATATGTATTAGGACTCAGCCAAGTGCCAGTTCCTCGGCCCAGATCACTCGGTAAGTTCTTTATTCTGTCCTTTGAATATTTATAGCTAACTAAAATTTTGTTATTTTGCAGCAACTATGATGCACGCGGTAGCTTTGGAAAAGGGGTTCGACATGGATGATGCCGAGCTGGAGTCGTGAGTTGCTGAGCAACTAACGCAACAGGAAGCGACTCCGCTCTCCTCGATTTCGATTATGGTGTCGTCCCCCTCTGGCCCAGAAGCGGCGCCGACTGCCGACCCGGAGCAAATGGAGGTAGAGGACTAACCTCTTGTCCTGAGGCGCTGACGAGACCGAGACGCCATCCCGGAGCCTACGGCCTCGACCGCTACTCCTGCCGGGGCCTCCACCAGCTCCCGACCTAAGAAAAAGATCAAGAAGACGATGGCTGGACCTTCAGCACTGCCAATGGCTCTAACTCGGGAAGGCTCTTCAAGTGCTCCTACACCGCCCCTCTAGCAGGACTCGGGCCTCCCATCCACTGAGAGCCAAGCCAACCAGCCGCTCGTGCACCTCCTCATGCCCTCTTGCGCCGACCCCAGCATGAGCATGGAAAGGCCAACCGGGGATGTGCTCGAGCGGTCACAAGAGCTCCATCTCTATGGACCTCTGGCCAACCACTTCATCCAGGGGGTTCGGGAGTCGAACTACTGCGGCCCCAATAGCCGGGCGGACGCATTTTTCTAGGAGGCCACTAAAGTATGCTTGTTTCATATACATTTCTTTTCTTATATTCTCCTTAACTTTGTCCTGAAGATGATAATACGTACCTTGTTATTTGCAGCTTTGGGGTTCCTGCTACAGCATGGCTATGACCATGATAGCCTACTCCAAAGCTCAACTGCGGGCCGAGCATCTGATGGAGCAATTGGAGACCCGGCTCCGGCACGCGTAGCTAGTCTCCAATGAGGAGACTTTGAACAACCTGCGGGCGAAGATCATTGCCCTGTAGGACCGTCTGGCCCAGTCGGAGGAACAATTGGAGATTGCCAAGACCCAAGTCGTCTCGGTGGACACGGTGGTCACCCAGTCACACCTCCGAGTCTCCAACCTGGAGTACACGGAGCGCAAGGCCTGGGCTCTTCAGGCTTAGGCTTGAGATGAGTTGACCAAGACAAAGGCCGAGCTCCTCGAGGCGTCTCAATCTGCTGCGTCCATGCGCTCTGATATGGCAGCCAAGGAGCAAGAGCTGCCAGCCCAAGCTAAGAAAGCTAACTCTTTGGCGACCCAGCTAGCGAGTCGAGACTGGGAGCTCAACGCCCAGGCGGAGGAACTGAGCCGGCTCCGAGCGCAACAATCAGCCTGGGAGACTGCCCAATCGGAGCTTGAAGAACTCCGAGCTTACAAGGCGAGCGAGGTGACTCGGTGGGACGCTCGGAGGGTAGAATATCTCAACTCTCTGGAGTTCACCCACGAGCTATCCCAGAGGTTGCGACCCATGCTTAAGCAGCAAATGCTCAGCACATTTGAGCAACTTAATCAGGGTGGACACCTTCCGCCCGACCTCCCGGTCAGCATGGTCAAGTTGTCTGGCTTGACCCAGTAAATACCGGAGGAGGCTCTCTGACCCTTCAAGTGAGGGTCAGGTTTTTGTTTTTTTCTTTTTCCTTTATAGAGGCTTACCTCCTTTTTGTAATGACTGAATAATAATAATGCAAATTTCCTCTTCAATTTCTACCTGTGTGCTGCAATATGCGTATATTGCTTTTCACTTCTAAGTACTATAAATCTTGGTCGACACTCAGGGCCTCTTAAGTTATTCTGACCCTCGTGGAGTTAGTTTGAGTGACTCAACTGCTATCCTGGCCAAAAAATCTAAGACTCGTTTGAGTTCCTTAAGTTAAGCTAAGGCATGGGACTAGCTTTTCTGTTGTTTGCCCACTCAGGGGGGCTATGAGCACTCGGTTAATCTACATCTAAGGGAGCGTGGGTCACCACGCGTTCGCTCAGGGAGTCGAGCCGAGTGGTGGCATGCCCACTTATAGCTTACTCAGATGCGAGAGTCTGGACATTCAGTTGGAATGATCCCTGGGAGCGTGGGTCGCCATGTGTCCGAGCAGCGAGACGAGCCGAATGGTGGCATGGGGGTATGCTCACTTATAACTCGCTCAGAGGCGAGAGTCTGGAGTGCCTGCATATTGGGTGAGGATCTCGGCTTTTTATTAATATTATAGAGTCATGGAATACAGCCGACTCTCAGAACCTTACTATGGCTCTCTGTAAGGCTAGAGATGAATGACACTCCAGGGTCGATCCAGCTTTTTTCCTTGTTCTCTCTCCAAGTAGTATGCTCCGGACGCCAGCCTCTGGATTATCATGAAAGGTCCTCCCTATTGGGGTTCTAGCTTGCTAACATCTCCGACCGACTTTATCCTTTTCCATACGAGGTCGCCAACCTGGAACGCCCTTGGTAACACTTTTCGATTATATCTTTGCTTCATTCTTTGGCGGTAGGCGAACATCCGGGCGGCGGTCTTTTCTCGGATTTCTTCAACCAAGTCCATCTCTAAACGTCTCCTTTCCGAGTTCTCTTCGTCATATGCTTTTCGCCGATCAGACTCACATCCGGCTTCAACAGGTACTACAGCCTCGCTCCCATATACCAACTAGAAAGGAGTGTGACTCATAGTCTCCCTCGGCATGGTTCACTGAGCCCACAAGACGCTCGATAACTCATCAACCTAGGTGCCCCCTGCATGGTCCAGCTTAGTTTTCAAGTCTCTCAGGATTTCCCGATTGACCACTTCCGCTTGACCATTGCTCTGAGGGTATGCCACAGAAGTAAATGATTGCTGAATACCATAAGTTGAGCATCATTCCTGTATTTTCCGACCTTGAAACTGTCTTCTATTGTCCGAGACCAGCTTATGAGGAATTCCGTATTGGTACAAGATGTTCTTCCACAAAAACTTGATAACAACCTACTCGATTATGCACGCCAAGGTCTTGGCTTCTATCCATTTGAAGAAGTAATCCACTGCCACCAATAAGAATATTTTTTGAGCGGGAGCAGTCGTGAAAGATCCCACTATGTCCATACCCCATTGGTTAAATAGGCAAGAGACCACTGACGCCTTCATCATCTCGATCAGCCGATGGGGGAGGTTATGGTGCTTCTGACAGGATAAGCAAGTGGAAACTAGTCGATAGGCATCCTTCTGCAGGGTAGGCCAGTAATATCCTGAGAGCAGCGCTTTTCGAGCTACGACCTGGCTCCAGCATGACTTCCACAGATCCACATATGTATTTCTTTTAACACGTATTCAGCGTCCTCTTCACCCAGGCACTTGAGTAGCGGTCGGACGAAGACCCTCTTGTACAGTACATCCTCGACCAAGGAATACTGGACCGCTTGCTTTCTCAGGAGTCGGGCTTCCTCCCGGTCGGCCAGGAGTGTCCCGCTAGTTAGGTAGGCGATGAGCGGCGCTCTCTAGTCCATCCTGAGCTCTAACTCAGCCTATTGCTCTATGTGCATCACCATCATTGTCTGACTGCTTGGTTGGGGAAGCACACAGGAGCCTACCGAGCTAGCCAACTTGGCTAACTCGTCCGCCCGCAGGTTTCTCTTTCTCGGGATCTTCTGTAACAGGACTTCCTGGAACCCAGCTTTTAGCTTCTCATAGGCTTCCACGAATGCTTGCAACCGATCACTATTGACCTCGAACCGACTGGCGAGTTGTTGAGTGGCTAACTGAGAGTTTGAGTATAGCATTACCCGAGTGGCGCCTAGATGCTTGGCGGCCTGTAGTCCAGTGATAAGGGATTCATACTCGGCCTCATTGTTTGTGGCTCGGTATTCCAGTCGGACTGACAGGTGTAATTACTCTCCCCTTGGAGAGACCATCAACATGCCAATGTCACTGCCTTGACGAGCCGATGACCCATCCACGTAAATTTGTCAGGCTTCCTCAGCTTCCTCCGAATGCAGCTCAATTAGGAAATCGGCTAAGGCTTGCGCTTTGATGGTCGGTCGAGCTTGATACTGGATGTCGTACTCACTCAGTTCGGTTGTCCACTTGATCAGTCACCCCGACGCTTTTGGGTTTGAAACTACTCGACCTAGATTACTGTTGGTAAGTACGACTATCGAGTGTGCTAGGAAATATAGTCGAAGTCGTCGAGCAGCTAACAACAGGACATAAGCTAACTTTTCGAGTGTCGTGTATCGACACTCGATGCCCTTTAATAGATGAGCAAAGAAATATACCATTTGTTGTTTGGCCTCATCTTGCCTAACCAATACCATACTGACCGATTCAGTCGAGGTCACCAAATACACATACAAAACTTCTCCGACCTCCGGCTTGGCCAAAACTGACAACTCAGCTAGATATGTCTTCAGTTCTTCAAACGCCTTGTCGCAGTTAGCGCCCCATTGAAATTTGATAGCTTGGTGGAGGGTCTTGAAGACGGGCAATCCTCGCTCGGCAGATCGGGAAATGAAGCGAGGCAATGTCGTGATTCACCCAGTGAGCCTCTGTGCCTCCCTGAGGTTCCGTGATGGGGGCATGTCGAGTAAGGCTTGGACCTTGCTCGGGTTGGCCTCAATGCCCGTCTCGGTGACGATATACCTGAGGAATTTTCCACTTCGGGCTCCGAAGAGATACTTGGTCGGGCTCAGCTTTAGCCCATACCTGCGTAAGGTCTGACAAGCCTCCTCCACATCTGATACCAGGTCAGCCGCTCGCCCCGACTTGATCAAGATGTCATCCACGTATACTTCTATGTTCCGCTGATCTGCGACCGGAAGACCTTGTTCATCATCCGCTGGTAGGTGGCTTTGGCATTCTTCAGCCCGAACGACATAACCATGTAGCAATACGTGTCGTCCGTCGTGATGAAACTGACCTTCTCCTGATCCTCGGTCGCCAGGGGCACCTGGTGATAGCCCTGATAGGCGTCCAACATAGAGATAAGCTCACTCCCGACGGTCGAGTCGACCATTTGGTCAATCCGGGGCAAAGGATAGCAATCCTTTGGACATGCTCGGTTAAGGTCCCGAAAGTCGATGCAAACTCTCCATTTGTTGTCGGGCTTGGCCACCAGGACCACATTGGCTAGCCAGGCCGGGAATTGGACTTCTCTGATGTGTCCGGCCTCCAGCAACTTCTCGATTTCCGCTCGGATGACTTTGTTTTGCTCCATGCTGAAATCTCTCTTTCGTTGCTTGACCGACTTAGCATTAGGGTACACATGCAGGTGATGCTCGACCACCTCTGGTTGGACACCCCATAGTTCCTTTATAGACCATGTGAACACATCTTGGTTCTTCGCCAATCACTCCAACAGTGGCTCCTTCAGTTCACTCGGGAGGCCTGCAACTATTTTGACTTGGGGCTCTGCCCGGTCAAGGAGCAGTTAAACTTCTTCTTTGTCTGTGTGCAGCTCGCCCCATGGAGAGGGTTGTACCATATTGCAACTGGTGGACGTGCGTTGAGCTTTCTGACTCTCGGTCCGAACATCATCCACGTAGCATCGGCGCACCACCCTCTGGTCCCCCTTGACTTCTCCGACCTTGTCGCCGACCGGGAGCTTGATCTTGAGGTAGAAAGTCGAGACCGCAACTTGGAACCGTTGAGAATCGGTCACCCCAAGATCACATTATAGGCTGAGGGGGCGTCTAATATCAAGAAAGTAGACCATCTGGTTCTCTTCAATGGTTTCTCACCCAAGGAAACAGCCAGGCGAATCTGCCCGATCGGCTGTACTTGATTTCCCGTGAACCCGAATAGTGGTGCAACCACCAACTCTAGCTGGGATGGCTCAATCTGCAATTGGTCAAAGGATTTTTTGTACAAGATGTTGACCGAGTTGCCCGTGTCCACTATGGTATGGTGGACCTGATAATTGGCGATCACTGTCGTGATCACCAAAGCATCGTCATGTGGGACCTCCAATCCCTGCAAGTCTTGTGGCCCGAAGCTGATCTGGGGCCCTTGTGCCTAAGCGGCACTCGTCCCAACCTGATGAATCTCCAGTCGGGCACTTGTGCCTTCCGGGCTCGATTGGAGTCTCCCCCGGTCGACCCGCCTGAGGTCACGTGGACCCCTCCTCGGACGACGTTCTGTTGGTTGGCTTGTTCCTCATCCATTTCCTCGAACTCGGCTCACTCCTCCCATGGGAATAAGTTACGGGCAGCCGGTGGGTTCCGTCTAGGTTGCCTGACCACTGGGATAGCTGCCGGACTCCCCCTTCCCGAGCCACGTCTAGGGGATATCTGATGCCCCCATCCTCTCACGACAAGAGCTTGACCTCTTCCATCCTGTCGGCACTCCTCAGTGTTGTGCGTGTTGCTTTGGTGAAATGCACAATAGGGTCTCTAGTGGGTTGACAGACATCCCTGGGTCACTTGTTGCACATGTCTGCGCTCCATTCCTACTCAGTCGATTGCTCCTCGAGGGTTGCGGATGGGCCCACCCGGGGAACGATTGTTCTGGGCAGGATTCCGGGTCGACATACTAATTGCCTCCTTCATCCGAGCGATCTGTGCTTCTTCCATATTGACGTACTTGACGACCTTTCCTAACAGACTGTCGAAGTCCTTCGATGGCTTCCTGATCAGTGAACGGAAGAAGTCTCCCTCTTGTAGCCCTTGGGAAAAGGCACTGATCAACACCTCGGGCGTAGCGGTCGGCACGTCTAGTGCCACTCCGTTGAATCTTTTGATGTAGGTCCAGAGTGATTCCTTCAGGTCATGCTTCAGCGCAAATAGATTGAGGCTGGTCTTGTGATGCCTCCGACTGCTAGCGAAATATTGCAGGAATATCCTCCTGAGCTCCTCAAAGCTCAACACAGACCCATTCAGCAGTCGGTCGAACCATCGCTGAGTCGGCCCAGAGAGCGTTGTCAAGAAAGCTCGACACTTCACGCCCTCGGGATACTGGTGCAGCAGGGTTGAACTCTCGAACTTCATGAGATGTTCTTCGGGGTCGGTTGTTTCTAAATACTCCGGTATTGTGAAGAACCGGAGATGCTTGGGAACCGGGTCCTCGAGGATCTGCGAGGAGAAGGGGCAGCGCATCAGGGAAGCTAGAGGCGGGTCGGCTGGGGCTTTCCCATTATCCAGGCGCGGCCGGTGCATCTGGCTGGATGTAGACGCCTCGGCAGGAATCGAGTGCACTTCATCGCCTCGAGTTCGATAGAAAGTGGTGGGGAATGCGGCCGAGCCGCCTTCTGGTCGGGCAAAGTTTCCCCGACCCACCGAGTGCCGAGGGCTCATGAAATCGAGTCGCCGGGTTGCTGGCATGCAAAGGCATCTGCGGGGTCTTCTAAGCTCGGGCAGCCAAACAAGAGCTCGTACTCTTCGAGAGTGATGGTCATTGTCACTCGGTTGGTATCTTCCATCTTGCACTCTCGATCAGGCAGAAGCCCTCTTTCTAGCGCCAAATATGATCATGTCGCAGAGTGAGGTGGACTCCCAAGAGCGAGGTGGACTCGGGCACCGCTGATGATAGCTCCGACCTGCAAGGAAAATGACCGTCAGCAACTCGCCGGGAAGAATCCCTGGCAAGGTACTCCGACGATCAAGTCAATCTCCAGTGGTGGGAGGAATGAAAATTGAAGAACGGTAGCAAAAACTCTAACACGTGTACCCGCGGACGGAGTGCGGAGGACCTTCAATAGCCGAGGGAGCCGACAATTCCTGCTCGCGTCTGCCGCTCTTTTTGTCTCATGTGGGGGCAGGATCGAGAGCGCTCAATCTGTCACAAGCAAGGGTTACCATGGTACGGAGTGCCAGGGTATGTCAGGAAAGTATTGTGTCAGTGGGATATTCACGATTCGGGCACGAATGGCGTCAGACCTACGACGACTCTTGTACCACTTCTGCCAGTATAGTGTCAGAGAGTGGGTGTTCATTAGGAAAATGACAAATCCCGAGCTGGAGCGCCGATCGGCCGCCCCTAGTGAAACTTGGTCGTGCAGCCAATATCTCCTAGATTGGAGTAGGATACTCTCCGAGTCAAGGAGCGTTCGGACTTGGCCAATTCAGACTCATCCCATGGTCGGGTGATTAGGGCACAGGGAGAATGCCGACTGGATGCCAAACGGATGTTGCTAGGACATTCTTAGGCTCGGCAGTCGATATCTCTCGCTAGGGGCTAATGTAGCATGCGTATTGGGTGACGGACGGGGTCGGACACTCGGCGTTTTCTAGGTGGGACCAGGTCAGGGTACATCTGACGGGCAGCTCAGTCGGGCGATTTGGCCCGAGCGGGCCTTGGGCCCCTGGCCCAGCCAACTATACTAATCTACCCGTACCCCGTGGCCCTGACTTATCCTTGTGTATCGCTAGGCTAGCCGACCGAGCTATACGTGAGCCAGGCCGAGATCAAACACTATATATTATAGTTTGGTGTTGATGAATATGATTTTGTTGACTATATTTATACTTGGATTGATGATGTGATTGTTTAAGGGATGAATTGAAATATATGGTTCTATCAATTTGCTTGGAATGCGTGATATACTATGACTGTGTATATGCATTAGGCTGATCATGATTTTCAAATTTGTGAAGAATATTGTACAAATATCATATTACTATTGGTTTACAAAATTGGCTAAAATTTATCAAAATTGTATATTCAATCTTTTCTTAAAATTGGAGAATCCAATCGTGGACATACAATTTTGAGCATATGAACTACGATTTAGTTTTTTAAAAATATGAGGGTCGCGATTTAGTTTTCTGAAAGTATAAGGACCAGAATATAGTTTTTTGAAAGTATAAGGACCGCGATGTAATTTTCTAAAAGTATGAGGACCGGGATATACTTTCTCCAAACTATAGGGATCAGATTATTACAAATTTTAATTTTTAGGGATCGTGATATAATTTTTTGAAATCATAAAAACCGAGATATATTTTTGCTAAATTACATGATACATATAATTTTCTCATTATATTTTTGTCAGATTTATTCGATGATCAATTAAAAACCACTTTTATATAGTCAAATCGATCCTTTTTAATATTAGTTGGTTTGAAAATTGAACCTAAATTAATAAATAATAATAATAAATTTAACCTTTTAATCATGAGTTTACTTAATTACAAAATCAAAGTAAAATTTGGAAAAAAAAAAAACCAAAGCACCACTAAGCGTGGCTGTTCGCTTACTTCTCTAACACGAACTTTCAATAACAATTCTAATTAAAAAACAATGAATCAGGATGGCAACAACTACACGTCAAAATTATTTGGTGCCGTAATTTCTCTTTCAATTCCAAATCAAACTTTTTCTTTATTGTCCGAATTCTTTCATCCTCTTTCTAGCCGTCTCTCTTCTTTTTCTTTCTTTTTGAGAACCTTCTCCTTGTCCATACGCACGTCGCTGCGTCATTTGCTTCGGCCTACCCAAACCTTCTCCTTGTTCGTACATATCTCATTGCGTCATTTGTTTCTTCCTACCCAATCACCAATCACGTAGATAAATTTTTATATTGTCCATATTGAATAGATAATTTTAAAAATATTCAAATCCCATATTCGATATCAATTTTATCCCAATGTAAGAATCAGACAGTGTTCATCACTAAGGTAATATCCTCAATTAATTTCTATATTGTATTATCGATTAAAAAAATATCAATTCGTATTTAAAAAATTATTACCTTTAATATATTATATCAAATTGATATTTGAGGACATGTGTAATTAGAAGAACTAAACGAATAGATATAACTATGTTTCATGTTGGCCCATAAGTCGATTTCGTCTAAAATCAATTGATGGACCTAAAAAACTTGGAATGATTTGAAATTAGATCATATGTGTTCATTTAGTTCTCTTGATTATAGTCATGTCCTCAAATATCAATTAGACATATATGCATACTGTATTTAGAACAATGATTTTTTCTATTAATTTCAAGTTTTTGATTTACTCCCTTTCAATAGTGTGGTACAGTAATAGAGAGGTTATGACGAATTTCACTTTATTTTTTTAGAATGGTAGAATATTATAACTTAACAAATTTAATGCTCCACAGGCTGACACATATGATTAATGTAGGTTGTGTTGTTGTAATAGATCATGAGATTAATTTTCAATATATGTGAAATATATTGTAGAACATCTAACCTCTCATGCAAAGGGTAATTGTGTTAGGCAAAGTCTGTAATTTATTTTCTTTTCAGATTGTATGCATAGGGAGGAGCACCGAGTGAGGGTTATTACTTTTTTCACTGCAATATTATAACAATTTTAAATCTCTCGGGCTATGATTTAACGACAATGTTGCTCTACAAGTTCTTAAGCGTTTACTGTTTGAGTCTCAGAGTGGTTTCCTTCAATAGGAAGACTGGCCAATGCAATATTTAAACTTTTGGATTTAATTTAGCGTCGGATAATTTTTTTTTATGAAATCAAATTCATCATCTTTAAAATTAATCATTTGAAGAACTGGACATGGATTAATGAAAAAAATATTATAACAAATTTAACCTTTTAATTATGAGTTCAGTTAATTGCAAAAGAAAGTAAATTTTAGAAGGAAAAAAAAATAAAAGCACCAGTATAAAAAGGTGAAGTTGTCACTTGATGATTTTATCAGGACAGTGCCATACCTCCTGAAAGAAAATACATCATGATGAAACTTAACCCATCTTCTCTAATACTAAATTTCAATATTCAACGATTTTAATTAAAAAATTGAATCATGATGACAACAACTAAACGTCAAATTTGTTCGGTGCCATAATTTCTAAATCAATTCCACATCAAACTTTTTCCTATTATTACCGATTTCTTTCATCCTCTCTTTAGCCATCTCTCTTCTTTTTCTTCTTTATAAGAACCTTCTCCTTGTTCATACGCACGTCATTGCGTCATTTGCTTCCACCTACATAATCATTTATAATATAATATTTGTTGTTCAAATCTCCAATCATGCCAATACAAAATAATTCATTAAATTAAAGCACACCTTCTGAAAGAAAATACATCATGATGAAACTTATCCCATCTTCTCTAACACTAAATTTCAAGAGTCAACGATTTTAATTAAAAAAATGAATCATGATGACAACAACTAAACGCCAAATTTGTTCGGTGCCATAATTTCTCAATCAATTCCACATCAAACTTTTTCCTATTGTTGCCGAATTCTTTCATCCTCTCTGATCCTGTCGACAAGCGAAGATCGGTTCTCACTCAGATGACTCGATCTAACTAAGCCGACCCGGTCTATTGTAATTTGGGAGGTCAGACCGAAACAGAGCTCTCAATGTAGTGGAGTGGTTGCAAAGTGGCAGCGATCCTTTTTCCCGAGGCCAGATGAGGTTTATATAGAGTCTTCCCACGTACGAGCGGTCACATCCCATCAGGAATTAGTCATAGGTTAGGTTAATTAATTGGATGCCTTAGCGGCGGAGTGAGACTGACACAGCAGTCTGCCAGTCTGTAATCCTACCCCTAATTAACGTTGGGTGGCCACGTCGGCTGATGACTGCGCCTCTTAACGGAGAGTTCTGACAGGGCCTTGCGAGGAATGAGACTCGAGAGCTCAACCTCGATCGCTCGACTTCGGGAGGTCGGCCTCGAGAGCTCGGCCCCGATCGCTTGACCTCGGGAGGTCGGCCTCGAGAGCTCGGCCTCAATCGCTCGACCTCGGGAGGTCGGCTTCGAGAACTCAGCCTCGATCGCCCGACCTCGGGAGGTCGGCTTCGAGAGCTCAGCCTCGATCGCCCGACCTCGGGAGGTCGGCCTCGAGAGCTCGGCCTCGATCGCTCAACCTCGGGAGGTCGGCCTCGAGAGCTTGGCCTCGATCGCTCGACCTCGGGAGGTCGGCTTCGAGAGCTCGACCTCGATCGCTCGACCTCGGGAGGTCGGCTTCGAGAGCTCAGCCCCGGTCGCCCGACCTCGGGAGGTCGGCTTCGAGAGCATGGCCTAGGGTGAACTTGATTCCGACTTGAGCTTCTGCTCGCCCTGACCTCTGTTATCCTCGAGCCGGGTTGAACCGGGTTTCTCTCCGACCGGGCTCTCATCCTTGATAAAAAACCGCTCGCCCGGATCACAAGCCTCCCCTTCAAGTCTAGTCGAAGGAGGCATCAAGTCCGACTGACTAGGCTCCCGGCCCAGTCGGCCTGACCCCCTTTCCGCTTTCCCGCGCGTTCTGTGCACTCCGAGTTAGTCTCCCGCGCGCCCGACCTCCCACTCAATCATTCATCAATTCCTGACCACGTGTCAGCTACTGAATGAAGGCCTCTGTTATCGAGGCGTCCTCGGCGCGGCTTCACGTGGCGTTCGCGAGAAGCTTCGATGCGTGGAAAATTGCGCTGATCGGACGGCAGAGATCAAAGCCCGCCACTTTCATCCTCTCCATCCGACGGTCTACCTGACTTTGCCGGCGCTATAAATACGGTTGGCCCACCGGTTTAACCTAATTCACTCTTACTTTCGCTTCTCCTTTCTCTTGTGTCCGACATCTGCCGTCCGACCTCCTCGAGCCTCAGCCAACAGTGCTTTTAGGCGGTCAGCGTTTCACAGCGAGCTCCAACGTTAGGTATTCTTCTCCCCGCCCCAATTTCTTTTGCTAGTGCCCGAGTCCGACCATATGGCCGGTCCTTCTGCTGTCCCTGGGCCATGGTATACCACTACCCGTTCGACCTTGAGTTTGGGTTCCTTAGAAACCCTCCGCCAGGATTACCGCGTTCCAGAAGATCACCCTTTCATCCTTCCCTCTAGGGACAGCCGACCCAACCAAGCCCCCTTGAATTACTTTACTATCTTCAAGGATCACTTCTTAGCCGGTCTGCGATTTCCCCTGCACCCTTTTATCATGGCGGTATGTAGGTATTTCCAAGTGCCTCTTTCCCAACTAACCCCGAACTCAATTCGCATTCTGTGTGGTACCGTGGTTGTCTTTGAGTCTTTCCGAGTTCCCCTTACTCCTCCGGTCTTCCATCTATTCTACTATCTCAAAATGCAAGAGCCCGGCTGTTTCTTTTTCCAAGCTCGGGTGAACACGGCCTTTCTGGATAAAGTTCCCTCCTCTAATAAGGGGTGGAAACCCCAATTTTTCTACATAAGCGCTACCCCGACCGCGTCTTGGCCGACTGCTTGGTTGGAAGAGCTACCGGCCCACCCTGTCACCCCCAAGAAGTACCGCGCTGACCCCAGCTTCCAACTGGCCTTCTCTAAGATCGGGGGACGTCGGTTCCATGTCGGGAAGCTACTGAGCGAGGCCGTTCTCTATATTTGCCGGCTGAGTCAAATTCCAGCGGGGCTGCCCGGCACATATGGTAAGCTCCCCGTTCCACTTAAGGATCTTTTTAAGGCTAACTAAAACTTTTTGCAGTTTGCAGCCCAGACTTTGATGGATTCCCTCCTCGACGAGGAGCTGGCCCTGGAAGATGAGGAGATGAATGCCCGGGCCGCCGAATTACTGGCGAGTCGGAATGTGCCCCCTGTGGCCGTGGTCTCCTCCACCGCCCGACCAGCCGGGACGGGGAGTGACTCAGAGTTGGAGATATTAGCCCAGAACATCGAGGCGGATCTTCCCGAAGTCCCTGCAGAGGTCGGGGTGCCGACTGCTGCCGCAGGTCAGTCCTCCTCCCGAGCGTCCAAAAAGAAGAAGAAGCGTCCTCGGGAGGTCGCCTCCACCAGTACTCCCACCGCCCCGGCCCAGCCCGAGGCGACGCCCGATCCAGCAGTTCCCTTGCCGAGCCGAGTCAGGATACGGTTGTCCAACTCCCGCTCGGCCTCCCCCCGTCCAGGGACTACCGCTCCATCTTCCAGCGCTGCCAGGCCTGGGGTCGTTCCCCCTAGTCCAACTTTACCTCGGACCGGAGATCCATCCTCCAGCTCGGCCCCCATTCGCCCTGAAACCACTGTCGACACCGTCAGTGAAGATGCCGCCACCGCCCTCCTATCAATGCACAACATTCCCCGAGTCCCGGTTGAAGTGCAGCTTCCCTCTGAAACCATTTTGCTCCGGGCGATCGAGCCCCAACCACTTAACCTGCATGGTCATCTATCTGCGGCCTGGGATAGAGGCCTGCAACTGTCTGAAGGACGCAGTCCTTTCAGTTTAGCTGACAACTTCGCCATGGACATTACCAAGGTACATCCTTCTCTCTTTCTTATCACTTTTATCTATCTCATGGGTTATCTGCTTTGGTGTAGCTGTGGACCACTAGCCAGGCCGTCACTAAGGCCCTGGTCCAGAACACCAGAGAACGCCGAGCGGCGAAGTACAAGGTAGAGGAGTTAGAATACAAACTAGCGCAGAGTGCTCTACCGCCCGGCCCCGAGGGTCAGAGCCATCTCCTAGCCAAGGTGACCTCTTTACGCACTCAATTGGCAGAGAGCGAAATCCAGCTAGAGAGATCAGACGAAGTGTTGGCCGCGTCTTCCCGCGAGATAGATCAGCTCGCCACTCAAGTTGAAGCAGCTGAGGCTTCGAAGAGAACCGCCCTTGCTCGCGATGCTAGGATCCGCTCTGACCTAGCTAGGAAGACCAGTGAGTCCCTGAGTCTACAGCGACAACTACAAGAGGTGCGCACGGCTCATGAGCAGACTCGCCTAGTTTTGCAGAGCAAAGAGACGGAGCTCATTGCCTTGAAGAGGAAGGACGTCGAACTCCAGGCCCAGCAAGAAGCCTTCCAAGCTCTAGAAGCTCAACTCCTAAGTACTGAGGCAGGGTCGGCGGCCAAAGATACCCAACTCAAGGAGCGAGACGCCGAGGTGGCCCGCTTGCAGAAAGAGCTAGCCGACTTCAAAGCTGGGGAACCGGCCCGGATCGAACAGGCTAGATTGGCTTATGTTCAGTCTCAGCCCTTTCGGAAACAGGTGACCCAGAAGATCGTGGGTATGATGAGGCATGGGGCGGAGGGCGCCATACAACAACTCCAGGAGGCCGGCCATCTTCCGACTGACCTGCTTCCTAACGTGGTGAAGCTATCCTTAATCAAGGCCTCGCTCCCCCCCGATGCCCTCCCAAAATTTACCTAGTTGGTCCTGCCGCTCTCTTAACTTGAATTGATTATCGACCTGCTCATGCTCGGCCTCGCGGCCCTTGAAATTTTGTAATGGTATTTGACTTCTTCTTAGCCCAGTTTTGCGACTTGCTCGGGCTCTTTCTTATTCTGAACAATTTATCCTTTACTCTATTTGATCGTTTACGGTGCGTGCGGTTTTCTCTAAGTGTCGTCCACTCAGCGCGTTCGCTTTATTCATTGAAGTGGACCCCGTTAGGTCGGGCGATGAATTTCCCCTAGGGGTCGACAGTGGAAGACATCAATATTGTCCAACGTTTGCCTAGATCCGCATACGAGCTTAGAAATACCAGGGAACCAGGTCAGGGCCCTGACCCGGGGATATTATTAAGTCGGGTCGACGTCCGGACATGACTATGCTATTTCGCTAAGTCAGCCTTTCGTTGCTGATGCGTGAGATCCCGCCAAATGTTATTTATGCAACTCGTTTAGCTCATTCTGCGAAGGCCGGCGTTTATACCTTGCGACGAACTTTTACTTATTGTCGATCACTCGGGATGTTCATCCGAGTCTCCTTTGTTTGACCTTTTTGGCCAACTCGAAAGTTTGGCTAAGTGTCAAGCGCTCGGGCGACTCATGTTATTAGTCTCCTAACCTGACCTTTTTCCAAACTTGGAATTGTGGCCTGGTCGGGTCAATATCCTAACCCCGCGATGAAGGTCGGTCGGGCGCATGATTCGAGTTGATGATTTCGTTCGGTCAGGTGGAAACCCTTACTCGGTGATTCTGCTCGGTCGGGTCGGCACCCTGACTCGGCAATTCTGCTCGGTCGAGTCAATACCCTGATTCGGAAATTTTGCTCGGTCGGGTCGGCACCCTGACTCGGCAATTTTGCTCGGTCGGGTCGATACCCTGACTCGGGAATTTTGCTCGGTCGGGTCGGCACCCTGACTCGGCAATTCTGCTCGGTCGAGTCGATACCCTGATTCGGAATTTTGCTCGGTCGGGTCGGCACCTTGACTCGGCAATTCTATTCGGTCGGGTCGATACCCTGACTCGGGAATTTTGCTCGGTCGGGTCGGCACCCTGACTCGGCAATCCTGCTCGGTCGGGTCGGTACCCTGACTCGGGAATTTTGCTCGGTCGGGTCGGCACCCTGACTCGGCAATTCTGCTCGGTCGGGTCAGTACCCTGACTCGGGAATTTTGCTCGGTCGGGTCGGTACCCTGACTCGGCAATTCTGCTCGGTCGGGTCGGTACCCTGACTCGGGAATTTTGCTCGGTCGGGTCGGCACCCTGATTCGGCAATTCTGCTCGTCGGGTCGGTACCCTGTCTCGGGAATTTTGCTCGGTCGGGTCGGCACCCTGATTCGACAATTCTGCTCGGTCGAGTCGGTACCCTGACTCGGCGATGAATTTATTTTCCTTCGAGTTAATCATATCACTAGTTTTGGTTCGTCCAGATCCACTTTACTCGAGCGGATCTGCCGTTTCTCAGAACGTGGGGAGCCACGCTTCTATAGCAGATATTGTTGCGAGATGTTACTTCATACTTCCCCTGAGCAAGAGTCTGGACACCGTCCGACTTACCTCGAGTCGAGCGTGGACCGCCACGTCCGACCGGGCCCGACCAAACGTGGGATGCCACGCCTGATCGGCGCCGGGTCCGGTGGGTGCGTGAGAGCAATCTCACTTATAACTTGCCTTAACAAGAGTCTGGACACCGTCCGACTTACCCTGGTCGAGCGTGGAACGCCACGCCCGACCGGGCCCGACCGAACGTGGAACGCCACGCCCGATCGGCGCCGGGTCCGGTGGGTGCGTGAGAGCAAGCTCACTTATAACTTGCCTTAGCAAGAGTCTGGACACCGTCCGACTTACCCTGGTCGAGCGTGGAACGCCACGCCCGACCGGGCCCGACCAAACGTGGAACGCCACGCCCGATCGGCACCGGGTCCGGTGGGTGCGTGAGAGCAAGCTCACTTATAACTTGTCTTAGCAAGAGTCTGGACACCGTCCGACTTACCCTGGTCGAGCGTGGAACGCCACGCCCGACCGGGCCCGACCGAACGTGGAACGCCACGCCCGATCGGCGCCGGGTCTGGTGGGTGCGTGAGAGCAAGCTCACTTATAACTTGCCTTAGCAAGAGTCTGGACACCGTCCGACTTACCTCAGGTCGAACGTGGACCGCCACGCCCGACCGGGCCCGACCAAACGTGGAACGCCACACCCGATCGGCGCCGGGTCCGGTGGGTGCGTGAGGGTAAGCTCACTTATAACTTTCAGGGATGATTTTTTCCGGAGAGTTAGAGTTTTTGTTATCCTTTCTTCTGAGTACAGTTACAAGAATCATTCCTCTCCCCTCTCCTCACGGTACAATTTCAAATGCACTGCGCTCTAGGGTCGCCCTAGTCGTTTCCCTTGAGCATCTTGCAGATAGTATGCTCCCGATCCCAGTGCCTCGACCACTAGAAATGGGCCACTCCATGGGGCTCTAGCTTGCCTACTTCTCCAACGGGCTTGACTCTTTTCCATACCTTGTCCCCGACCTGGAAGTGTCGGGGTATAACTTTCTGGTTGTATCGGTTCCGCATCCTCTGCTGGTAAGCGGCCATGCGGACGGTAGCCTTAGCTCGGACCTCTTCAATCAGATCCAGTTCAGCTCGTCTCTTCTCTGCATTGTCTTCCCCATATAAATGTCTCCTGTCAGATTCACAGCCGACCTCCATGGGGACTACTGCTTCACTGCCATAGACCAACTGGAAGGGAGTGCATCCTGACCCCTCTTTGGGCGTGGTGCGAAGGGCCCATAGGACCCCTGACAACTCATCCACCCAAGATCCGCCGACCTGATCCAACTTAACTTTGAGCCCTTTCAGAATCTCTCTATTGGCTACTTCGGCCTGACCATTACTCTGGGGGTATGCCACGGAAGTGAAGGCCTGTTTGATCCCAAATTCCTTGCACCAATTTCTGATAATCCGACCCTGAAACTGCCGACCATTGTCTGACACCAGCTTGTGAGGTATGCCATACCGGCACAAAATGTTCTGCCAAAGGAATTTCTTCACAGCTTGCTCGGTGATCCGGGCCAGAGCTTCTGCTTCGACCCACTTGGAGAAATAGTCTACTGCTACCAACAAGAATTGCTTCTAGCCTGCTGCCCTGGGGAAGGGTCCCACTATATCCATGCCCCACTGATCAAAGGGACACGATGCAACGGACGCCCGCATCATCTCGACCGGTCGGTGAGACAGATTCTGGTACTTCTGACAAGAAAGACAGGAAAGAGCCATCTTCTCTGCATCCTTCTGAAGGGTCGGCCAGAAATAACCGGCTAGCAGGACCTTCCGAGCCATGGATCGGCCTCCTGAATGATTTCCGCAGCACCCCAAATGCACCTCTCTGAGTACATAGTCCGCATCTTCCTTTCCGAGGCACCGGGCTAGAGGTCGGGAAAAAGCCCGCTTGTACAACGCGTCCCCTATCAGGGGTGAACCGGGCTGCTCTGATCTTCAGTATTCTAGCTTGCCCGGGGTTGCCTGGGAGAGTCCCCTCCTTCAGGTAGGCGATAAATGGAGCTCTCCAATCCCCCTCTATCTCCATTTCTGCTTCTCTCTCGACCTGAGCCACCAGCATGACTTGAGGTGAAGGTTTGGGGAAGACCCACGGACGGACAGAGCTGGCCAGCCGGGCTAACTCATCCGCCTTGGCATTGTCCCCTCGGGGGATCTGTGTAATCTGAACTTCTTGAAATTCTGCTTGCAACTGTTGATAGGCCTCTACGTAAGCTTGCAACTTCTCGTCATTCACTTCAAATTGCCCGGCCACCTGTTGAGTCACTAATTGAGAATCAGAATGTAGGATGACCCGAGTGGCCCCGACCTGTCTGGCTGCTTGAAGGCCTGCTAAGAGGGCTTCGTATTCAGCCTGGTTATTGGTAGCGTGATACTCCAGGCGCACGGCCAAATGGATGGGGTCTCCCTTGGGAGACATCAATAGGATCCCAACGCCACTCCCTGCCCGGGTGGCTGATCCGTCCACATATATTTTCCAGACCTTCTCCTCTTCCTCTGCATGCAGTTCGCTTAAGAAGTCTGCTAAGGCCTGAGCTTTGATTGCAGTTCTGGGCTGATACTGAATATCATATTCGCTCAGTTCAGTAGTCCACTTGACCATCCGACCTGAGACTTCAGGGTTGATCAAGACCTTCCCGAGTGTGCTATTGGTCAGCACTCGGATAGGGTGAGCCAGGAAATAGGGTCGCAATCGCCGAGCCATCAACACAAGGACATAAGCTAATTTCTCGAGTGTAGTATACCTACACTCGGCCTCTTTAAATAAGTGCCCAAAGAAATAGATCGGCTGTTGCTCGGTCTCTTTCTGGGTTACAAGCACAACACTCGCAGCTTCCTCAGTAGCTGATAAGTAAATGTACAAGGGCTCTCCTTCCTCGGGCTTGGCTAGTATTGGCAGACTGATCAAGTATGCCTTCAATTCCTCGAAAGCTCGGTCACATTCGGCATCCCACTGGAACTTGGAGGCCTTGCTCAGGATCTTGAAAAATGGCAGGCTTTGATCAGCCGACTTGGAGATGAACCGGGATAAGGCAGTGATCCTTCCGGTCAGGCGCTGGACTTCCCTTAGATTTTTGGGCGGCGGCATATCCAGCAGGGCTTTTACTTTACCCGGATTGACTTCTATTCCCCGCTCGGTCAGGATGTAGCCCAGGAATTTCCCGCTCTTGGCTCCGAACAGACATTTGGCCGGATTGAGTTTGAGGCCATACCTTCGCAGGGTGCAACAAGTTTCTTGTACGTCTGCTATGAGGTCGGCAGCCCGGGCAGACTTGATGAGGATGTCATCAACGTACACTTCCACATTCCTGCCGAGCTGCTCTTTAAAGACTTTATTCATCAGTCTCTGATAAGTCGCCCCTGCGTTCTTGAGTCCGAAGGGCATGACTGTGTAGCAATAGGTACCTTCGACAGTGATAAAGCTGACCTTCTCCTGATCACCCAGATACAGTGGGACTTGGTGATATCCCTGATAGGCATCAAGCATGCAAATAAGTTCGCTTCCCGCAGTGGAGTCCACCATCTGATCTATTCGGGGAAGCGTGTAACAGTCCTTTGGGCAGGCTTTGTTCAGATCTCTGAAGTCAATGCAGATTCTCCACTTGTCTCCCGGCTTGGAGACCAGCACCACATTGGCCAACCAGGCCGGGAACTGCACTTCTCGGATGTGTCCTGCTTTCAGCAACCTCTCCACCTCGGCTTGGATTATCTTATTCTGCTCAGGGCTGAAATCTCTTTTTCTCTGCTTCACGGGTCTGGCGTCTGGGTACACGTGTAGCTTATGTTCCATAACCTCGGGCCTGACCCCCTTGAGATCTTGTTGAGACCAGGCAAACACATCTTGATTCCGTGTCAGACACTCTATCAATTGCTGCCGGAGGTCGGGCGATAGTCCTGGAGCTATCCTCACCTTGGCTTCCTCTCGGTCCAATAGGAGTTGGACCTCTTCATTTTCTTCCATCATGTCAGCCCAGGGAGAAGGCTGAGAGGTCTGTACCATGTTACAGCTGGCCGGCGCAGGTCGGAAGGTCTTGCTTACTTCCACTCGGACATCATTCACATAACATCGGCGGGCGACCTTCTGATCTCCCTTGGCTTCACCGACCTGATCTCCTACAGGAAACTTGACCTTCAAATAGAAAGTGGACATCACTGCCCGGAATTCATTCAGGGCTGGTCGGCCCAGGATAGCATTGTAGGCTGAAGGGGCGTCCACTATCAAGAAGGTAGACCACCTGGTCCTTCTTAAAGGTTCCTCGCCAAGAGATATGACTAGCTTGATCTGCCCTAGCGGATGAACTTCATTCCCCGTGAACCCAAATAAGGGTGTGGCCACGGGCTGTAGCTCGGACATTTCAATTTGTAGTTGCTCGAATGCCTTCAAATATAAGATGTTCACTGAGCTTCCTGAATCCACTATGGTACGATGGATCTGATAGTTGGCTATGACCGCAGTGATGACCAGGGCATCATCATGCGGTACTTCTATTCCTTGTAGGTCGGCGGGATCGAAACTAATCTGTGGTCCCTGAGCTTGGGCGGAACTGCAGCCCACTTGATAAATGTCCAGGCGTCGGGCCTGCGACTTCCGAGCTCTATTGGAATCTCCGTAGGTAGGCTCGCCCGAGATGACGTTGATGGACCCGTGCACGGAGTTTTGCTGATTGGCCTGTTCCTCGCTGGCGTTTTCCGGCTCGGGAGAGCCTGGAGTCGGGAATAGCCGTCTGGCTATAGGGGCGGCTGGTCGGTCCCTAAGCTCGGGCTGGTTAGGCGGTGCTCTTCCTCGGCCTTGGCCACCTCCCTGATGAGCTCCTCTCGGGCTACCTCGACCGGCGCGGCCATGATAAGTACCATTTTTGTTGATTATTTTAGATGTTAAAATCCATGTTTGACTCATATTTTTATTGATTAATTGTGAAATTGCCCTAGGTTTTAGAACTTACCTTTATTTTGGACTTAATTGCAAATTTACATTAAATTGGATTAATTGGCCACTAAATTTTGGAATTATTTTTTTAGGCACCAAAGGTTCAAGGACTAGGGCATATTGGGTCAAACTTGAGTCGGATGTGAACCGGATCGAATTATCAAGCCTACGATTAATCCGGGCCGTCCGATTCAAGAGCGGCTAGATCTGAGCCATCCGGGACGATCTGAAGCAATCTGAGCTAGGGTTAGGGTTGATCAAGCTCTATGATCAAGATCTGAAGGTTTCATCCCAATCAGAGCTAGATCAACCGTTGGATCAAGCAAGGAGGGCTCTAGAGCGTCCATTCACAGATAGAGTTGATCTGGGCCATCCGTTGCATATCTGGAGGATCCGAGCTACCACGAGGCAGATCCTGACCCCAGATCATCATCATAAAAGTTTGGCTCAAATCAGACCAAGATCTGCCGTTGGATCTTCTCAAATCAATCACAGCCGTCCATCGATTCCTATTTAATCAGAAACGCGCCCGCAGCTAACCTTTGTCGCGTCTCCGCCGCTACAGTCGTTTCTTCTTCGTTTTCTAGCCAATTTCTTCGTCAAGGAGGCGCGATCCCTCAATTCCATCATCAACGCAAGAGTTAGGTCAGTGAAGAGAGCTCTTAGTGAGGTTTCCGATTGATTTTCTGTTCAATAGCAAGCTGCGCGAGGTCTCGGCAGAATTGCTATCCGATTCAACGAACTCAGCTGTGCTCCACTTCCACTGCATCCGAGCTGACCAGAGGGGTTCCCTGGAAGGTTTCGGACACTCCCTAATCCCAATCGCGAGCCACCACAGCGAGTTTGATGAAATTGGAAGCTGATTTCAGTTTGGGCAGTGAGCTGATTAGATTCGGTAGCATAGGCGATTTTCGCTGATTTGCGGAGCTTGCGGGTCCGAGGTTCTCCCTTGATTGATGACCAAGGAGCTCTTGAGTTGGAATGGTTGAGGAGTAGCTTACATACTTAAGTTTCATTGCTTTAGCTGTAGTTCATTTCTGCGCAATCTGTTTTCTGCAATTATATCAGCTGTGTAGTTTGGTTTCTGAATTGTTTAGCTTAATTAGGCTTTAAATATTCAAGTTAAGTAGCTTAGCAGTTGTTTAGTGGACAATTAGAGTTAATTTCAGTTAGATTTCACTTTATTGTTTGCGTGCCAATTGTATCATTGCTTGCGTATCAATTAATTTCAGAATTTTCAGTCTTCGACTGTAGTTAGCAAATCAGATTTGTCCAAGCTATTTCTGTAGTTAACAAGTTTCGATTCAGAAATTCTTAGCAGCTAGGTAGTTTGTTAGTGAGTAATTGCAATTGTTTTAGTTTGTTTCGCATAGTTTAACTTTGCATTTCAGTTTGTATCTTTGCGTATCAGATTATGAAATTCCTGCACATGCTGCGGGTCAAATTGTTCTCTGCAATTCAGCTTCGGATTTTGCCATTCAGAATTAATTTCTGTAATCCCTAGCTTCTTATTCTGAAATCGTGTCAAGTTAGCTTAGTTCCCACCTCTGAATTAAGTTCTCTGTTTTACTCTTCAGCCTGCACACCATCTGTTCTGAAACAGATTTTTGCCCTGTGTATCAGCAATTAAGTGCAGTTTCAATTTAGTATTTCTGATAAAGTATCAAGTGCAGTCTCAGTTCTGATTTGGATCAAGATTCATACACCTTGTAGTATACTTTATGCTCGAATTTGGCTTGCATTCATTAGTTTATGAATTCGATCAGTTATTGAATTTCTGCATTCAATGTATAAAGATTCCAGATTTCATTTCTGCATCAAATAGTTTTGCACTAAAGCTGAGTTCTGAAATTTTGAGGGTCTGCATCATTTGATTTTCTGAGATTTGCATTCGATTTGTTTGTTGCACAATTACCTGTTTCAATTGGTTGTAGTTCGGTTTATTCTTGTTTCAATTAACAACTCAATGTGCAGTTTGTAATTTCCAGTTGTTGCATCAGTTTGCTTTTGCATCTCAGCTTGCCTATTTGATTGTGTATCAAGTTTTAGGTGGCATGCATCTTATATCTTATTGCATTCTCATTTCCGATTTAACCCGAAGCCGAATATCTATTTGAAATCCGAAAACACAAACGACACCTAAATACAAGCGCGAATCAAATTACATCAACTAGTCCCCGAGAAAAATACGACCTGTGGCCCCTATATTACATTTTCAGTTATTGATTGTAAAAGGGTTTTCAGCTATTCATTCATATTTAAATCTGACGAGCGCACACTTTCGTGACAAATTTAACTAGCTAATTTGGGCCGTCAAATTTTTGGCGCCGTTGCCGGGGAAGCAACTAGTTGATTTGTTTGATTTTTGCTTGTGTATTTTTTTAGACATATCATTGGGTTCTATTTTATTTTGCTTATTCTTTTGTATACGGGTACTGCCATTTTCTTGTTTGTTTTGTGACAGGGCTGAAGGATCAAAATGTTTTCATCTACTTATCAGCAGCCGTGTCCACATTTTCAGCAGAACCAACCTTTCAATCAGCAACCAAATCAATTTTTTCAGCCCAACTTTCAGCCACCATTACAACAATTTCAGCAATCACAAAATTTCCAACAGCCTTTTGAAAGTTTTCAGCCCCAAAATAATCAATTTCAGCTTCAACCTCAGCCATGGCAGCAAGAATTTCAACCTATACAGAATTTTCAACAACCTTTTCAATATTCACAGCCATGCGATCCAAATTTTCAGCAAAATCAACCAAATTTCCAGCCCACTCAATTGCAGTGTTCACCACCACAATTTCAACCTCAGATTCAAGATTTCCAGGGCTACCATTCACAGCAAGTTCAACCATCCTTTCAACCATAATTTCAACATTTTCAGCAAGATTTCCAGTTTCAAGGACAGAATTTTCAGCAAGACACTCAGAATTTTCAGTCCCTCCCATTTCAGCAGTTTAATCAAGGAGGCTTTGAGGATCCTGATTGGGATGAGGCTCAACAACAAAGGATAATGGAGATGTTGCAACAAGTTCAACAATCACAGCAACAAAATTTCCAACAAGTCCTACAACAACAGCAAATTTTACAACAACAACGGCAAGGCATCGAACAACGCCTTGCACAATTAGTTGATCAATGGAATCAAATACAAGCTCAAATATTAGAACAATCAGATGATTCTATAGGTGTAGGGGATTGCACAGAGCCCCAGGAACCACCTATATTGATTGATGCATCAGAAAATTCAGAGGATAGGATTGAGAGTGTAGGGGATTACACAGAGCCCCAAGAATCACCCATTCCTATTTCACAGGACTATTCTCATCTTTTATTTTGTAATTATAGTATTATTGAAGGTCCTAATTTTTCTAATTTGGTTGATACAGGAATGGTTGAGGAAGATGATTCCATAGGTGTAGGGGATTGCACTAAGCCCCAAGGACCACCACAATTACCAGATAGTGTAGGGACTTGCATGGTGGAAGCAAGAACCCAAGGCTCACCTGTTGTAGTTAACTGTCCACCAGAACTTGAACCTGAAGAGGAGCTCGAACATGACCAGGAGGAGAACACGGATACATCTACTTTTGTAGAATCTCCAGGTACTTCTCAGCACGATCAGGTAAATTCTCCTCCTAAATTTTTTGAAAATTGTAATGAGGTACCTCGAACTGAATTTATTGTTTTTGATACACCTAGGGATGCATCTCTTGTAGAATTTGATTGTGAAAAATCCCTAGAGGTACCTAGTGGTGAATATGTTGAACATGAAGCATGTGGTGATACAAATCATGAAAATGCTGAGTATGAAAAATTTTTAGAAGTGCCTAGTATTGTTGATTGTTGTGATGAGTCTTTTGATATATCTTATGCTGGAAATAATTTTGAAAAATTCATTGAGGCACCTAGAATTGATTTTATTGGCTGTGATACTTTGCTTGATCCATCTGTGTTGAAAAATAATTACGAAATTTTTATTGAAGTGCCAAAAAGTGATTTCATTATTTATGATGAATTTCAGGATGCAAGTTTTGTAGAAAATGATTGTGAAAAATTTATTGAGACACCAAACATTGATTTAATTGGACATGATGCAGATTTAGATTCATTTCATGCAGATACTGATACTATTTTATTTCTTTCTGACCCTGCACGCTTGAGAAAGGTGTTACATTGTTTTGCAGGGTCCAGAAGACTACAGGAGTGGGTGCTCCAACTGAACAGACTTCAGCCTCCTGGAAGGACTTCTGAAAGGCAGAAAGAAGGAGGAGATGATCTTACTTTAATCCATAGCCCTCCATTCCTTCAATGGCTATTATATCTGAATCGCCTTCGGCCACCGGAGCATAATTCTGCAAAGTTCAAGTGTGGGGGAGTCCGAATTCTCCCAACCACCCAGATACCTCCACTACCACGTTGGAGGCTACTTCTGGATAGACTCCGCCCACCAGAAATAAAGGGGAGTTTGTTCCTTTTTGCATTTTCCTTCACTTTTATGATTTCTAGAATTGAGTCCTTGCTAATAACTGCATGAGTAGAGTAGAATGCATAGGAGACATTGTAAATACCTTGTTATTTCTTTTAGCACTTTCCTTGCATGATTAGGAAATAAAAGTATCCCTCTAGGTTATCTCCATAGCATTTTAGAGCCTTTTGAAAATAAAATAAATTTGGTTGTCAAAACTTAGGGTTTGAGATCATGGATGAAATCTTGGATGCTTGAGTACGATTTTGCTTTGGATTCTTAATTGAGAATTTGAGATGGATTATTTTTACCTAGTGAGATTAGCCTTATTTTGTGATACACATATGTTATTGTATTCTAGAACTTGCTTAGGTTCTTTCAAAGTCATATTTCAATGGTTGGATCACATCTATAGGGACTAATCATTTTATTTACCTTTCCACATCACTTTGTCTATTTTATTCTAGTTGTCTTTCCTTATTCCTAATCTTAACCCCAATTCTTCTATGGATTTGTTTGCTTGGGATGTTTTATTAATACTATTTTGCCCGAGACGGACAAAGATTTAAGTGTGGGGGAGTGATTAGTGATTTGGAAGCAATTTCTATCAAGGATGCATTTCAACTCGAAATTTTTTTTTTTCATGTGCCAAGTGAGGGATGTTTGGTACCAAGAATGAGCTAGAGAGATGGAAGCAATTGGAAGTTTAGTTTCCTTATCATATTTTGAAGACTTAAATGGCAAGCAACGAAAAATCCGTGCATAAAAAAAAAAGAAAAAAAAATGGCAATGTATCAACTTACCTAGTGAAGCATTCAACTCTCCATTACCATGTGATGTATTCATTTGGAGAAATCAAAGTCTTTGCAATGAATTTGCCATGAAGCTGAGATTGGGAGCTGTTGTTGAATCTCAAATGCAGGGACAGAGCAAGAAAAAAAATTCAGATTGGAAGGGCTAAGACTGTGGTTGAGATTTGGAACAGATTAGTATCAAGTGAAAACTGAAATTGAATGGAATTTGCAAAGGTTGCTGAGCAGAATTAAACAAAACCACTCGACAACCATCAGATGATTATGGAGAGCAATAAAACTGAAAATAAGCTGAGAAGAAGCTGTTAGGTCAGAAAAATCTGAGAAGAAGCTGTGAAATCTGAAGAAGGAAAACTCTAAACTGCATTTCATTTGTGTTGCCGAGTGCTGGAATCTAAAAGTAATCTGAATTCTGAATTGAAGCTAATATAGAGTGCAAAAATCAGAGGAAGGAAAGAAAAATCTGGGCAGTTGTACAATCTGAAGTAAATCTGAATTGAAGCTGAGATGTTTCCACTTTAAACTGCTGAAATGATACAAACTCTGTGCCAAGTTTTTGTGGAGCATGATTTGTTCTTAATTGTTTTAAAATGCAGCTGCACTAAATCTGAAATTCTGAGTTGCAGCTGAACAATATTCATTCGTTTCTGAATGCAGCTGCATAGATCAGTAATTAAATTGAAGCTGAACTCCAGTTGAAGACAATCTGAATTGAAACAGATGAGAAGAAGCTGACTTAAACAGTGAGGAGCAAGCTGAACAAAGCTGAAACTGGACTGCAATAGAAGCTGAGAAAAAAAAGGCAGCTGTTCTGCAACCAAAATCAGTAAACCTTGTATCAAGATGGACTGCAGCTGCATGATGCAGCTAATATGAAGATTGAACAGAGTTGAACAAGCTGGAAAGTTGCTGAATATAGATTTAAGGAAGAATTCTGAGTTTGCAGCTAAACTGAGAAAGATTGAGTGAAAGCTGAGAAGGATTGGAGCTGTCCCTTGCTGTAGAAATCAGAACACAAATTGCTAACAGCTGAATGCAGCTGTTGTTTGCTGGATAAATCAGAAATTGTGTTTGTAAAGCTGAATTGCAAGGATATAAACTGAAATGAGTAAGCTGCAAGGTATGTGATGCAAAAATCTGTGCCAAAAGCCAAAAAGAAGCCTGCGGCCACCCTGATAGCAGCTGGTTGCAGCTGCTATTTACTATAGAAATCAGAAACAGCTTGGCACCCAATGCTGGAACGCAGCTGTACAAATTCAAGTGCTTCTGCAATTGCATCTAAACTGATCAGCCAGCCATCAGAAATCTGAAAAGCAGCAGATCAGTACCAACCTGAAAATGATTGTGTGGTGGATGGAATTCAAACATCCTGATGCAGAAATTTTCGAGTAAAACCATAAAGTTCTCCACTACGATTTGGTGAAAGGATTAAATGTGTAACTGCTGTGAAGACACTGATCAGGCAGTGCCGAAATCTGAAATCAATTGACTGCTGTGAAAGGAAAGAAAAAAAATCAGTGTGATATTATGAAGGCAGATTCAAAAACAGGAAGTGGCAAATCCTTGGAAGCTCACAGCACTATAAGGGATTGGAGATGATTCTGAGATGGAACTGAGCAAATCATGACTGAATGAAGAAAGCAATTAGCAGCTAAGACCAATTGCAGAAAAGAAAAGAAAAAAAAAAGAAAACAGTTTGGAACGGAAAAGAAGGAAGAAGCAAAATGACACCATTGGAGTTTTGGAGCTTTGGCATTGTAATTTTCCTCATCCGGGTCCAAGCTTTATTTCAGTTCAGTGCTGACCTGGCTAGAAGAGAAAAATCAGATCAGAAAAGGAAAAGCAAGCAAAGTGGCACGCAAGGAGGAGACTTGACACATTAGATTAAGGAAGAGTTTTTCATGAAAATCAAGGAAACTAGTTAAGTTTAACTCCATCAAACTTTGGAATTCAATAGGGGACTGATAAGAGAGCAAAGTTCATTGGAAAAATATCCTCAAGCACTCAAGTCTTCCACTTCACCAATGTTTCCATTTCCTTAGCTTTTATTTCACTCCTTACCATTGTCTATATTTTTCTTTGTTTTTATAGATGTTGATCCTAATCATAATTAATGGTGGAGAGTAGATAATAAGCAAGCCTATGGTAGTGCAAGAAACATGTGTGTAAGAGTGAGCTCCACTTCCATCACCAAATTAGAACTTAAGAGAGAGCCACCAAAACTTCCCATGAAAGGCTAGTGATTTAAGTTCATCTCAATGACTCATGATAGATGAGAAGGCCAAGTTGTTGATTTAAGGACAAGATACTAATCCATAGAACTTAGATTTATGAGAATTGACAACCTTAGGTAATTTCTTTTCATTTGCTTCTAATTATGCTTAAGAGAGCCTAAGGGATACTTATTTAGTTGTTTCGCGAGACGCTCAAGGTTAAGTGTGGGGGAGTTGATAAGTACCATTTTTGTTGATTATTTTAGATGTTAAAATCCATGTTTGACTCATATTTTTATTGATTAATTGTGAAATTGCACTAGGTTTTAGAACTTACCTTTATTTTGGACTTAATTGCAAATTTGCATTAAATTGGATTAATTGGCCACTAAATTTTGGATTTATTTTTTTAGGCACCAAAGGTTCAAGGACTAGGGCATATTGGGTCAAACCTGAGTCGTATGTGAACCGGATCGAATTATCAAGCCTACGATTAATCCGGGCCGTCCGATTCAAGAGCGGCTAGATCTGAGCCATCCGGGACGATCTGAAGCAATCTGAGCTAGGGTTAGGGTTGATCAAGCTCTATGATCAAGATCTGAAGGTTTCATCCCAATCAGAGCTAGATCAACCGTTGGATCAAGCAAGGAGGGCTCTAGAGCGTCCATTCATAGATAGAGTTGATCTGGACCATCCGTTGCATATCTGGAGGATCCGAGCTACCACGAGGCAGATCCTGACCCCAGATCATCATCATAAAAGTTTGGCTCAAATCAGACCAAGATCTGCCGTTGGATCTTCTCAAATCAATCACAGCCGTCCATCGATTCCTATTTAATCAGAAACGCGCCCGCAGCTAACCTTTGTCGCGTCTCCGCCGCTACAGTCGTTTCTTCTTCGTTTTCTAGCCAATTTCTTCGTCAAGGAGGCGCGATCCCTCAATTCCATCATCAACGCAAGAGTTAGGTCAGTGAAGAGAGCTCTTAGTGAGGTTTCCGATTGATTTTCTGTTCAATAGCAAGCTGCGCGAGGTCTCGGCAGAATTGCTATCCGATTCAACGAACTCAGCTGTGCTCCACTTCCACTGCATCCGAGCTGACCAGAGGGGTTCCCTGGAAGGTTTCGGACACTCCCTAATCCCAATCGCGAGCCACCACAGCGAGTTTGATGAAATTGGAAGCTGATTTCAGTTTGGGCAGTGAGCTGATCAGATTCGGTAGCATAGGCGATTTTCGCTGATTTGCGGAGCTTGCGGGTCCGAGGTTCTCCCTTGATTGACGACCAAGGAGCTCTTGAGTTGGAATGGTTGAGGAGTAGCTTAGATACTTAAGTTTCATTGCTTTAGTTGTAGTTCATTTCTGCGCAATCTGTTTTCTGCAATTATATCAGCTGTGTAGTTTGGTTTCTGAATTGTTTAGCTTAATTAGGCTTTAAATATTCAAGTTAAGTAGCTTAGCAGTTGTTTAGTGGACAATTAGAGTTAATTTCAGTTAGATTTCACTTTATTGTTTGCGTGCCAATTGTTTCATTGCTTGCGTATCAATTAATTTCAGAATTTTCAGTCTTCGACTGTAGTTAGCAAATCAGATTTGTCCAAGCTATTTCTGTAGTTAACAAGTTTCGATTCAGAAATTCTTAGCAGCTAGGTAGTTTGTTAGTGAGTAATTGCAATTGTTTTAGTTTGTTTCGCATAGTTTAATTTTTGCATTTCAGTTTGTATCTTTGCGTATCAGATTCTGAAATTCCTGCACATGCTGCGGGTCAAATTGTTCTCTGCAATTCAGCTTCGGATTTTGCCATTCAGAATTAATTTCTGTAATCCCTAGCTTCTTATTCTGAAATCGTGTCAAGTTAGCTTAGTTCCCACCTCTGAATTAAGTTCTCTGTTTTACTCTTCAGCCTGCACACCATCTGTTCTGAAACAGATTTTTGCCCTGTGTATCAGCAATTAAGTGCAGTTTCAATTTAGTATTTCTGATAAAGTATCAAGTGCAGTCTCAGTTCTGATTTGGATCAAGATTCATACACCTTGTAGTATACTTTATGCTCGAATTTGGCTTGCATTCATTAGTTTATGAATTCGATCAGCTATTGAATTTCTGCATTCAATGTATAAAGATTCCAGATTTCATTTCTGCATCAAATAGTTTTGCACTAAAGCTGAGTTCTGAAATTTTGAGGGTCTGCATCATTTGATTTTCTGAGATTTGCATTCGATTTGTTTGTTGCACAATTACCTGTTTCAATTGGTTGTAGTTCGGTTTATTCTTGTTTCAATTAACAACTCAATGTGCAGTTTGTAATTTCCAGTTGTTGCATCAGTTTGCTTTTGCATCTCAGCTTGCCTATTTGATTGTGTATCAAGTTTTAGGTGGCATGCATCTTATATCTTATTGCATTCTCATTTCCGATTTAACCCGAAGCCGAATATCTATTTGAAACCCGAAAACACAAACGACACCTAAATACAAGCGCGAATCAAATTACATCAACTAGTCCCCGAGAAAAATACGACCTGTGGCCCCTATATTACATTTTCAATTATTGATTGTAAAAGGGTTTCCAGCTATTCATTCATATTTAAATCTGACGAGCGCACACTTTCGTGACAAATTTAACTAGCTAATTTGGGCCGTCAATTTTTTGGCGCCGTTGCCGGGGAAGCAACTAGTTGATTTGTTTGATTTTTGCTTGTGTATTTTTTTAGACATATCATTGGGTTCTATTTTATTTTGCTTATTCTTTTGTATACGGGTACTGCCATTTTTCTTGTTTGTTTTGTGACAGGACTGAAGGATCAAAATGTTTTCATCTACTTATCAGCAGCCGTGTCCACATTTTCAGAAGAACCAACCTTTCAATCAGCAACCAAATCAATTTTTTCAGCCCAACTTTCAGCCACCATTACAACAATTTCAGCAATCACAAAATTTTCAGCAGCCTTTTGAAAGTTTTCAGCCCCAAAATAATCAATTTCAGCTTCAACCTCAGCCATGGCAGCAAGAATTTCAACCTATACAGAATTTTCAACAACCTTTTCAATATTCACAGCCATGCGATCCAAATTTTCAGCAAAATCAACCAAATTTCCAGCCCACTCAATTGCAGTGTTCACCACCACAATTTCAACCTCAGATTCAAGATTTCCAGGGCTACCATTCACAGCAAGTTCAACCATCCTTTCAACCACAATTTCAACATTTTCAGCAAGATTTCCAGTTTCAAGGACAGAATTTTCAGCAAGACACTCAGAATTTTCAGTCCCTCCCATTTCAGCAGTTTAATCAAGGAGGCTTTGAGGATCCTGATTGGGATGAGGCTCAACAACAAAGGATAATGGAGATGTTGCAACAAGTTCAACAATCACAGCAGCAAAATTTCCAACAAGTCCTACAACAACAGCAAATTTTACAACAACAACGGCAAGGCATCGAACAACGCCTTGCACAATTAGTTGATCAATGGAATCAAATACAAGCTCAAAGATTAGAACAATCAGATGATTCTATAGGTGTAGGGGATTGCACAGAGCCCCAGGAACCACCTATATTGATTGATGCATCAGAAAATTCAGAGGATAGGATTGAGAGTGTAGGGGATTGCACAGAGCCCCAAGAATCACCCATTCCTATTTCACAGGACTATTCTCATCTTTTATTTTGTAATTATAGTATTATTGAAGGTCCTAATTTTTCTAATTTGGTTGATACAGGAATGGTTGAGGAAGATGATTCCATAGGTGTAGGGGATTGCACTAAGCCCCAAGGACCACCACAATTACCAGATAGTGTAGGGACTTGCATGGTGGAAGCAAGAACCCAAGGCTCACCTATTGTAGTTAACTGTCCACCAGAACTTGAACCTGAAGAGGAGCTCGAACATGACCAGGAGGAGAACACGGATACATCTACTTTTGTAGAATCTCCAGGTACTTCTCAGCACGATCAGGTAAATTCTCCTCCTAAATTTTTTGAAAATTGTAATGAGGTACCTCGAACTGAATTTATTGTTTTTGATACACCTAGGGATGCATCTCTTGTAGAATTTGATTGTGAAAAATCCCTAGAGGTACCTAGTGGTGAATATGTTGAACATGAAGCATGTGGTGATACAAATCATGAAAATGCTGAGTGTGAAAAATTTTTAGAAGTGCCTAGTATTGTTGATTGTTGTGATGAGTCTTTTGATATATCTTATGCTGGAAATAATTTTGAAAAATTCATTGAGGCACCTAGAATTGATTTTATTGGCTGTGATACTTTGCTTGATCCATCTGTGTTGAAAAATAATTGCGAAATTTTTATTGAAGTGCCAAAAAGTGATTTCATTATTTATGATGAATTTCAGGATGCAAGTTTTGTAGAAAATGATTGTGAAAAATTTATTGAGACACCAAGCATTGATTTAATTGGACATGATGCAGATTTGGATTCATTTCATGCAGATACTGATACTATTTTATTTCTTTCTGACCCTGTACGCTTGAGAAAGGTATTACATTGTTTTGCAGGGTCCAGAAGACTACAGGAGTGGGTGCTCCAACTGAACAGACTTCAGCCTCCTGGAAGGACTTCTGAAAGGCAGAAAGAAGGAGGAGATGATCTTACTTTAATCCATAGCCCTCCATTCCTTCAATGGCTATTATATCTGAATCGCCTTCGGCCACCGGAGCATAATTCTGCAAAGTTCAAGTGTGGGGGAGTCCGAATTCTCCCAGCCACCCAGATACCTCCACTACCACGTTGGAGGCTACTTCTGGATAGACTCCGCCCACCAGAAATAAAGGGGAGTTTGTTCCTTTTTGCATTTTCCTTCACTTTTATGATTTCTAGAATTGAGTCCTTGCTAATAACTGCATGAGTAGAGTAGAATGCATAGGAGACATTGTAAATACCTTGTTATTTCTTTTAGCACTTTCCTTGCATGATTAGGAAATAAAAGTATCCCTCTAGGTTATCTCCATAGCATTTTAGAGCCTTTTGAAAATAAAATAAATTTGGTTGTCAAAACTTAGGGTTTGAGATCATGGATGAAATCTTGGATGCTTGAGTACGATTTTGCTTTGGATTCTTAATTGAGAATTTGAGATGGATTATTTTTACCTAGTGAGATTAGCCTTATTTTGTGATACACATATGTTATTGTATTCTAGAACTTGCTTAGGTTCTTTCAAAGTCATATTTCAATGGTTGGATCACATCTATAGGGACTAATCATTTTATTTACCTTTCCACATCACTTTGTCTATTTTATTCTAGTTGTCTTTCCTTATTCCTAATCTTAACCCCAATTCTTCTATGGATTTGTTTGCTTGGGATGTTTTATTAATACTATTTTGCCCGAGATGGACAAAGATTTAAGTGTGGGGGAGTGATTAGTGATTTGGAAGCAATTTCTATCAAGGATGCATTTCAACTCGAAATTTTTTTTTTTCATGTGCCAAGTGAGGGATGTTTGGTACCAAGAATGAGCTAGAGAGATGGAAGCAATTGGAAGTTTAGTTTCCTTATCATATTTTGAAGACTTAAATGGCAAGCAACGAAAAATCCGTGCATAAAAAAAAAAAGAAAAAAAAATGGCAATGTATCAACTTACCTAGTGAAGCATTCAACTCTCCATTACCATGTGATGTATTCATTTGGAGAAATCAAAGTCTTTGCAATGAATCTGCCATGAAGCTGAGATTGGGAGCTGTTGTTGAATCTCAAATGCAGGGACAGAGCAAGAAAAAAAATTCAGATTGGAAGGGCTAAGACTGTGGTTGAGATTTGGAACAGATTAGTATCAAGTGAAAACTGAAATTGAATGGAATTTGCAAAGGTTGCTGAGCAGAATTAAACAAAACCACTCGACAACCATCAGATGATTATGGAGAGCAATAAAACTGAAAATAAGCTGAGAAGAAGCTGTTAGGTCAGAAAAATCTGAGAAGAAGCTGTGAAATCTGAAGAAGGAAAACTCTAAACTGCATTTCATTTGTGTTGCCGAGTGCTGGAATCTAAAAGTAATCTGAATTCTGAATTGAAGCTAATATAGAGTGCAAAAATCAGAGGAAGGAAAGAAAAATCTGGGCAGTTGTACAATCTGAAGTAAATCTGAATTGAAGCTGAGATGTTTCCACTTTAAACTGCTGAAATGATACAAACTCTGTGCCAAGTTTTTGTGGAGCATGATTTGTTCTTAATTGTTTTGAAATGCAGCTGCACTAAATCTGAAATTCTGAGTTGCAGCTGAACAATATTCATTCGTTTCTGAATGCAGCTGCATAGATCAGTAATTAAATTGAAGCTGAACTCCAGTTGAAGACAATCTGAATTGAAACAGATGAGAAGAAGCTGACTTAAACAGTGAGGAGCAAGCTGAACAAAGCTGAAACTGGACTGCAATAGAAGCTGAGAAAAAAAAAAGGCAGCTGTTCTGCAACCAAAATCAGTAAACCTTGTATCAAGATGGACTGCAGCTGCATGATGCAGCTAATATGAAGATTGAACAGAGATGAACAAGCTGGAAAGTTGCTGAATATAGATTTAAGGAAGAATTCTGAGTTTGCAGCTGAACTGAGAAAGATTGAGTGAAAGCTGAGAAGGATTGGAGCTGTCCCTTGCTGTAGAAATCAGAACACAAATTGCTAACAGCTGAATGCAGTTGTTGTTTGCTGGATAAATCAGAAATTGTGTTTGTAAAGCTGAATTGCAAGGATATAAACTGAAATGAGTAAGCTGCAAGGTATGTGATGCAAAAATCTGTGCCAAAAGCCAAAAAGAAGCCTGCGGCCACCCTGATAGCAGCTGGTTGCAGCTGCTATTTACTATAGAAATCAGAAACAGCTTGGCACCCAATGCTGGAACGCAGCTGTACAAATTCAAGTGCTTCTGCAATTGCATCTAAACTGATCAGCCAGCCATCAGAAATCTGAAAAGCAGCAGATCAGTACCAACCTGAAAATGATTGTGTGGTGGATGGAATTCAAACATCCTGATGCAGAAATTTTCGAGTAAAACCATAAAGTTCTCCACTACGATTTGGTGAAAGGATTAAATGTGTAACTGCTGTGAAGACACTGATCAGGCAGTGCCGAAATCTGAAATCAATTGACTGCTGTGAAAGGAAAGAAAAAAAATCAGTGTGATATTATGAAGGCAGATTCAAAAACAGGAAGTGGCAAATCCTTGGAAGCTCACGGCACTATAAGGGATTGGAGATTATTCTGAGATGGAACTGAGCAAATCATGACTGAATGAAGAAAGCAATTAGCAGCTAAGACCAATTGCAGAAAAGAAAAGAAAAAAAAAAAGAAAACAGTTTGGAACGGAAAAGAAGGAAGAAGCAAAATGACACCATTGGAGTTTTGGAGCTTTGGCATTGTAATTTTCCTCATCCGGGTCCAAGCTTTATTTCAGTTCAGTGCTGACCTGGCTAGAAGAGAAAAATCAGATTAGAAAAGGAAAAGCAAGCAAAGTGGCACGCAAGGAGGAGACTTGACACATTAGATTAAGGAAGAGTTTTTCATGAAAATCAAGGAAACTAGTTAAGTTTAACTCCATCAAACTTTGGAATTCAATAGGGGACTGATAAGAGAGCAAAGTTCATTGGAAAAATATCCTCAAGCACTCAAGTCTTCCACTTCACCAATGTTTCCATTTCCTTAGCTTTTATTTCACTCCTTACCATTGTCTATATTTTTCTTTGTTTTTATAGATGTTGATCCTAATCATGATTAATGGTGGAGAGTAGATAATAAGCAAGCCTATGGTAGTGCAAGAAACATGTGTGTAAGAGTGAGCTCCACTTCCATCACCAAATTAGAACTTAAGAGAGAGCCACCAAAACTTCCCATGAAAGGCTAGTGATTTAAGTTCATCTCAATGACTCATGATAGATGAGAAGGCCAAGTTGTTGATTTAAGGACAAGATACTAATCCATAGAACTTAGATTTATGAGAATTGACAACCTTAGGTAATTTCTTTTCATTTGCTTCTAATTGTGCTTAAGAGAGCCTAAGGGATACTTATTTAGTTGTTTCGCGAGACGCTCAAGGTTAAGTGTGGGGGAGTTGATAAGTACCATTTTTGTTGATTATTTTAGATGTTAAAATCCATGTTTGACTCATATTTTTATTGATTAATTGTGAAATTGCACTAGGTTTTAGAACTTACCTTTATTTTGGACTTAATTGCAAATTTGCATTAAATTGGATTAATTGGCCACTAAATTTTGGATTTATTTTTTTAGGCACCAAAGGTTCAAGGACTAGGGCATATTGGGTCAAACCTGAGTCGTATGTGAACCGGATCGAATTATCAAGCCTACGATTAATCCGGGTCGTCCGATTCAAGAGCGGCTAGATCTGAGCCATCCGGGACGATCTGAAGCAATCTGAGCTAGGGTTAGGGTTGATCAAGCTCTATGATCAAGATCTGAAGGTTTCATCCCAATCAGAGCTAGATCAACCGTTGGATCAAGCAAGGAGGGCTCTAGAGCGTCCATTCACAGATAGAGTTGATCTGGACCATCCGTTGCATATCTGGAGGATCCGAGCTACCACGAGGCAGATCCTGACCCCAGATCATCATCATAAAAGTTTGGCTCAAATCAGACCAAGATCTGCCGTTGGATCTTCTCAAATCAATCACAGCCGTCCATCGATTCCTATTTAATCAGAAACGCGCCCGCAGCTAACCTTTGTCGCGTCTCCGCCGCTACAGTCGTTTCTTCTTCATTTTCTAGCCAATTTCTTCGTCAAGGAGGCGCGATCCCTCAATTCCATCATCAACGCAAGAGTTAGGTCAGTGAAGAGAGCTCTTAGTGAGGTTTCCGATTGATTTTCTGTTCAATAGCAAGCTGCGCGAGGTCTCGGCAGAATTGCTATCCGATTCAACGAACTCAGCTGTGCTCCACTTTCAATGCATCCGAGCTGACCAGAGGGGTTCCCTGGAAGGTTTCGGACACTCTCTAATCCCAATCGCGAGCCACCACAGCGAGTTTGATGAAATTGGAAGCTGACAAGAGGGGTTCCCTGGAAGGTTTCGGACCTCTACCGGCCTGCCAGCAGTCCTGCAAATCATGTGTATGGCTGTTATGGAAGGAACAATAGGGCTGCCACCTAGTCGGGAGACAGCCCTGGGCTACTTGCTGAACTATTCCCCTCTCGACTCCTAGTCGATGTCCCATAGCTCGGGGGCTCCTGAGGGGTCCTCCTGCAGGCACCCCCCTTTGATGTTGCTGAGGGTGATCGGGCGTAGGCTTGACCTCTGGCCTCCTGGCGGCTTGCGCTTCTTCGACGTCCACATATTTGCTAGCTTTCCCCAGAAGGCTCTCAAAGTCCTTCGGGGGTTTGCGGATCAAAGACCTGAAGAACTCGCCTTCTTGCAGACCTTGAGCAAAGGCGCTGACCAATACCTCAGACGTAGCGGTGGGTACGTCCAAGGCCACCTGATTGAATCTTCTGATGTAGGCTTTTAAGGACTCCTTGGAGCCCTGCTTCATGGTAAATAGATTTAAGCTTGTCTTGTGATGTCTCCTACTATTGGCAAAATGTTGCAGAAACAGTTTCTTGAAATCAGAAAAATCCCTGATCGATCCCTCTGGGAGCCTGTCGAACCATCGCTGAGCCGGCTCGGCTAGAGTGGTCAGGAAGGCTCGGCACCTAATGCCATCTGGGTACTGATGTAGCGTCGAGGCATTTTCAAACTTCTTCAGGTGTTCTTCTGGATCAGTAGCTCCTCCGTACTCAGCGACAGACGGAGGTCTGAAGTGCTTGGGCAGTGGCTCATTCAAGACTTGGCTGGAGAAAGGACATCCCGTGCGTTCAGTCGGGAACGACACAAGGGGAGCCTTCCCTTTGCTAGCTCGAGTATGGCTAGATGTAGCTTCGTGCGGATCCGATTGTCCTGCTCCCTCGGCCGGGCCAAACAGCGCCCGGTGAAAGTGAGGGCTGCCCTCCTGTTGAACCCCTCCCTCAGTGCCTACATGAGCGGTGTGCTCGGCCGGGGCCGGTGGGGTAGGTCGAGCAGCTGCCTGCTGGGCTTCCGCTAACTTCCGGGCTCTGGCCTCTATCAGCAGCTCCAAGTCCTCTTGTGAAAGAGTAACGGTCACCCGATTGGAGTCACTCATCTTCGGCTCTCGATCAGGCGAAAGATTTCCCACAGACGGCGCCAAATTTGATCCTGTCGACAAGCGAAGATCGGTTCTCACTCGGATGACTCGGTCTAACCAAGCCGACCCGGTCTGCTGTAGTTTGGGAGGTCAGACCGAAACAGAGCTCTCAATGTAGTGGAGTGGTTGCAAAGTGGCAGCGATCCTTTTTCCCGAGGCCAGATGAGGTTTATATAGGGTCTTCCCACGTGCGAGCGGTCACATCCCATCAGGAATTAGTCATGGGTTAGGTTAATTAATTGGATGCCTTAGCGGCGGAGTGAGACTGACACAGCAGTCTGCTAGCCTGTAATCCTACCCCTAATTAACGTTGGGTGGCCACGTCGGCTGATGACTGCGCCTCTTAACGGAGAGTTCTGACAGGGCCTTGCGAGGAATGAGACTCGAGAGCTCAACCTCGATCGCTCGACTTCGGGAGGTCGGCCTCGAGAGCTCGGCCCCGATCGCTTGACCTCGGGAGGTCGGCCTCGAGAGCTCGGCCTCAATCGCTCGACCTCAGGAGGTCGGCCTCGAGAACTCAGCCTCGATCGCCCGACCTCGGGAGGTCGGCCTCGAGAGCTCGGCCTCGATCGCTCGACCTCGGGAGGTCGGCCTCGAGAGCTCGGCCTCGATCGCTCGACCTCGGGAGGTCAGCCTCGAGAGCTCGGCCTCGATCGCTCGACCTCGGGAGGTCGGCTTCGAGAGCTCGGCCTCGATCGCTCGACCTCGGGAGGTCGGCTTCGAGAGCATGGCCTAGGGTGAACTTGATTCCGACTTGAGCTTCTGCTCGCCCTGACCTCTGTTATCCTCGAGCCGGGTTGAACCGGGTTTCTCTCCGACCGGGCTATCATCCTTGATAAAAAACCGCTCGCCCGGATCACTCTCTTTAGCCATCTATCTTCTTTTTCTTCTTTATAATTAAGAACCTTCTCCTTGTTCATACGCACGTCATTGCGTCATTTGCTTCCACCTACATAATCATTTATAATATAATATTTGTGCAGTTCGATACCCGATTACGACGTATTTTTCAGAAATTTTTCCTCCAAATGGGACGCGAACCCTGGGACGCTGGGCTTCTAGATTGTCTATCGCGAGTGCTTCCTGATTTACCCTGGTGACCGATGGAAAACTTTCGTAGAGCCGGACCGATCAACTCCAGGTTCAATTTGTCTGTTGTCCATCATTTTTTTATAATATAATATTTGTTCTTCGAATCTCTAATCAAGTCAATACTAAATAATTCATCAAATTAAAGCACATAATTTAATTTTATTTGGAATTTAAAGTACATAAGTATAGCAAAAAAAAAAAAAACAAGATCCTCTTGGATAAAACAATTTTTAAATTTTAAATTAATATATATTTTTTTACTATGACAACATAAAAAAAGATATCGTGCTATCTGATAAAAATAAATAAAACTAAAATACATAGATTGCTTTAGAAAAGCTGCAATAGTTTAATCAAAGTTGCAAGAAATTTTATCGTATATTGAAGGTACATTCACAACAAAGGATTAATTGTAAAATAATTGCAATTATTTAATATTGTTTTGTTTAAGTGTTTCTACATGGAATAAATTGACATACAACAGTCACGCCGTACCCTATCAAAAATATGATGAATTGAAATAATAAAAAGCCCTTGTGGATTTGATCATAATTTAATTATATGGGCAACTATATCCATAAACGCTTGAACTTGAGACAATTGAATAGGATAAACAATTAGTCGTCCACCAGTAAATTACGTAGTACAAACCATCCTCTTTAACGAAATAAAATTGATCCTGTCGACAAGTTTGATCGGACAAGATGACCCAATCAGATGCTTGGGTTGCAACGATATGTGAGTCGAGGTCGGGATCAAAGGTTAGCGGGACGGAGTTGAGTCGGAATCCGACCAAAATGGGAACACAAGAGGTGAAGAAAATTTCAGCAGCAAGACCTCCACTATGAAGCACAAAGGGGGCTCTATATAGGGGGGAGAGGCCCCTGTCTTATCGAGTCTGTCTTATCTCATTAAAAACTGACCTGCTGACATACTGATCCTCTGACAACCTTAGCTTTCCCGAGGGTCTGGCACAGCCGCCTGATAGTCTGTCCAAACTGTCACTTTTGATCCTAATTAATGTCTACTGCTCTGTCATGATATGATTATGACAGGTGTCTTTTCCTTATAATGAGAATATATGGAGGATCTTAAAAGTCTGATCATGATTAAACCATTGGGACAGTGGGGTCACCCTGGCTAATCTTACTAGGCGCGATGACTATTCTATACGGATTGGCCGACCGACCGGGAATAGTCACTCGGTCACTCAGGGTCGACCGATTATATAGCTGTGAGTCCATCAGGGTATGACCGACTGAGTGAGAGCGATCACCTGGATGAGCTAGGTCTTTCGACCATCAATGGCTCTTGGGTGGTCAAGTCGTCTGTGATCTGCTAGCTCGACCGACTAGCTGGGTATGCCCGACCGGACAGCCGGCCTGTGTGAGTCGCTTCTGAGAGCGGGGTGAATAATTCCGTTGGCAGGGCGATTAAGTCGTCTGGTCGGGCGTTCCTGACCGGGCGTGCCCGACCGGAGTTCCACTACATATTTGGTACCGCCCCCTTTTTCAAGGGAGCTGGGCACGTGCTTTCCCATCCGCCTGACTAAATCCTCCCGCCCAGAGTCTGCCGACCGGGGATACCCGACCGACCACCGCCGACCGAACCAAATCCGTGTAACCTCGAATTTTGATCCATCAGACTATGTTGACCTCTGGCGAGCCCACCTATCTTTGTCCGACCGAGTCCTGACTTGACCGGGCTTCCTACTAGGTCAGATGACATATCCAATCGGATCAAAAAGTAAAAAATAAAAAACAAGAAATTAAAGGAAAGATGATGGTGGATACTTGTTCCGGAAGAAATCGACGTCGACGATCAGTCACTAGAATTCATCCCACGAGGATGATGACGAGAGAGTAAGAGCTCTCATCCTGCGAGATTAATACAAACGTTAATGGGAACACGCGAGAGATTGTCCGACGGATCCCACTTCGATGCTCAAGTCAGTACGAGAGTTTCTGAGGGCGAAAGAAATAAGGAGAAGTGTTAGAAGAATGAGCGTAAACCCCTTACCTGGGGTTGGAGTACCTTTTATACCTGAGGCGGCAGTCACACGTGTCCTCACGTTCTTCTCCACGTCCCCTCAATTGTCGGTTACTGGATAATCCTTGTAACGGTTCTCGCAGTCATTAAATCCGGGCATCTTCAAATGTCTTCCTAGGGCGATCTCAAGAGCAGGTCTGCCCGAGGCGGTCTCGGGAGTCTACCTTCTCGAGGGGGTCTCGTGAGTCAGCGAAAGAGAGTTATCCAGACTCGATGGATCTTGCCACATAGCTTCTTCAGTCCACGTGTCAACCACGGGGTGCTATACCCCATCACAAGTCCCTCCTTTCAAGTCTAATCAAACGAAGTGTGGCTGACTGATTAGACTAGTAGTGTAACGAAGAAGTTATATTGTGGTGGGTCCATGCACCCATTACTACTTCACTAGCAGCCTTCCGAGTTCGAGAAATCAGAACATTCATCCCTGGACCCCAGACAACTCTTTGAACCAGTTCAACATCTCTACGAGTTTTGAGACAGCGCCATGATAGCTGTTCATGGCCCTTTAAAAGCGAATGAGGTCTCTTAATGGCGACAAGGTGGTCTAATGAATGTAGCCTCGCCATGTACTCCGTCGTTCTCTGCGTGGTGATCTCCCGCTGATACACGCTGCAAGGTCATACGAAGGGACGACTATAAAGGATGGTGGCGCCTTGGGATGCCCAATCAACGCCATTGATGTGCCACATTCGCATTGCTCACATGCGGGTGACTTCTCTCTATAAAAACGGGTGCAACGACACCCTTCTGCCTTCTTGCCTTATCTGCTTTTAAACTCCTCGTTCACCTTCTGCTAATTCGGCCGCTGTATTCGCTCCCAGCATAAGTCTTCTTCTCCTATTTACTCCTTTCGTTCACCATCATGAGTCCAGTAGAGAAGAAGAAGAAGCCTCGAAGCGGGAGCGAAGATCCCTCAGAGGAACAGACCTATAGCCCATAGTGGTATGACACCATCTCTTCTAGGGTTATGTTAGAGACCCTCCAAGCCGCTTTCGAGAAGTATGGTATCCCGGCGAACTTAGACGTAGAAGTACCGTCGCTAGGTCAATCACCCGTAGAACCTCCCCTAGATTTCTTTACTTATTTCCTAGGGCAGGTAGAGTTGGGACTTCACTTCCCTATTCCTCCCTTCTTCATGAGCATTGCCATTTACATTGACATTCCTCTTCACCAACTGGGTCCAAACGTCTTTGCTCAGATGTGCGGGGCATTTATCCTCTTTAAACTTTTCGATATCCCCTTGACCCCTCGTTTTTTCCATTTCCTTTTCATTTCGATTGGCTCGCGAGAGGCGTTTAGCTTTACAGCCCGCATCGGTCATAGGTTCCTAGGGGGTCTTCCTTCCTCCCACAAGGGATGGAAGGAACATTTTTTCTTTATACAATTCCCCCAGCGTCCCTTCAGCCCTAGTCGTTGGATGGAGAGCCTGCCCACCATCCCGGACCTCGACGACTTCTAGCATGACGCAGGATACCAGAGGGCTACGGGTATTGATGGACCCAAAAGAGGCTGTCACGAATGTGGGTCTCAAATTTAGATATTTATAAAACTGGAAACCCTTTTTGCTAGCAAAGAATAGAAATGTAGTAAAGGGGTCACAGGTCGTATTTTTCTTAGGGCTAGTTAAGGTTGTTTGAATCAAGCTCGAGTTTATGTGTCGTTGATATTTTTGGGTTTCAAATAAGATTTGAGTTTGGTTTCAAATAAAAATGTAAACGCAATGAAAAGGAAAGAAAAATTAACTTTGCAAACTTAAACTAGGAATTTGCAACTAAGGACTCAACTAATGGGAAATTAACCAACTAATGACTTAACCAATTTTGGAAAACAAATCTGATTTCAATGCAAAACAAATGCTAAGCAATGAAACAACACAACAGCTGACTTTCGATTGAAACTAATGCAAGAACTTCAAACCTAATTGTAGAAATGAAACTTGATACTAATGCTTAAATTAAACTTGAAATTCAGTAATGAGCTAATCCCGAAACAATTTGATTTCAAACTCTATAGCACACCGAAAATTACATGTAACTTGACACCAAACAGTGCCATAATCTCATCTTGATACAAAGTGGAAGAGTGAAACAAACTTGATACACCAAAATGAGAAAACTATTGTGCAAAAGATGATCCTAAATTGCTCCGACTGTAAACTGACAATTATGAAATGCTAGCTGATCAATTCTGTTTGGAGAACAAAGCTATTAGTGACATGATCTACTGAATAAATGAAACAATGCAACAATGAAACAAAAGACTGAGCAATTCGGAATGCAAGAATGCAATCTGAATGCAGAAACAAAATTCAACAGCTAAAGAATGCAAACTGAATGCAACAATGAAGCAAAGCAATTGAACTGAAGCAAAAGAATTTAGAGGAAATGAATGCAGAATAAGCTGAATGTAGAAACAAAATTCGGTAGCTAAAGGATGCCAAAAACGAACTCAAATGAAACCAAATTGCAGAGCTTAAGCTAATTTGCAGAAATGAATGTCTGCAGAAATTGAGAGGAAAACCGAGTGTCGAAATTAACAAAACAAGCTGCATAAATTACAACCAATACTCAAGTGAGATTTAGAAGATAAAGGTGCACTAGTACACAACTCAGAACTGCAGCTAAACTTACAAATCCCAGTGTTGATACGCAGAGGCAGAGAACAAAAATTCTGATACGCAACAACTCAGCTGAACAGAAATTCAGAAATGAAATTGAATGCTAATCAAACTCAGATCAAATGCATTAGCTAGCTAAATGATGTCTTCAATCTCAGGAATTAGAACTAAACATGAATTGAATTTGAAATAAACTGAAAAATTCAGAACTAAACTGACATTTGCAGAAACATGGCTGATACGCAGTGACAAATTGGTATGCAAGCAATTAAACAAGAAATAAACTGAAATTGAAAAGGTTTGTTCACTAAACAAGATCCCTAGCTGATTACCTTACAGAATGAAACATAATTAAGGCTGAAACAACTCAAGATACTGAACTGAAGCAACTGATACGAAGACAAAAACAGAAACGAAGTGCAGAATTGAAATTACAGCTAAAGCAAAAAAGAAATGCAATAAGAAACTAAGCTCGATCATTCCCTTGGCTCAAGATCTCCTTGCCGTCACACAAGAGCAAGCCAAGAACCCCTTCAGCTCCGCAAATCAATGGAAAAATGGCTTCGATTTCAACTCTGCTCACAGATTGCACTCAGCTGGGAAAACCCATCCGATCTCCTTGATCTCACGATGTAGAAATGCGATGAAGATTTGGTGATGATCAGAGTATATCAGAAGACCCTTCAGATAGCTCCGATTGAAGAAAATGGTACACGATCGCGATCAAATCGATCAGATCACAGAAATTGATGAAACCCTCAATCAACTCTGTTCCGATGCAAATCCGAGCTTGAATCTCCACGGAAACCTTCTTCCAATGATCCAGATCTTGTTCCAAGGTCGAAGTCAAGTTGGTCACACCCTCTGATGAAGAAAACTGCAAACGAATCGAAGAACTGATGAAGAAACTCGAAGAACTCAGCTACGACTGGCGAAGACGCGACCCCGATCTGAAGCAGAGGAAGCAGTTAATATAGTTTCAACAGTGAACAACTGAGATCATTTCAATTCCATCCAACGGCTGGATCTCGTCCTATTTGAATCAAACTTTCCAGATCCTGATCAAGGTGCTTGATCTATCTCTCAGTGGCTCGGATCTTCCAGATTTGCAACGGATGGTTTTGATCACCTTGATCTTTGAATGGACGGTCTATATCCTCCTGAGCTTGATCTGACGGCCAGATGATCTCTGATTTAGATGAAACTTTCAGATCTTGATCCCAGTGCTTGATTAACCTTAACCCCAGCTTGGATTGACCAGAAGTTCTCAGATGGCTTAGATCTAGCTATTTTTTAATTGGACGGTCCATATTAGTCGATGCTTGATCACTTGATCCAGTCCACTTTTGACTCAACTTTGACCCAACATGACCTAGGTCCATGATCCTTCCAAGCCTACAAAAGTAGATCAACAATTTAGTGACAAAACAATTCGAATATATCAAAATTTGCAATTAGGTCCAAAATGAATGTAAATCCTAGAACCTAGGGTAAATCCAAAGCAAGTAAAACATGAGTCAAAAATATATCCTAGAACCTTAAATAGTCAACAAAATGATACTTATCAGGTATCCTGACCGGGATGGAGTTCCACAACCTCCAGTTAGTACACTGCGAGGAACTTCTCACAGGGCCGACCTCGGCCTGAAAATCACCAGACTTAGACTTAGTCTCCGTAAGTTCACCGTTTTGGTAAATATCTTTGTTAATTCTAACTGATATCCTTCCGTCTTTGTTTTGCAGATGACATAATGCTTTCCCGAACTATTAATCGACTCCTAAAGTGAGAGCAAGCCAATGAGCAAGCCCTAGTTCCCGCTCTAGTTCCTTCCGCCTTAGTGGGCGTCCCGGAAGAGGGTTTTGAGGAGGCAGCCCTACGGTCAAAAGACCAGGGAGCACTAGAGCCAGCCAAGGACCCGGGGACAGCCACGCTACCCACCCAAGCTGAAGGGGATTCCCCTCTTTCCCCCGTCAAGACAGGAGCTGGAGAGACCGCACCTGCGTCGACCGTCGAGCATCTGGTGCCCCAGGCAACCTAGAATAAGCGGCGGAAGTGGCTAGCCCATAAGCAGGCCCCCTTGAAGAGGTTGAGGAAGATCTCATCTTCGGAGTTCTGCCCACCGTCGAGGAGGAGGGCGCGGTGCCTCTGTCCAAGAGCATCCGGAAGACGCCCTCCACTCCCTCTGGGGTCTCCCCTAGTCTATCTGTCCCTGATTCAACCGCCTTGATCGATACCCCTGCTGCTCGGCGAGGCAAGGAGGTGCTGCCCGTTGTGCCCTGTGTTGATGCAGTCTGACCTTGATTGTTGTTTTGGTGTTGACACCGATTTTATTTTAGGTTGATTATGATTATGATTAAGTCCTGATCGGGTATTAGGCACGGTGTTGAAAAGTCCTAACCTGGAGGGTTAGGTGTGAGAAAATCCTAGCTTGGAGGGCTCGGTGTGGAAAAGTCCTAACCTGGAGGGTTAGGTGTAGAAAATCCTAGCTTGGAGGGCTATGTATGAAAAGTCCTAACCTGGAGGGTTAGGTGTGGGAAAATCCTAGCTTGAAGGGCTAGGTGTGGAAAAGTCCTAACCTGGAGGGTTAGGTGTGGAAAATCCTAGCTTGGAGAGCTAGGTGTGAAAAGTCCTAACCTGGAGGGTTAGGTGTGAAAAGTCCTGGCTTGGAGGGTCAGGTCCTAGCCTGGAGGGCTAGGTTGATGAAATCTTGGCTTGGAGGGTCAGGTCCTAGCCTGGAGGGCTAGGTTGATGAAATCCCGGCTTGGAGGGCCAGGTCCTAGCTTGGAGGGCTAGGTTGGATGAAACCCTAGCTTGGAGGGCTAGGTTGGAGTCCCTGGATAGGTCTGGTGACCGATCAGGGAAGTTGGCACGGTGCTCCTTCATGGAGACCGATCAGGGAGTATGCGTTTCACTCTCTGCTTAGCTCCTGATCGGTCTGGTGACCGATCAGGGAGCCCACAAGTGAGTTGAGTTCCCCTGCTGCTCTGCTCCTGATTGGTCTGGTGATCGATCAGGGAGCATCTAGTAGGTTTTTAGGAACCTTACTAATCTGCTCCTGATCGGTCTGGTGACCGATCTGGAACACTGTTCAGATCGTTCTAGAGAACGATCAAGTGTCGCGAGTTCCTCACTATGACCGATCAAGACGGAGCCTGATCGGTCTGAGCATGCCCTGATCGGTCTGGTGATCGATCAGGAGGGTTGGACTGCGAAGCTAAGGAATCACTCTGCAAAGGGGTGGATCAGTCTGGTGACCGATCCACAACCTGGGATCGGTCCCGGAGAGTCCCAGAGAAATCGCGATTTCTGATTGAGCGTTGGGGACTGATCAGGATGGAGCCTGATCGGTCTGAACCCACCCTGATCGGTCTGGTGATCGATCAGGAGGCTTTCTGATCGGTCCGGTGACCGATCACTTTAATTCAAAATGCACTGTCAGACGCTCTGATCACGTCTGAACACATCTGTTTTCTCTGCGCTTAATCTCTGATACTTGATTCACTGCTAATTTACTGTGCTAATGTTCTGATTAAGTGTACAGGTGATAGGGATGGATTCAAACAATCAAGGAGAGTCAATGGAGGTCTTTCCTTGGAGCAGGTTTGTCCATTTGCCATCTCAGGTTGCAACGGACGCTGGCGCTGGTGGAGCTGCTGACTGGGGCTGGTCTGAGGGGAAGCTCAGGGAGTCCAGGAGAGCTCAGCAGGCTGGTGGTTGCAGGTGAGCAGCTGGAGGCTGCAGTGAGATGACCTGGCAATCAATGGAGGGACTTAAGGGCTTGGTGGCTGAGAAGTCTCAACAACAACAACGCTGCACACTTGATCAGTTTTTCTGTTCTTGCGACAACTTCAGTTTGTGCTTGCTGTGTAATCTGGTTCCATCATCTTGAGCAAGCAACTGCGATCTCTGAAGCAACCTTGCGTTACTTGAGCATTTGGAAGAGGAACCAGGAGGCTTGGCGAGTCCATCAGCGAGAAGACACGAAGAAGGGAGTTCTTGCGTGAGATCTGCGCTGGGTGGAGCTCGGTGAGAAGTTTGCTTGGGTTCTTGCTGTCCTAAGTGCTCTGTAAGATCCTTCTTGTGTTTCATTGTGCTTAAAACTCTATCTTTGTTGAAACGCTGTGGAGAGGTTACTCCACCGAGAAGGAGGTTGCATTTTATCCGGATTTTCCGGGGCTTGATCTGCCGACGATCAAGGGATCACCCACCTTAAGGGCACGCCAAGGAGTAGGGGCAAGTTATCCCCGAACCTTGTAAATCCTCTTGTTAGCGTTTTGCTTTTGTGTTTAGCTTAGGGTTCATTTCTGCATACTCTGTTTTACTTTAGCTTCCGCTGTGCTACTAACATTTGAGGTGCAGAAATTCAATAGTGCCAAAGTTTAAGTGTCTGGCTATATTCACCCCCCCTCTCTAGCCATCCAAGTTCCAACAAGTGGTATCAGAGCTTGGGGCTCTGTACAAGCGGATTAACAACTGAGAGTCAACTACAATGGCTTTGAGAGAAGGTTTTTCCACCACCCGACCTCCCTTCTTCGATGGAGCAGATTTTCAATATTGGAGATCGAAGATGGAGTACTATCTAAAGATGGATATCAACACTTGGTTCGCTGTGAAGGAGGGTTTTACCCCTCCAAAGGATGATGAAGGCAAAGAATTAGAATCATGGCGTTGGACGGCTGAGCAAACTCGGAAGAGTGAAGCCGACGCGAAGGCGGTGGTGACCCTACAATGTGGCATGAACAAAGATCAACTCATCAAGGTTGGTCCCTTCACAAGTGCAAAAGATTTGTGGAATAAACTCATTGAACTCCATGAGGGCACCCGAGATTCAAGAATCGCCAAGAGGGATTTGTTCCTCAACCAACTCCAAAACCTCTCCATGAAGGAGAATGAAACCGTAAGTGAGCTACATGGTAAGTTCAAGGAAGTCCTCAACGGTCTTCATTCCATAGATGAAAAGGTCGAGAACCGCGACCTTGTGAGGTATGTGTTAAAAGCATTTCCAAGGAATGCTTTGTGGTCATCCATGGTGGATGCCTACAAAGTTTCCAAGGACTTATCAATTGTCAAATTAGATGATTTGTTTTGTGAAATGGAATTGCATGAAATGGCTAACAAAGGCCCCAAGGAGAAGGGGATTGCCTTAGTTGCAGGAGAAAAGAACAAGAAGAAGAGAAGAAGAAGGAGAAGGAAGTCTCTTCATCTTCATCCTCATCCGAGTCCGAGTCCGAATCCGAGGAGGATGGCAGCGGCTCTTCTTCCTCCGAGATGACCAATTTCGTTAGAAGGATGATGAGGAAGGGTCGACGCTTCAAGGGTAAAGGTAACCCAAGTGAAGTTAAGCTTGATAAGAATAATATCACTTGCTATGAATGTAGTAAGAAAGGGCACTTCAAGAAGGACTGCCCAAAGCTCAAGAAGAAGGAGGATAGATCCAAGAAGAAGAAGAAGGCCTTGAAGGCCACTTGGGATGAATCCTCCTCAAGTTCATCCGAAGAAGAGAAGGATGAGAAGAGTACACGGCATGTGGCACTCATGGCACTTGAGGGAGATGAAAGCAGTGATGAATCCTCCGACTCCTCAAACGCGGCTTCATCATCTTCGGATGATGAAGAGGTAATCACTCCCGAACTTGAGAAATGCTATAGGGCAATTGCATGCTTAACCAATATGTTGAAAAAGTCAAAAATTAAGGTTAAATCATTGCAATTAGAAGTTGAACAATTGAAATCCTCTAGGGATGAGGATGTAGACGATTTGCATGTTGAAATGTTAGAGGATGAGATTAAATCTTTGAAAATTGAAGTTGAACAATTGAAGTCCTCTAGGATGAGGATGTTGATGATTTGCATGTTGAACTATTAGAGGATGAAAACAAATCATTGAAGAGTGAAGTTGAGAGACTCAAGAGTGTTCTTGAGAAGTTCTCAACAAACTCAAAGACCTTAGACATGATCTTGAATGCCCAAAGGGCAATCTACAATATGGCCGGTATTGGTTACCAACCCAAAGAACCATCATTTGTGTCTTTAATGTCTAGGACTGATGTTAGACAATCTAAGACACCTAGGGCTCAAAGGAAAGTAGTCAAGGCATGAGTGCCTAAGTCTTGTTTAGTAAGTGCTTTAGGTCCCAAGGTTTGGGTACCTAAAACTTCTATTTTTCGAATTGTGTAGGTTGTGATTGAGGGGGAACATCTATCAACTTGGTTCGTTGATAGTAGATGCTCCAAACACATGACCGGGGATAGATCATTGTTTACGACACTTCAAAGAAAAAGTAGAGGTAATGTTTCATTTGGTAACAATGGTAGTCTTAAGGTCATATGAATAGGAGACATTCAAATATCCGAATGTCTTAGGATTAAGAATGCCCTTCTAGTCAAGGGGATGACATTTAATCTCCTAAGTGTCAGTCAATTGTGTGATGCGGGTTACATAATTGATTTCAAATCAAGTCAATGTCTAGTTAGACAACATGACAACTTTGACACGGTACTAGTAGGAACAAGAGTAGATAACATTTACCAAGTTTCCTTTAAAAGTGCTACTAATGCTTTTGCTAAGTATCTCATGTCAAGAGAAGATGAGTCCACCCTTTGGCACCGGAGACTAGCACACGTGAACATGAAGAATATCCGGAAGTTGGCCAACAAGGGTTTAGTTCGTGGCTTACCAAGCATCAAGTATGAAAAGGACAAATTTTGTGATGCATGTCAAATGGGTAAGCAAACAAAATCTGCACATAAAGGTAAATGCACTGTAAGTACTTCTACCGCATTAGATTTACTTCATATGGACTTGTTTGATTGTAGCACTATTATATTATTGAATGGTAGTAGATATTGTTTTGTTATCATTGATGATTTTACTAGATATACATGGACATATTTTCTAAAATATAAGGACCAAACCTTAGATGTTTTCATTTCTTTTTGTAGAAGAGTTGAAAATGAGAAATCATCAACTATTAAGACAATAAGAAGTGATCATGGAGGTGAATTTCAAAACCAACGATTTTTAGAGTTTTGTTAAGATAGAGGGTATGGACACGAGTTCTCTACTCCTAGAACACCAAAATAAAATGGTGTTGTAGAGAGGAAGAACCGGGTCTTACAAGAGGTTGCGCGAAGCATGCTTAATGAGTACTCACTACCGAGCTACTTGTGGGCAGAAGCTGTAAACACAGCTTGCTACGTGCAAAACCGAGTCCTCATCCATAGGTTCTTAGGAAAGACTCCCCATGAACTTTGGTTTGGAAAACCACCTACGGTTAAACATCTTAGGGTGTTTGGTTGTAAGGTGTTTATCCTAAACACCAAGGACCACCTTGGAAAGTTTACGGCAAAGGCTGATGAAGGGATACTGGTCGGGTACTCCCTTGTTAGCAAAGCCTACCGAGTCTACAATAAGAAATCTAGATTGGTTGAAGAATCTTCTAATGTTGTCTTTGAAGAAATTCCAAGATCAAATGATCAACCAGAAGATGTCGAAGGAGCTCAATTCGAACTCAGGCAACTGGGTTTGGATGAAAGTCCAAATGTTGTTGATAACAGTGATGAGTCTGATGGCGGTGAGCCTAGACGACCCATCGATCAGCCAGATCCTGAAGCTGAGCTAGTGTCTAGTGAAACCATTCAAGAAGCACCACCAACACCAAGGACAACTAGGTTAGCCTCTAGTCATCCCCAGGATCAAATTGTTGGAGACATCCATTATGGGGTTAGGACTAGATCATTCTTCCGGAATGAGGCTAATGAAGTTGCCCTAATTTTCGAAATTGAACTTAGAAAAATTGATGAAATATTAAATGATCCTAATTGGATCATTGCCATGCAAGATGAACTAGGTCAATTTGAAAGAAGTCAAGTTTGGGACTTAGTCCCTAGACCCAAGAAGACCACCATCATTGGAACCAAATGGGTCTTCAAAATTAAATTGAATCATAAGGGAGAAATCATAAGAAACAAGGCACGCTTAGTAGCCAAAGGCTACAGTCAAGTTGAAGGCCTTGATTATGATGAGACCTATGCTCCCGTGGCCCGATTAGAGTCCATCCGATTGATGCTTGCATTTACAGCACATCGGGGTTTCAAGCTATATCAAATGGACGTCGAATCAGCCTTTCTAAATGGTTTAATAAGAGAAGAGGTATATGTCGAACAACCTCCGGGGTTTGAGAGTATCGAATTCTCAAACCACGTGTTCAAGCTCAAGAAGGCGCTCTACGACCTTAAACAAGCACCCCGAGCTTGGTATGAGTGGTTGTCGACGTTCCTAATTGAAAAAGGCTTTGTTAGAGGCCAAATAGACCCTACACTATTTCTACGGAGAGATGGTGATAATATATTTGTAGCCCAAGTATATATCGATGACATTATTTGTGGCTCAAACAACAAGGGCTATTAAATCAATTCATTGGACACATGGAGAGTGAATTTGAAATGAGTCTAGTGGGAGAGTTGACTTTCTTCCTTGGACTTGAAATCAAACAAGCCCGAGATGGGATCCATGTGCACCAATCAAAGTATACTCAAGAGATGCTTTGAAAATTCAACATGAGTGATTCAAAAGAGGTAATCACTCCCATGACTACAAACACAAGATTAGACAATGATGTGAGTGGTAAACCTGTTGATTTGACTCAATATCGAAGAATGATAGGTAGTCTGCTATACCTCACAGCCAGTCGACCTGATATACTTTTTGCTGTGGGTATGTGCGCTAGGTATCAAGTATGTGCCAAGGAATCTCACTTGATTGCTGTTAAGAGAATTTTGAGATACCTCAAGGGCACAATTGGTGTTGGTCTATGGTACCCCCGTACCGAATCATTTGACCTAATTGGCTACACCGATTCCGACTATGCTGGATGCAAGTTGGATCGGAAAAGCACGAGTGGGGGTTGCCAATTCCTAGGTTCATCTCTAGTTAGTTGGTCAAGTCGGAAGCAACATTGTGTTGCTCTCTCCATGACCGAGGCAGAATATATCGCCATGGGAGAGAGTATATCGCAATTGTTGTGGATGTTTCATACTCTAGAGGACTATGGATTAAGCTACAAGGGTGTGCAAGTGTTGTGTGACAACATTAGCACAATTAACCTAACCAAGAATTCGGTCCATCACTCTAGGACTAAACATATTGAAGTGCATCACCACTTCATTAGGGATCATGTTGCTAGAGGAGATGTTGTACTCTCATATGTAGAGTCCAAATCAAATCTAGCGGACATTTTCACTAAACCACTCCTCGAAAATGAGTTTAGCTTCTTAAGAAGGGAGTTGGGAATGTGTCGCGCTTCATAGACATCAAAATGCATTAAAAATCCTTGATGATCATTTCGAATTATTGGGCGACAATTGGGTAACTTGGGGACATCTCACACAAACTATAAGGTTTACCAAAATGTTTTTGTTTGCTAGATATGGGGTGAGATGCTAAGATCAATTAAATTTCTTGAAATGTCGTTGCATCCCTTGAGAAATTTGGTTGACGAGATAAAAATCACTTCGGTGACCATGTATGGGAAAAATCAATGCATAACATATGTGTACTTGGCTCCATGATCATACTTGGACATTCCAATCAAGGAAACATGATTGGAAACTTGAATTTGATACAAACTTGGTTGAAATTGAGTGAATGTTTGTTGATTGAGTTTGACTCCACTTGAGTGGAGCAAAGTGATTGTTAAACCCATAAGGACCTTTGATCCTTGTTCAGGGATCAATTTTAGTCAAGGGATCACTTCCAAAATCGATATTCTTTATCAGATCTTATCCGAAATCGTTTGGAAGTCTGAAACAGAAAGTTTCAGATCGTATCAGGAATTTCAGGAAGCCTGATCGGTCCCCGGACCGATCAGGAGTATGTCTGATCGGTCCAACGGACCGATCCAGCTCCTGTGCGAAAAATTGTCAAAACTCACTGTGTTGGCCTGGATCGGTCCCCGGACCGATCTGGCACCCTGTGGTGATCGGTCCACAGACCGATCAGGGGGCTCACAGAAAAACCTCCAAACCTACTGATCGCTTCCTGATCGATCAGCCGATCGATCAGGGGCCTTCCTGATCGGTCACCCGACCGATCAGGACCAGGCCAGTCCGATCAGGCTGGAGCCTGATCGGTCTGGGCACTCTCAGATCGAACGGTGATCCGTTCGATCACATTAAATTTCGGTTGGTGGACCGATCCACCAACCTAATAACTTCGCGAAAACCCTATCTTCCCGAGCCCTTGCGCCGAAAATCTCTTCTTGCGCATCCTCTTGCTGTGCGTGAGTTCTCTTCCTGCGTTTTCTCCTCCCTGCGCGTGGTTTCTTGCGTCCTTCTCCCTGCGTTAGAGTTCTTCTTCTTACCGTTGGTATTCTCAGCAACTTCTAGTCGCAAGCTTTCCCTGCGTTGCGATTCTCTCTTGCGCAAGGTTCAGAAAGTGTTTTCCTCTCGTGAGCAGGTTTCCAAAGTCAATCAAATCATCGATGGCACCTAAGTAAGCATTGTTGATTTCCTTACAGATCAGTTCATAGATTATGAGTTTATGCTAATCATGATCTTCATTTTGTGCTGTAGTGTGTCTTGTGTCATGACCCTATGATTCTGCCGTGACCCTTCCTTGTCATGTTCCTGATTAAACCTCATCTCACTTCATCAATTCCTTGGGATATGACTAATTTGTTCAATGACTTACCTTGATTACTCTATACCATGACCATTTCTTTATTGATCTTGTGTCATGATTATGTCCACTTGATTAACTTCATTTAATACAATTGTTGATATGATCTATTCAACCATTTTAGAAAATCATCCAAGGGCAAGGAACCCGTGGAGGGAAGCTCAAAGGGCAAAGACCCTTCATCATCTACACCCCCTTCAAGACCTCCACCACCTCCACATACCAGATTTCAGAATACTCATTATGCACTAGACTTTCAATGTCACACTTTCAAACTCATGCCATGTCGAACTGTGGACCAAACCTTCATTTACGAACATTGTCCAACAGTACGGCAGATCATTGAACACTATGACCTTCAATCCATTCTTTTCTTTGAGAGGCCAATCAACTTTGATTTGGTCTCTGAATTCTATAATAACATGGTCAGTGGTGAGGGTACGGGGTGGAGGATCCATGTGGCCAGTATCAACCTTGATTTTCATCTATCTGCCTTCACTGCATTTCTTGGCTGTCGCCGATCAGACAATAACTTTCCACTCTATCAGTTTCTTCCAGATCCTCTTCTGGTTCCCTTTGATTGAGTCATTCCTGACTCCATCTACGAGTATTTTCTAGGCCATCCCAGGCCAAGGGGTCCCGGTGAGCGCGCCCATGATTTTCCCACATTTCCAGCTCTTCGCCTTTCCCCCGTTGAGTATGTTTTGTTTAAGATCATCACTAATTGTCTCCTCCCGACTACTTCAAAACACTTAGATGAAATTCACTCATTCCACTACTTGATGCTCTACGGAATGCATCAGCAGTTAGACTTTGACCCAGTGACTTCCGTCTATTTCTCCATCATTATCCATGGTCAGATGTACGGTCAGACAGTTTACATGCTGTTTGGCCATATCATCACTGCCTGGATGGAGTCGGTTGGTATTGACGTTTCACAAGGCTGCATTGTACCCATGGTTCGACAGGACTGTCGATTTGATCGTCGCATGTTGGCCCAGTCTGGCATTGTTGTCGGACCACAGGGGCTGAGGTGGAAGGATCGGCGACGTGTGGGGGAGTTACCGGGAGCAGCCCCTGATCAGGAGCCGTCCGCTGTTGCTGAGGATTACGAAGAGTGGGATCCTGACCTCCGCTGGCAGGTTACGGAGCTAGAGCGGATGATGCAGCGCAATCTACATATTTTCGAGCTTTGGCAACAGGAGGTCAACTCAGAGTTTCGGTCCTTCGATCGCCGACTAGACGCTCTAGCATCCGACGTTTTTGGGATCTGCTCACTGCAGGAGACGTGGTATGAGGAGTGGTACCATCATACGTTTCCTGGTGCTGCGACCTCCAGAAGCACTCCACCAGGGGATGTTATATGTATTGATGATTCATCGGACGATGACCCCGCTGAGGGGTGATGCTATTTGACTGCTTGGATTGTATGACTTTCGGGCTATATGCCTATGACTTGACTTTGATGGTTTTTGTCCTGTATTTGCCTTGACTCTGATGCTTGATGATGCATCTGACACTATGCCTGCTTTTCATATTTGACTTACTATTTTCTGCTTGTTGATTGGCTCATATGATTGTTCATAAAATTGCTATCGTTATGCATGCCTCATTATGCATTGCTATGATTATGCTTATGACGCCATGTTCATATGATACATATGATTGCTTTGTCATGTCTTATCTTTATCGTATGTTTTCATATGTTTTCAAAATTCAATCAAATCTTTTGTTGTTTTGGGAGACCCCTAGGGTTGAGGGGGAGTATGATTAAACTTAACAACCCGTCTACACCCTTTTTGATATTTGACAAAGGGGGAGAGTGTGGTTGGTTAAGTTTGGGATAATTATGTTGTAGGGGGAGGATCCTGATTCCCCTATGATTCTGGAATTTGAATTTGAGAAAATTGATTTCAAAATCCCTAAACTTAAAATCAGTTTGTCAAACAACAAAAAAGGGGAGATTGTTGATGCAGTCTGACCCTGATTGTTATTTTGGTGTTGACACCGATTTTAGTTTAGGTTGATTATGATTATGATTAAGTCGTGATCCGGTATTAAGCACGATGTTGAAAAGTCCTAACCTGGAGGGTTATGTGTGAGAAAATCCTAGCTTGGAGGGCTAGATGTGGAAAAGTCCTAACCTGGAGGGTTAGGTGTGGAAAAATCCTAGCTTGGAGGGCTAGGTGTGGAAAAGTCCTAACCTGGAGGGTTAGGTGTGGAAAATCCTAGCTTGGAGGGCTAGGTGTGAAAAGTCCTAACCTGGAGGGTTAGGTGTGAAAAAGTCCTGGCTTGGAGGGTCAGGTCCTAGCCTGGAGGGCTAGGTTGATGAAATCCCGGCTTGGAGGGCCAGGTCCTAGCTTGGAGGGCTAGGTTGGATGAAACCCTAGCTTGGAGGGCTAGGTTGGAGTCCCTGGATCGGTCTGGTGACCGATCACGGAAGTTGGCACGGTGCTCCTTCGTGGATCGGTCTGGTGGCCGATCCAGCGATGACTGATCGATCTGGTGACCGATCAGGGAGTATGTGTTTCACTCTTTGCTCGGCTCCTGATCGGATTGGTGACCGATCAGTGAGCCCACAAGTGAGTTGAGTTCCCCTGCTGCTCTGCTCCTGATCGGTCCGGTGACCGATCAGGGAGCATCCAGTAGGTTTTTGGGAACCTTACTGATCTGCTCCTGATCGATCTGGTGACCGATCTGGAACACTGTTCAGACCGTTCTAGAGAACGATCAAGTGTCGCGAGTTCCTCACTATGACCGATCAGGACGGAGCCTGATCGGTCTGAGCATGCCCTGATCGGTCTGGTGACCGATCAGGAGGGTTGGACTGCGAAGCTAAGGAATCACTCTGCAAAGGGGTGGATCGGTCTGGTGACCGATCCACAACCTGGGATCGGTCTGGTGATCGGTCCCGGAGAGTCCCAGAGAAATCGCGATTTCTGATTGAGCGTTGGGGACTGATCAGGATGGAGCCTGATCGGTCTGAACCCACCCTGATCGGTCTGGTGACCGATCAGGAGGCTTTCTGATCGGTCCGGTGACCGATCACTTTAATTCAAAATACACTGTCAGATGCTCTGATCGCGTCTGAACACGTCTATTTTCTCTGTGCTTAATCTCTGATACTTGATTCACTGCTAATTTGTTGTGCTAATGTTCTGATTAAGTGTGCAGGTGACAGGGATGGATTCAAACACTCAAGGAGAGTCAATGGAGGTCTTTCCTTGGAGCAAGGTTTGTCCATTTGCCATCTCAGGTTGCAACGGATGTTGGCGCTGGATGGAGCTGCTGACTGGGGCTGGTCTGAGGGGATGCTCAGGGAGTCCAGGAGAGCTCAGCAAGCTGGTGGTTGCAGGTGAGCAGCTGGAGGCTGCAGTGAGATGACCTGCCAATCAATGGAGGGACTTAAGGGCTTGGTGGCTGAGAAGTCTCAACAACAACAACGCTGCACACTTAATCAGTTTTTCTGTTCTTGCGACAACTTGAGTTTGTGCTTGCTGTGTAATTTGGTTCCATCATCTTGAGCAAGCAACTGCGATCTCTGAAGCAACCTTGCGTTACTTGAGCATTTGGAAGAGGAACCAGGAGGCTTGGCGAGTCCATCAGCGAGAAGACACGAAGAAGGGAGTTCTTGCGTGAGATCTGCGTTGGGTGGAGCTCGGTGAGAAGTTTGCTTGGGTTCTTGCTGTCCTAAGTGCTCTGTAAGATCTTCTTGTGTTTCATTGTGCTTAAAACTCTATCCTTGTTGAAACATTGTGGAGAGGTTACTCCACCGAGAAGGAGGTTGCATTTTATCTGAATTTTCCGGGGCTTGATCTGCCGACGATCAAGGGATCACCCACCTTAAGGGCACGCCAAGGAGTAGGGTCAAGTTATCCCTGAACCTTGTAAATCCTCTTGTTAGCGTTTTGCTTTTCTGTTTAGCTTAGGGTTCATTTCTGCATACTCTGTTTTACTTTAGCTTCCGCTGTGCTACTAACATTTGAGGTGCATAAATTCGATAGTGCCAAAGTTTAAGTGTCTGGCTATATTCACCCCCCCCCTCTCTAGCCATCCAAGTTCCAACACCCTGCTCACATCGGAAGGCCTCAACATCGAAGAAAAAGGTAGCCAAAGGGTCCCAGACCATCCAAATAAAGGCAACTCCTTCTAAGAGTCACAGACAACGAGTGACATCTAGCTCGAAGGAAGACGCCCCTGACCCCAGAAATGTCCCTGGCCTGTCGATTTGGGCTGTAGAGGAACCTCTTCCCCTTCCTGCTCAGCTGAGGAGGTCGATCAAGTATCTGGGCATGCTACACCAATCTCTGCTGACGGTAATTGCACTTTAACTTTCTCCCCCCTCTTATATATATATATATATATATATATATATATATATATAATATATATATATATATATATATATATATATATATATATATATATATATTCACTCTCTAACTGTTATCCTTTCGTATTGTAGGTCGCTTCTAACTGTGTTGCTACGAGCCGCTTGCTGTGCTCCCGAGGGGTCACCGAAGACCTCCTCCAGCGAGTGGTGAAATCAGAAACAGAGGTTGGACGTATCCGTGAGGTAGGCCTCCTGCAGCTGGAGGTCAACAGGGCCCTCAGGTTGAAGGTAGAACATTGCCTCGATTCCCTGCTGGCCTCTGAGGAGACTCTGCACGATTGCCGCCTCCGGGAGCGCTCCTTGTCGGAGAAGAACCAGGTCCTCCACGATGACCGTAGAAGCTGACCCAGGAGCGGGAGCAACTCCAGCCCCAGATGAAGGAGTTGTCTGCCGGTGTCCAGTTCCTAGAGTCCTCAACAAAGACTTTGGAGGATCGAATCAAAGAACTTGAGTGCCAGCTAGCCACTAAAGTGTCTGAAATGGAGTTGGCAATTACCTATGCATCCAACCTCTAGGAGGAAGTCACTCGAGCCCAAGACAAGGCTTTGGCCACCTCTCAGAAACTCAAGGAAGCCCTAGGGGCTCATGATCGACTGTCTTGGGAGGTGGCTGAGTTGAAGTCCGCCAAGAAGGAGGTTGAAGCTGAGCTACAGACGCACAAGACTGACCAAGTAGCTCAACTGTCCAAGGCTGAGGTGGAGTTCAAGGCCAGATTTGTACAGTCTGATGAGTTTGGCGACCTTCTGGCTGGGCAGGTATTGAAGCGCATGAAACAAGGCTTCAATGGTGTCATCAACAAATTGAAGAAGGCCCAACTGCCGAAACCAGATGCAGATCTGAGTGCCCTGAGCATCAGCCAAGTTTGGGATGACCTCTCGCCTGAAGAGCCAGAAATATAAAGCTTTTCCCCGACCCGGGCCTTGCTTTTTCTTTGTCTTTTATTCTTAGTAACTTTTTCATTCTTTCGTATGCGCCAGACATGTAATCACCCTTGATATAATGAAAACATTTTTTGGCTTACTATCTTGAGTTTCTTGTCTTTTCTGCTCCTTATGCATTATTAGTCCTCGACGTGAGGGGTACGAGCTCTGAAAAATAAGTGTTCTTCCCTGACTCGAGGAGCGAGGATGTTGACGAGCAGCAAGTGAGCTCGAGGGAGGCCCCAAGCGAAGCCGAAGAATGAGCATCCAGCTTGAAGAGTCTACGACCGAGAGGGAAACACCGAATTCAAATGAGCAAGTCAGGCAGACCGAGAGGGAGGAGTTATATTAGTTGTATCTCTTGGACTTTGTTTTGTTGTTTGATAGTGCAACTACTCATAGGAATTCTTAATGGAACACTATTGTCCCTTTCCTTTGTGTGCTCAGAGTCTTTCTTCAATCTATGTCTCCTTGTGCATTAACACGACCCGATTTTATCTTCACAAGTGAGATCATTTTATTCTAGCCACGGGGCAAGGGGTCACCAGCGCAGCCAGGAGGTCCTGAAGCTCGAGAACCCCACCGCTCAGTGGTCCACAAGCGGCTTCAACTCAATGCAAGTCCTCGCCGGACAACCATAAAGAAATGATATTTGCCATGTTCTTCTAACCTGCTCTTGGTCGTGCATCCGCAGCACCCAAACCAAGCCTACTCACCTTGGGCATCCGCAGCGCCGCGAGGTAATAGAGTTTTAACAGCTCTTTGTCAGGCGTCCGTAGCACCCGGACGAAGCCTACTCACCTTGGGCATTCGCAGCACCGCGAGGTAGTAGGGTTTTAACAGTTCTTGGTCGGGCATCCGCAACACCCAGACCAAGCCTACTCACCTCGGGCATCCGCAGCACCGCGAGGTAGTAGGGTTTTGACAGCTCCTGGTCAGGCATCTGCAACACTCAGACCAAGCCTACTCACCTCGGGCATCCGTAGCACCGCGAGATAGTAGGGTTTTAACAGCTCTTGGTTTGGCATCCGCAGCACCCAGACCAAGCCTACTTACCTAGGGTATCCGCAGCACTGCGAAGTAGTAGGGTTTTAGCAGCTCTTGGCCGGGCATTTGCAGCACCCAGACCAAGCCTACTCACCTTGGGCATCCGCATCACCGTGAGGTATTAGGGTTTTAATAGCTTTTGGTCGGGTATCTGCAGCACCCAAACCAAGACTACTTAGCTCGGGCATCCGTAGCACTGCGAGGTAGTAGGGTTTTAGCAGCTCTTGGCTGGGCATCCGCAGCACTTAGACCAAGTCTACTCACCTCGGGCATCCACATCACCGCGAGGTAGTAGGGTTTTAACAGCTCTTGGTCAAGCATCCACAGCACCCAGACCAAGCCTACTCACCTCGGGCATCCGCAGCACCGCGAGGTAGTAGGGTTTTGACAGCTCTTGGTCGGGCATACACAGCACCCAGACCAAGCCTACTCCCCTCGGGCATCCACAGCACCGTGAGGTAGTAGGGTTTTGACAGCTCTTGGTCGGCCATCCGTAGCACCCAGACCAAGCCTACTCACCTCGGACATCCGCAACACCGTGAGGTAGTAGGGTTTTAAGAGCTCTTGGTCGGGCATCCGCAACACCCACACCAAGCCTACTCACCTTAGGCATCCACAGCACCGCGAGGTAGTTGAGTTTGAGCAGCTCTTGGCCGGGCATCCACAACATCCAAACCAAACCTACTCACCTCGAGCATCCGCAGCACCGCGAGGTAGTAGGGTTTTAGCAGCTCTTGGTCGGGTGTCCGTAGCACCCAGACCAAGCCTACTCACCTTGGGCATCCATAACACCGTGAGATAGTAGGGTTTTAACAACTCTTGTTTGGATATCTGCAGCACTCAGACCAAGCCTATTCACCTCGGGTATCCGCAACACCAGGAGGTAGTAGGGTTTTAACAACTTTTGGTCGGGCATCTGCAACACCCAGACCAAGCTTACTCACCTCGGGCATCCGTAGCACCGTGAGGTAGTAGGGTTTTGACAGCTCTTAGTCGGGCATCCGCAATACCCAGACTAAGCCTACTCATCTCGGGCATCCGTAACATCGTGAGATAGTAAGGTTTTAACAACTTTTGGTCGGGCATCCGCAGCACCTAGACTAAGCCTACTCACCTCGGGCATCCGCAGCACCGTGAGGTAGTAGGGTTTTGGCAGCTCTTGGTCGGGCATCCGCAGCACCCATACCAAGCATACTCACCTTGGGCATCAACAACACCGTGAGGTAGTAAGGTTTTAATAACTCTTGGTCGGGCAGCCGCAACACCCAAATCAAGCCTACTCACCTCGGGCATCCGCAACACCTCGAGGTAGTAGGGTTTTAACAGCTCTTGCTCGGGCATTTACAGCACCTAGACCAAGCCTACTCACCTCGGGCATCCACAGCACCATGAGGTAGTAGGGTTTTGACACCTCTTGGTTGGGCATCCGCAGCACCCAGACCAAGCCTACTCACCTCGGGCATCCGTAACACCGAGAGGTAGTAGGGTTTTGACAGCTCTTGGTCGGGCATCAGCAGCACCCAGACCAAGCCTACTCACCTCGGGCATCTGCAGCACTGTAATGTAGTAGGGTTTTAGTAGCTCTTGGTCGGACATCCACATCACCCAGACTAAGCCTACTCATCTCGGACATCCGCAGCACTGCAAGGTAGTAGGGTTTTGGCAGCTTTTGGTCGGGCATCCGCAGCACCCAGACCAAGCCTACTCACCTCGGGCATCCGTAGCACCACGAGGTAGTAGGGGTTTAGTATATTTTGGTCGGGCATCCGTAGCAAGCCTACTCACCTCGGGCATCCGCAGCACCGCAAGGTAGTAGGGCTTTGACAGCTCTTGGTCGAGTATCCGTAGCACCGAGACCAAGCCAACTCACTTCGGGTATCCGTAACACCGTGAGGTAGTAGAGTTTTGGCAGCTTTTTGTAGGGCATCCGCAGCACCCAGACCAATCCTACTCACCTCGGGCATCTGCAGCACCGCGAGGTTGTAGGGTTTTAATAGGCAAGTATTCGGTGTTCCTCAAGTAATATTTCATTTGCTTCTTTATTTATTGAACTGCAAGGCAGTGCTAACAGAAATACAAGTTTTATGCAAACGACTCAACATCTCAACGAGTACGATAAGGTCGGAGATGATTGGCATGGCATGGCCTCTCCAGCCCCTTGCCTTTGTCATCCTCCAGATAGTAGCTGCCTTTTGTGAGTTTTCTAGTGATGATGTAGGGTCCGCCCCACTGAGGCTCTAGCTTCCTCGGGTCACTGACTGGTTTGATCCTCTTCCAAACCTTATCTCCGACTTCAAAGCTACGGGCGATTACCCGATGATTATAGGCTTGCTGCATACGTCGTCGGTACGCTTCTAGCTGAGCTGCTGCTTTATCCCGGACCTCTGACACGAGATCTAGGTCGATCAGCCATTCTTGATCATTGTCCTCCTTGTTATAGTGCTGCCGTTAGACAAACTCTTCACCTACCTCCACCGAAATCACGACCTCGACACCATACACCAGCTGAAAAGGGCTCTGGTCTGTTCCTTCTCATGGAGTGGTACAATAGGACCACAAGATACTGGGGAGCTCCTCGACCCAGCTGCCTCCGACGTGATCTAGTTTTATCTTGAGTCCCCTGAGGATTTCCCGGTTAACGACCTCAGCTTGTCCATTGCCCTGAAGGTACGCGATCGATGTGAAGGCTTGGCGAATGCCTAGCCCCTCGCACCATTCTTTGAGTTTGGCCCTGCAAACTACCTTCCATTGTTCGGCACCAGCTTGTGGGGGATGTCATATCTGTAGACAATATCCCTCCATAGGATCTTCATTACCACGGCCTCCGTGATATGTGCCAGAAGCCCAGCTTCCACCCATTTGGAAAAATAGTCCACGAGGACTAGCAGAAACTTCTTTTACTGTGGTCTGATAGGAAAGGGGCCTACGATGTCCATTCCACACTGATCGAATGGGCAGAACACTGTGGAGACTCGCAGGGGCTCAGTCGGTCGATGAGTCACATGCTGATGTCTCTGGCAGGTCTTACATCCGACCACGAACTTGAGAGCGTCAGCCTGTAGAGTGGGCCAAAAGTACTCTGCTAAGATAATCTTCCTAGACAGAGATTTTCTCCCAATGTGGCTTCAGCAGATGTCTTCATGTACCTCCCGCATCATGTAGTCGGCTTCTTCTGGCCCGACACATTTGAGGACTGGTCGGGCAAAGGCCCTCCTGTATAGTTAATCTCCGACCAGTGTGAATCTGGCTGCTCGGTGACGGAACAATCGACTTCCTTGATCCATGTTTGGAGCGTTCCCACTACGTAGGAACTCCACATATAGATCTCTCCAATCGGCTACGGTGTCGGCTTCCGCCTCCTCTCTAATCTGTGCTACCGTCTCTTCCGGGGCACTAGGTTCATCTAGCTGCCAGGTGGAGATGGAGCTAGCCAACCTGGCTAGTTCATCGCCCTTGACATTGTTTGCCTTGCAGATCTTTTGCAGAATAACCTCTGTGAAGGAGCCCTTCAGCTGCTCATAGAGGGTTATATACCTCTGCAAGCGTTTACACCTGACTTCGAAGTCGCCTTTTATTTATTGTGCCACAAGCTGAGAGTCCGAATGTACGACGACCCGAGTAGCTCCTATTGGGACCTTGACATACGGCTAGAGGGGTGGGTGAATAGCCGATCACCCACTTTTGTCGCGATTTCTTCCTACATTGTTAGCATGCGCAAGCGGAAATACTAATAACACAAATAAACAAACGCTAACACAAACCGTTTACGTGGTTCGGAGATAAGGCTCCTACTCCACGACTGTCCATAAGGTGGATGATCCCGATCCATCGGCGGATGAGTCCCTGGAAGACCTCCGGCTAGCTCTTGTCGCTCCTTGTGGGTGGAGAAACCTCGCCACAAACTCCCGACAACACTTGAGCACCAGAAGACTACTAATAAGGTCTAACCAAGCTTATTTCGTCAAAATCTTTCAGCTAAAAACGAACTCTCTTAAAAGTGCTCGATGCTGAAAAGACCGTTACCAGTCGACTGGTGCTAGCACCAGTCGACTTGGATTCGAACGTTACAGCCCAACGTTCGAATGCCAGCCGCCATCAGTCGACTGCACCTAGGATCAGTCGACTGATCTTTCTGTGCACTTCATCAATCGACTGATCCAAGCACCAGTCGACTGCTCTACCCTTAAACCTAGGGTTTCCCTTCTCGAGTACAATTCTCTCAGCACTCGGACCCTCACGACTTAACTGACCCTTCCAGCAGCCTCAACTTGTTGCCTTCAAGCCTTCTTTGCCTTTGGCTCTCATCCCTTGGATGCATACGAACCCGCGACTCATTCTCATTTCATCCTTCACGTATGCCTTGAAGTGCGCTTCCCTCGGCTCATCGTTCCTGCTTCCAGCAGCCTCGACCTGTTGCCTTCAAGCCTTCTTCGACTTTGGCTCTCGTCCCTCTAATGCATACGAACCCGCGGCTCGTCCTCATGTCATCCTTCGCGTATGCCTCGAAGTGTACTTCCCTCGGCTCATCGTTCCTGCTTTGTCCACGGTCCCTCGGATGCATACAAGCCCACGGCTTGTCTCCTCATCCCATCCTTCACCGGACCCGAAGCCGTCCATCTAAGTTCATGTGTATCCTGCAAACCTGCACACTCAAATACACATATTAAACACAAGGGTGAGCCTAACTTAAACCCTTTGCCTAAACATCAAAACACATGGTCACTCCGGACCATAGATTGCTCCAACAATCTCCCCCTTTTTGATGTTTGGCAATACATTTAAGTTAGGGAAAATAAATAGCAAATACAATGTTAGTAACCATTTGGACTTACGTTGCCAAAGCTTCACCTTGGACTTATACTGCCAATGCATATGCAATGCAAACATGCATGGATCTTATCACAAGGCATCCCCACACCTAACCTCCCCAAGAGTTAGGATTTTTACCAAATCCTATCACAAGGCATCCCCACACCTAACCTCCCCAAGAGTTAGGATTTTTTACCAAACCGGGCTTTTTAAAACCTCTCCAAGGCTCCCCCTATATTGGACTTACAAAGGCTTTTTAAGAACCTTCCCAAGGTTCCCCCTTTACCACCAATTGAGCAACAATGCTCCCCCTTTACCTAAGCTCTTCCTTGACCTAGGATTTCATGCAAAGACATGTTTGGTTTCCCACTTAAATCCAACACTTCTCCCCCTTTGTCACACATCAAAAGGACTCCAACAATTTCCCTCTTATTAGATCCTTTAACCTCTAGTGATCATAAACAAAGTGTATAACCCCCCATAAGATTATACACTTGTTTTACATCATTACGACACTTTTTGATTGCTAAAAAACAGTTTCAGCCTATAGCAGCCGACTGTGATAGTTACCAGTCGACTGATCCCCATCAAAAAATCATACAATAGCTAGTCTCTCTCTGACAGCACTGTTACCAGTCGACTGCCCCTGAACCAGTCGACTGGTACCCTGAATACTCTATTTTTAACATTTCTGACCGAATTTCAGAAATGTACCAGAAATTCCACAAATCTCCAAAAATTCCTAAATTTTGTGGAGAGGTTTGTGGTACCCGTGTCTACTTAGGAAAAATACATTCAAACATGTGTCTATCACCAATCCCAAGATTGTCACTAAACCCAAAACTATCTAAATGGTTCAATTGAACCTTGACCTAAAGTCCTAGTTTTGATCTCCTCTTGATATCTCTGCTCATACCAAACCACAATGCATCCCTAGCATTGGTTTATATGACATCTATGCATCAAAAACTAACTTCCATGCTATATGACTCCCAATGTCATATTTTATGCATGATACTTAAATCTAATGTGCCAAATCCCTAGGATTGAGACTCAAATCCGTCTCCACATCCTTTGACACACTCCATGGTTCATCTAGACTTTTGGGAGAAATCCTCTCGAGATCCATAGACCATGGGTCCTAACTTGACTTCTAGAGCTCCCCCTTAAGCTCTTAGTCTTAACCACCTCCCTAGGCGACTCAACAAACACTAGGCCACACCGGTGACTTTTGGCCTACAACCCAAACATTCTTAACTTTGGACACCTTGTCCTTGGTTAAATTCTTCTTCTTCCCTTGAAATGACTTTCCCTTGCCATCCCTTAATCTTCCATCCTTGGCATAATTATATGTTACCCTAGCATATTTTCTTCCATTTGTCTTGGATGCACCCAATTTAACATCTTTAGGTTTTTGAACACCCAAGCACATGTCAAGTCCCCTAGGTCCAATAATGACCCCACCTAGGACTCTTTCCATTTCTTCAAGTCTTGCCCTCAAGACTTGATTTTCCATCTCTAGAGCTCTAACCCTAGAGTCAACATGTCCACCTTGGACATTCCTAGACTTACCCACCTTTCTAGGCATATGTCTCCCCTTCTTGGGATTTGTGCCTTGATCATTAACCACCTTTCTTCCCTTAGGCATGGTAGTTTGGGTCTTTCTTAGTCTAGCCTTGGGTAATGATTTCGTAGAATTATCTAACTTGTTAACCCTATTCCTATCATTATACTTAAATCCATGATTATTCTTAACAAGCATATAAGAATTGGAAATTGGATTTATTTTCAAATAAGGGATTACCTTCCCCTTTACCTTTGAAGCTCCCCCTTGACTTGAGCTTCTCTTCTTTTTCAATTCCTTCAAATACGCCAATTTCTTGATTTCTCCTTTCTTTGGGCACTTGGTGTGGTAATGTCCATGCTCACCACACGTGAAGCAAATTATATGCTTCTTCTCCTTCTTTTTCCTACAACCCATGTTAGAATTTAAAGGAAATGACTTGGGTTTAGGGTTTACCTCCTTTTTCTTATCCTTTAGACACTTATCCTTTTAATGTCCCTTTTCATTACACCCAAAGCAAATAATGTGGTCCTTTGACTTTGTTTTGGTAGAGGTGGAAGTTTCTTCTTGCTTCGGTATTGAGGATGGTCTCTTCTCCCCCTCAATCCTTGAAGTGGAGACTTCTTCGTCCCCCTTTGATGAAGTGGACGGTTCTTCAACTTCTTGTGCTACTTTACTTGAGGAGATGGATGTACCTTTTTCCTCTTTCTCCTCCTCTTCGGACGTTGAGCTTCTTTCCTCATCCGATTGGTCCTTCTCCTTTTCTTGGACCATTAAGCCCATCTCATTGGCTTCTTTTTCTTCCTCTACTCGTGTAGGGTTTTCATGAAGCGCTATCATCTTGCTCTATAGTTCATGTGCATTTTTGTACTCACCTACACGACTAATCACATCATTAGGCAAAACATTAAGTAGAATTGATATTACCTTATCATTTGCCTTTGATTGCGTTTGTTTCTTCTTATTCCAATATCATGGTCAGAGCTTTTTTCCGTGTTTATCTTTTGGAACTTCAAATGGCTCTTCTAGCGCGATCATGAGATTTCAATCCATGCCGAACCATGTCTTTGTCCGCATCCTCCAATACTCGAAACTCTCGCGGTCGTAGGGAGGTGGAACATTGATATCGTCCCCTAATCTTTCTTCAATCGCCATTTCCTCTATCTTTTTGCTCTCTCGGCAGTTAGTCCATAGACGAGCGGCCTCGCTCTGATACCACTTGTTGGGACCTTGACGTACGGCTAGAGGGGGTGAATAGTAGATCACCCACTTTGGTCGCGATTTCTTCCTACAATGTTAGCGTGCGCAAGCGGAAATACTAATAACACAAATAAACAAATGCTAACACAAACTGTTTACGTGGTTCGGAGATAAGGCTCCTACTTTACGGCTGTCCGTAAGGTGGACGATCCTGATCCGTCGGTGGATGAGTCCCCGGAAGACCTACGGCTAGCTCTTGTCGCTCCTTGTGGGTGGAGAAACCTCGCCACAAACTCCCGACAACACCTGAGCACTAGAAGACTACTAATAAGGTCTAACCAAGCTTATTTCGTCAAAATCTTTCAGCCAAAAACGAGCTCTCTTAAATAGTGCTCGGTGCTAGAACCAGTTGACTGGTCCACTTGGATTCGAACGTTATAGCCCAACGTTCGAATTCCAGCCGCCATCATTCGACTGCACCTAGAATCAGTCGACTGATCTTTCTGTGCACTTCATCAGTTGATTGATCAAAGCATCAGTCGACTGCTCTACCCTTAAACCTAGGGATTCCCTTCCCGAGTACAATTCTCTCAGCACTCGGACCCTCATGACTTAGCTGACCCTTCCAGCAGTCTTGACATGTTGCCTTCAAGCCTTCTTCGCCTTTGGCTCTCATCCCTCGGATGCATACGAACCCGCGACTCATTCTCATGCCATCCTTCGCGTATGCCTCAAAGTACGCTTCCCTCGGCTCATCGTACCTGCTTCCAGCAGCCTCGACCTGTCGTCTTTAAGCCTTCTTCAACTTTGGCTCTCGTCCCTCGGATGCATACGAACCCGCGGCTCGTCCTCATGCCATCCTTCACGTATGCCTCGATGTGCGCTTCCCTCAGCTCATCGTTCCTGCTTTATCCACGGTCCCTCGGATGCATATAAGCTCACGGCTTGTCTCCTCATCCCATCCTTCACCTGACTCGAAGTCGTCCAGCTAAGTCCATGTGTATCCTGCAAACCTGGACACTCAAATACATATATCAAATACAAGGGTGAACCTAACTTAAACCCTTTGTCCAAACATCAAAATACATGGTCACTCCGGACCATAGATTGCTCCAACATGCTTGGCTGCTTGCAGGCTTGCTAGGATCACCTCATATTCAGCCTCATTGTTGATGGGTTTGAAGTGGAGCCGAATGAATAAATGTAATGTGTCCCCTCGAGGGGGACACCATTAGCACCCTGACTCTGTTGTGCCTACTGTTGGAGGACCCGTCCACATAGATCTTCCAGAGTCCTTCGACCTCGGGCTCTGGGACGGTCTCGAGCATGAAATCCGAGAGAGCTTTTGCCTTGATAGCAGTACGAGGCTAATACTCAATCCTGTATTCACTTAGCTCTGTTGTCCATTTGATCGACCGACCTAAAGCCTCGTGATTGGTAAGGACCCATGTGAGTGGGTTGTTGGTGAGAACCACGACAGGATGCGCTAAGAAGTATGACCTTAGCCTCCGAGCCATTAAGACCAGAGTATAGGCCAGTTTCTCCATCGTAGTGTATCGCGTCTCGGCATCCTTCAAGAGATGTCAGAAGAAGTATATGGGATATTGTACCATGCCTTCTTCTCGGACGAGCACGGAGCCCACCGCTTATTCGGCTGCAGATAGGTAGACGAATAATGTCTCCCCCTCCACTGGCTTATAGAGGATGGGGAGTTCGATGAGATAGGCCTTTAGATCGTCGAATGCCTTCTCACACTGATCATCTCAGTCGAACTTGGCTGTCTTTCTCAGAATCTTGAAGAATGGCAGGGTCCTATCTGCAGACTTGGAGATGAACCTAGATAGAATCGTGATTCTACCATTCAACCGTTGTACTTCCTTGAAGTTGCGAGGGGATGACATATCCAGAATAGCCTTTACTTTTTCTGAATTAGCTTTGATTCCCCTCACTGTCACCATGTATCTTAAGAACCGGTCATTCTTCACTCCGAACAAGCACTTAGCAAGGTTCAACTTCAGCTTGTTGGCCCTCAGGGTGGCGAACGTTTCTTCTAAGTCAGCTATCATGTCCTTTCCCTTGTCGGTCTTGACCAGGATATCGTCCATATACACTTCGATGTTCCTCCCGATCTGATGCCTGAAGACCTTGTCCATCATCCGCTAGTAAGTTGCCCCAGCGTTGTGCAATCCGAAAGGCATGACATTATAGTAAAACGTGTCATTTGCTATCACAAAGTTGACTTTCTCCTGGTCTTCCAGAGCGAGAGGAACTTGATGGTAGCCTTGATAAGCATCCAATATCAAAATGAAATCACAACCGACCATAGAATCTACGAACCGGTCTATTCGAGCCAAGGGGTAACAATCATTAGGGCAAGCATTATTCAAATCTCAAAAAATCAATACAGACCCATCATTTACCCGGCTTAGGGGCAAGGACTACATTAGCTAACCACGCTGGGAATTGAACTTCTCTTATGTGCCCGACTCTTAACAACTTGCTGACTTCTTCTCTGATAGCCTTGTCCTGTGCTGGTGCAAAATGCCTTCGCCTCTGTTTCACCGGCCGAGCTCTAGGGGATACATGCAAGTGGTGCATGGCTAGAGCTGGGGGGACTCCTTTGATCTCCTCGGTGGCCCAGGCGAAGACATCTCGATGGCTCTGTAGGCAGTCGATAAGATGACTTCTCAGCTCCGGTGCAAGGTCAGTGGTGATCCTCGTAACTCCCTCCGTCTGTTGAGTGTGAATTTGGATCTCCTCGTTTCCGACCTCCCTCTATTCTTCTTTGGGTCCTTCTTCTTCCTGTGGGTCGGCGAGATCAATTTGCAGAGCTTCGTGAGACTTCGGATTCTTGCAGGACTCCGATCTGACCTCCCCACTGTAGCATCATCGAGACACTAGCTGGTCTCCCTCAACCTCGGCCACTTGATCGCCTATCGAAAACTTGATCTTTTGGTGGTAGACCGAGACCACCTTCTGGAATATGCTGAGTGCCGGGGGTCCCAAGATGGCGTTGTAGGATAAGGGAGTATCGACGACCAGGAAGGGAGTCCTCCTCGTCCTCTCCAGAGTGTCACTGCCCATCGACAGCGATAGGGTAATTTGCCCTATCGGCTGTACTCGGTCCCAGTAAAATCGAAGAGTGGAGTCGAAACCGAATGTAGTTCATCCTTGTCAATCTGCATTTGGTCCAAGGTGGCCTTGTACAGGATGTTCACGGAACTACTTGTGTCTACGAAGATACGCTTAATCTCATAATTTGCAATACGTGCAAGAATTACCAAGGCGTCTTCATGAGTAGCTTCTACGTCTTTCAAGTCCTCGGTGTCGAAGGAGATTGTAGGGCCATGATGCTGGCTCCGGCTCATCCCGATGGTGTAGTTCTCTAGCCGACGGGTGTGAGTCTTCCTTGCCCGGTGGGAATCTCCTCCGGTAGGTCCTCTCGAGATCACCCCCACGTGGTTGGAAGGTGAACCACGTGCAAGGGTCTTGCCCTTCTTGGGGTCTCATTCCAAGGAGGGAGATCGACGGGGTGCAACCTCTCGACTCCCCCCCCCCCATCGAATGTGACCGAGATCGATGTCGGACTTCGTTCTCTCCCGACGGCCGTTTACGCGAAGAAAACCTCCGCCAAGGGGACCTCCGGTGATACCCCGTCTTCTTTCACTTTCTCCGAGGTTTGGGGTCTGCTTCCTCACTCAATTTCTTCTTCAGTGTATGACATTCCTCGGTAGAGTGAGTCGTACTGCCATGGAAGTCGCAGTACCTCATCAGTGGCTCTGGCTGCTGGGTGTCCACTGTCTCTACCAGCTTTCGCTTACCAGCCTAATGGTCTTTCCCTGGGCGAAGATCTTTTCCCCGAGCTAGAGCCGGAGGTTCCATCCTTTTTGACCGTACAACGGTTTGAACAGGGACTCGACTGGTTCTTTGTGGCGGGCATATTGCACTTCTTCAACGTTGACGTGCTTGACAAAACGCCCTAGCAAATCATCGAAGTTGGTAGGTGGCTTCTTCATCGAAGATCAGATAAAATCCCTTTCAGAGAGCCCTTGGGTGCAGGCGCTGACGAGGATCTCTGATGTCACAGTTGGCACATCCTGCGCCACTCGGTTGAACCTCTGGATGTAATCCTTGAGCGGTTCCTTCAGCTTCTCCTTGAGGGCGAATAAGTATAACATCATCTTCTGATAGCGACGGCTGTTGGTAAAACGGTGAAGGAAGTGATTCTAAACTCAGGAAGGAGTTGATAGAGTCCTGGGGCAGCCTCTGGAACCATCGCTGAGCGGCCCCTAACAAGGTGTTCGAGAACACCCGGCATTTTACACCATCAATGTATTGGTGCAGGAGTGTCGCATTCTCGAACTTGCTAACATGATCTGCAGGATCTATCTTTCCATCGTAGTTGGCAATCCCCAACCCATAGAACTGCTTCAGCATGAGATCTTCTACAATCTCCAATGAGAAAGGGGTGGAGGGTGCCTTTGAGAAAGCCTTAGGTTCTTCCCTCTTCCCTAGTCCTTCCTCCTGCCTCAGTGTGCTAGAGGCTACTGAGTTTGTCTTCTCCAAATCTCCTAGAGAATCCCATCAGTGTATCGGAACTGCTTCGGCGTGTCCCACGGGTGGTGAGACAAATCTCCGTTGTTGGGGATGCGAGGTGGAGATCCTGGGGATCTCCCCTTGCACAGAGGCTACTCGCTGTGAGATGGCCTACTCGATTTGATGTTGTTCGAGCGCACCTTTGACAGCGTTGGCCACCAGGCGATCTAATTTCTCTTTCATCAGAACAATAGATTGTCCCTCCGGCTCTGCCATCGGTGCTCCTTCTGGTGCTTTGATAGATTCCCACAGACAGCGCCAAACTTGTTCCGGAAGGAATCGAAGTCGACGGCCAGTCACCAGAGTTCAGCCCACGAGGATGATGACAAGAGAGGAAGAGCTCTCACCCTGCGATATTAATACGAGCGTTGATGGGAACACGTCGAATATTGTTCGGCGGAGCCCACTCCGACGCTCAAGTCAGTACGAGAGTCTCTGAGGGAGAAAGAAATAAGGAGAAGTGTTAGTAAGAATGAGCGTAACCCTTTACCTGACGGGTTGGAGTACCTTTTATACTTGAGACGGCAGTTACACATGTCCCTACGTTCTTCTCCACGTCCCCTCAATTGTCGGTTACTGGATAATCCTTGTAATGGTCCTCACAACCATTAAATCCGGACTGTTGCGATAATTAAGGCTTTAATGATCGCATATTAGGGGTCATGATTATCCTATAATTATTAGTGGTAATTCTCCACAGATCCGAAGAAAGAGGACGATTACTTGAGGTCGGGCTACCGGACAAGATGATCCTTGGGCTCCGCTACCCCGAAGTGATCTTGGGGTCCTTTGGTCCAGAAGGGTTCAGGCATCTCTCTTCCCGAGGTGATCTCGGATCCCTGACCTCTTGAGGTGATCTTGGGCAAATGTGTTTCTGGGGCGATCTCAAGAGTGTGCCTGCCCGAGGTAGTCTCAGGGGTCTACCTTTCCGAGGGGATCTCGGAAGTCAACGAAAGAGAGTTATCCGAATTCGATGAATCTTGTCACATAACTTGTTCAGTCCACATGTCAACCACAAAATGCTAAACCCCATTAATATTGAAATCAACTTCTTCTTCCTCTGTGGATGGCCGAGATGAGCAGGGCATAAACGCGTCATTGTCAACAAACAGCCCGATGCTTTGCGCGCCCGCTCCCATCAGGAACCGGCAACGAATGCGGACACGTTCAGTCACCGGCCGTGATATCATCCAAGTGCATTCGAGGCCTCCGTTTCATCTTCAATCACCAGTGCCACGAAATAATTATTAAAGATAAATTTCTGTTTAATAGAGATTTTTTACTTTTTTCCACAATTAACTCTTATAATTTATTATTATCATTTCATCTGCTTCATGAATTAATATGGTGGATATATGTACGAATAATTATTTTAATATCCAAAAACACATTAAACGTCGGAGGATCAATTCCCAATAAATATAAAATAATCAGTTCTATATAAAAGTGCTTATCATTTATCCGTCTTATTTCAAAATTTGAAGATTAACATTATTACTTTTTACACTGATATTATCACTTCAAATGATAATTTTTGTTAATTTTCATCTTTCTTTATAACTGTTCACAGTGATTTTACTTCGGGACGAACCAACAATAAACTAATTACAAAATTATAAGGATATTTTTTAAAAAATAATTAGACTATGAGGAGTTAAATTAACATTTCCATTCCATAGGCTTGAAGTCACTGATGTCTGATGGCGTCTGCACGGTGTCTCGGATGCGGTTGGCGAGCATCGAAGACACTACCATAAAGAAGCCATTCCACAGACTGCTTAGAGTCACCGATCCATTTTCCACAAGGAGAAAGATCGAGGAATAAGAGATCGATCGAATTAGGGATGGCGTCTAAGAGCAAGATTCTAGTGATCGGCGCCACCGGATACATCGGCAAGCACATCGTTCTCGCCAGCGCCCGGGAAGGCCACTCCACCTTCGCCCTCGTCCGTGCCGCCGCTGGCGCCGACCAGCCCCCCGCCAAGGCCAAGATCCTCCAAGACTTCCAGGCCGCCGGCGTCACGCTCCTCCACGTACAAGTTTCATTGCTTGCTTATATATCTGCAATTTTACACAATTTTAGTTTCAGAAAACTTCAATTTGTTTTTGCCCTTACTTTCAATTTCTCTCCATTGAATCCTTCCTTTTTTGTGAAATTAAAACAGGGGGATCTGAACGACCACGGAAGCCTGGTGAGCGCCATCAAGCAAGTCGACGTCGTTATCTCCGCCGTCGGCTTCTCGCAGTCGAAGGATCAAACCAAGATCATCGACGCCATCAAAAATTCCGGCGCTGACATCAAGGTCTGTGATGTTCCTCCCCTTAAATTCCAATCTAGCCACCCAACTTATGCACTCGAAACCAATTGTTGAATTTGCAGAGGTTTTTACCTTCCGAGTTCGGCAACGACGTCTATCGAGTGAACGCCGTGGAGCCGGCTAAGTCATTAATCTTCGATAACAAAGTACAGATCCGAAGGGCCGTGGAGGCTTCAGGGATCGCTTACACTTACGTGTCCAGCAATTTCTTTGCCGGGTACTTCCTCCCAACGCTCGGGCAGGTTGGAGCTACCGGTCTTCCAACCGACAAAGTCGTCGTTTGGGGTGATGGGAACGTCAAAGGTAACACATTAATCTAATTAAATAAAAAATCATTATTAAAAAAGAGTAAATTATTAACCGCCAATAGTTATTAAATATTTTTTTTATTAACATGTTAATTGATAATTTTTTTATTAATTTTTCATTTGACTAAATATTTAAGATCGACAACATTTTTCAATTAATTAAGAAAATTATTTTGTTACCTCTTCTCTTTTCTATATCTCTCTTTACTTCTCTTATTTTAACATGGTATCAGAGCGATAGCTCTTTTTACCTTATGCGTCACTTCTTCTTATACGACGTCTTTTTTGTTTCTTCATGTGACGTTTGATGTCATCGTTTTTATTTTTATTTTTTATTTGAAAAAAAGAGGCTAGTAACTTTTAAAGTGTTTTGTCTCGTCCTCCTCTATTTTTGTTCGTCATCCTCTTTCCTCGTTACTACCACCCGCCCACTCACGGCGTGATAGTAGGGGAGAAGAGGAATAACCTCTGTGTTTTCTCTATTATAGCTTGTGCCTTTTTGCCTAAGCTACAACAAATTTTGCCCAAGCTATAACAACTTTTAGTTCCTTGTTATTTTTTTTTGACGTCAAATATTCAGAGATGTCAAATTTCTCTCCAAATTGGACATAGTAGTATTCAATGTCCTAAAATACTCGACAGAACCTTCATCGGTGGTCCTTTAGCTTTAAGAAGATGTTAAATTTGTCTCCAAATTGGACATACTAGTATGATCAATGTCCTAAAAGACTCAATAGAACATTCATCGGTGGCCCTTCAATTTTAAGAAGATCTTTAAGACACGCAACGACTTCACAAGTCCATCCTAAAGTTCTTTCATCTGTGCTTACTCATGGCAAACATTCAAAATTTTTATTTACTGAATAGTATATTGACACTGAAGTAACTTATCATGTCATATCAGACTACAATATCTTTACAGAAGTACTACCATACACTGGTTCAGATACGAAACAAGTAGGTAATAGTTCAGGTTTGCATATTACTAATTTTAGAAACACATACATTCATTTGTCCAATCGTATTTTTCTCATGCGCAACATCTTTCATGTTCCATCCATTACTAAATTTACTCTCCGTACGTCAGTTTTGCTTTGATAACAATGTATTTTTGAATTTTATCATAATCATTATCTTATCAAAGATAAAGGAACAAATACTACTATGTTTCTTGGATAAATAAAAAATGGTCTCTACTATCTTCAAAATTTTTCAATCAAAGCTTTTATTGGTGAACGCATAAATAAACCAGCCTGGCATGCTCGACTTGATCATCCTTCCCTTCGTATTGTTCAGTTGATCATAAATAAGTATGATTTACCTACTTTATTTATTTTATCTCCATCTCATTCATGTCAGACATGCATGAAATCTAAAAGTCATAATTTATCTTTTTCTTCATCTGAACGCGTTTTCGATTTTCCACTTGAAATAATTCATTCTGATATTTGGGGTCTTGCACCTATCTTATCTAACCAATGTTTCTTATATTATGTTACCTTCATTGATCATTTTAGTAAATACACTTGGCTTTATCCTATGAAAAGAAAATCTGATTTATTTAATATATTCTGTAATTTTTAAAAACAAGTTGAACGATATTTTATTCGCAAAATACTCTCTCTTCATTCAGATTGGGGAGGAGAATATCAAGCTCTTCATCGTCATCTTGTCTCTTGTGGGATTGTTCATCGAGTCTCTTGCCCTCACACTCCAGAACAAAATCTCTCTACTGAGAGAAAACAAAGACATATAGTTAAAACTGCCTTAGCTCTTCTTCATCATACATCGATTCCGCGTAAATTTTGGGATAAAGCTGTTTGTACTGCAGTATATCTCATAAATCGACTTCCTACCCCATTGCTCAATCATAAGTGTCCTTTGAAAAAATTTTATAATCGAACTCCTGAATATACCTTTCTTCGAATCTTTGGTTACGCATGTTATTCATGGTTACGCCCCTACTCTAAACACAAACTTGACTCTTGTTCATTATTATGTGTTTTCCTTGGTTATAGTAATATGCATCATGGGTATCGTTGCTTACATATACCAACTGGACGGATATATACATCACGATATGTTACTTTTGATGAATCTCTATTCCCTTTTTCGGCAGCCTTTTCAATCTCTCCTCCAGATACAGGTGGTACTTTCTTGATGTCACCTAATATTATCAGAAGAGATGCCTTCCTAGGTCCTGCTCCGGAGCTTCCTAATAACTCTTCTATACTATCAGAATCGCCTCAAGTTGCTACTCCAATCATAGAAGTCTCACCAGCCGAAGATAATTTTCTCTCTAGCTCTGGATCCTCGGATAATACAAGTTCGGCGACAAACTCACCATGCCAACCCACTTCCTCATCACTATCAACAAGTGATTCAGATGATAATGCTCCTCGTCGCATGCTTCCCTTAAATGACATAATGCACGTCGCCCACCAATGGCTACTCGATATCCTCTTCCTCGAGCTCTAGTGGTTTCCTCAAAAACTATTGAACCAGCTTGCTTTACACAAGCAAACAAGGATCTAAATTGGCATAATGCAATGACTATAGAATTTGATGCACTTCTTTGCAATGGAACATGGAGCCTAGTTCCGCGCACTCCGTCCATGAATGTTGTGGGCTCGAAATGGATATTCTGTCTTAAGCATCGAGCTGATGGTCCTCTTGAACGGTATAAAGCTCGACTTGTAGCTAAAGGATTTAGTCAACAACCAGGTATTGACTTCAATGACACCTTCAGCCCAATCATCAAAATTACATCTGTCAGATTATTATTATCAATAGTTATTAGTTCTAATTGGTCTATCCGACAATTAGTCGTTTCTAATGCATTTCTTCATAGTATTCTTGAGGAAACCGTATTTATGGAGTAACCACCTGGGTTTATTCATCCACAATTTCTATCTCATGTTTGTCATCTCAAGAAATCTTTATATAGTCTTCGACAAGCTCCTCGTGCATGGTTTCATCGATTATCTAAATGGTTACAGGCTCAAAGATTTTCTAGATCAAAAACTGACTCCTCTCTATTCTACAGACATAATGATGGATCTATGATATTTTTTCTTATTTATGTGAATGACATTCTATTAACTGGCAATGATCAAAAGGGCATCACAAATTTATGAAGTCTTCTCAATCAAGAATGTCCTATTTGAGATTTATGAAATGATCATTTTTTTCTTGGTTTTGAACTTATTCCACATGATAAAGGTTATATCCTCTCTCAAAGCAAATATATTACTGGGTTTTTTCAAAAATCTAAAATTAATGGAGCACGTCCGGTCTCTACACCGATTGCTCCAAATAATGTCTCTACACCTTCTTCCTCTTCGGTGATGGCTGATCCCCAGGTTTATCGAAGTTTTGTTGGAGCTTTACAGTATATTACTATCACGCACCCTGATATTACGTTTGCAGTAAATCGTACTTGTCAGTTCATGCATACTCCCACTGAACAAAATTGAGAAGGTATAAAAAGAATACTTCGTTATCTCAGAGACACTATTCTACATGGTCTTTTTTTATATCAATATTCATCTCGAGATTTACATGCTTATGACGATGCGGATTGGGTAAGTTTTCCTGAAGATAGACGCTCTACTAGTGGATATGTAATATTTCTTGGACGAAATCTTAACTCTTGGAATTCGAAAAAGCAACCTACAGTATCTCGTTTAAGCACTGAAGTTGAATATAAAGTTATAGCCAATGCAACGTCAGAAATTATTTGGCTTCAATCCTTTCTTTCGGAACTTCGTCTTGCATCGCATATTGCACCAAAAATTTAGTGTGATAATATTGGAGCAGCATATCTTACATCAAATCGAATATTTCATGCTTGTACAAAATATGTTAAAATTGATTTTCATTTTGTTCGAGAGCGCGTGACAAGCAAATAATTATTTGTTTCTTATATCTCTGCAGAAGATCAGATTGCTGATATCTTTACCAAGCCATTATCCATACAACGTTTTAGAAGATTATCATGCAAACTCAATGTCAGAGATTTCCCTTTAAATTTGTCGGGGGGGGGGGGGGGGGGGGGGGGGGTAAAAGAGAATAAATTATTGACTGCGTTAATAATTATTAGTTATTTTCCTTATTGATCTGTTAATTGACAGTTTCATTATTAATCCGTTAATTAACTGTCTGGGTAAACTTTTTTTTTTGTCAAAGTGACTTATCCCAAGTGGTAAGCATGGAGACATGTGTTGCTTAAGGTTCCGGGTTCGAGTCCTCTTAGCAACAAAATTTAAAAAGTCCTCTCTTTGAGAGGTCTGTTGACTGAGGTGCTGTTTTGACAGTGAACGCTCTTATCAACTAGTGAAACCGTGCCTCCAAAAATCCCTTAGGGGGTTCTGAATATGGGGCCGCTTTGGCGATGGGGTCGGTTACTAAAAAAGTTTACCCGGACAATTTTTGAGTAAACGTAACATAAAGAGTCTTGGGATGTTGATGGATCTTCCTTGGTTTCCTGGGAGTGAGTTCCTCCCTCTCGAGACGGCCTCATATTCTATCGCCTGGAATAGCAACGTCGTTGCCATTACATCCCGGGATTGGCCATGAGACATATATTTCCATTAAGATTCTTTTGTGGAGCGCGAACCCTGGGACGCTGGGCTTCTAGATCGCCCACTGTGAGCGTTTCCTGATTTACCCTAACGGCCGGTGGGAAACTTTCGTGAGGCCGGACCGGTCATCCGAGGTTGAAAAAAATTCATTAATCATTTTTTTCGTTAATTAATAATTTCTTTATTAATTTTTCATTTGAATATCCTAAGACTTCTTCTCTTCTCTATCTCCCTCTACTTCTCTTATTTTAACGATTATTATTTCAGTATTTAATTGTGATTTTCTATCTTCTTATTTTTTTTCCCCCAATTCAACAGTTGTGTTTGTCGACGAAGATGACATCGGAACATACATTGTCAAAGCAGTGGACGATCCCAGAACATTGAACAAGGTTCTGTATCTGAAACCACCAAGCAACATCCTATCGCACAACGAGCTTGTTTCTCTTTGGGAAAAGAAAGTCGGCAAGACCTTCGAGCGGGTCTATCTTTCTGAAGAAGAAGTTCTGAAGAAGATTCAAGGTTCTACTTGACCCAAAAAAATGCTCTCTCTTTGACTTGTGATTTAACTGATCGTTCAATCGTTGTTTATCCTTTTTCTCTTTCAGAATCTCCTGCCCCATTGAACGTGATTTATGCAGTTAATCACACGGTCTTCGTCAAGGGCGACCCCACTAACTTCGAGATCGACAAATCATTGGGGGTGGAGGCCTCGGAACTCTACCCCGATGTCAAATATACTTCTGTCGATGAATACCTGAATCGTCTTCTGTAAGAACAAGTAGAACATTGTCACTTTTCAGTTTCAGTATTTGTGGAATCAAATAAATTGTATGTTCATGTTTGTTATCTGCGTGAATTCCAGGGTATTCTCTACCCCGATGTCAATTATTTAATAAGATTATATTAAATAATTAAAATTATTTAAATTTATAAAAATCACTTTAAAAAGATTATAATTATTATGAAATTATTGTAATAATCATTCTAATAATATTATAACCATTAAATAATTACTACAATAATATAGTAATTAATTAATACTTGTTACACTAGTGCAACACTACTATACGAACCGAGTTAATACTTGTATCTGGTGAAGCTAAAGAGCAGGGTGGAAACATGACATAACTCATTCGACATTCTTGTCGACATGTATCTGGTCCAGAGCCGTCTTATACACGATATTGGCAGAGCTACCTATATCCACAATGATGCGTCTAACCTCGAAATTAGCTATTCAGGCGAGGATTACCAGTGCATCTTCATGAGGGGCTTCCACGTCCTCCAGATCGTCAAGGCCGAATGAAATAATATGCCATGGCGCTTGCCTTTGCCCGTCCCAATGGCTTAATTTTCCAGCCAGCGGGTATGAGTCTTCCTTCCATGATGAGAGTTTCCTCCAGTCGGACCTCCTGAGATTACTCCCACATGGCCCGATGGAGGTCTGCAAGCCGGAGGTTTGCCCTTCTTGGGATCCCTTTCAGAGAAGATAGACTGATGGGACACTATCTCTCGACTTCTTCCTCTCAAAGGCGATCGAGACCGACGCCTGAATCTGTCCTCCCATGATTGTCGTCGATGAGGGGAAGGGCTTCGGAGAGGGGATCACCGTCGATACCCTGCTTTGTTCCACCATTTGTGGGGCTTGGCGTCCGCATCCTTAGACCTCCTCTTCTTGAAGGTATAACACTCCTCTGTAGAGTGCGTTGTGATGGCGTGGAAGTCGCAGTAGTTCTTCGGTGGCTCGGGTCCCGCGGTGTCGACCGACTCCACTAACCTCTTCTTGCCGTCCCAGTGATCCTTCCCTGAGCGAGGATCTTTTGCTCGAGTGGGAGTGGGTGGTTCTCTCCATCGGATCGTACCGAGATCTGGATAGGGACTCCTGCCGAATCCTTGCGGTGGGCGTGCTACACATATTTGACTTTGACGTGCTTGACTGACCACCCCAATAAGTTGTCGAAGCTAGTTGGTGGCTTATTTACCATCGACCGAAAAAAATCTCCTTCAGAGAGTCCTTGCGTGAAGCCGTTGATGAGGATCTCTGAGGTGGCGGTTGGCACGTCCTAAGTCACTCGATTGAAACGCTGGATATAGTCCTTCACCGGTTCTTTGGTCTTCTGCTTGAGCGTGAACAGGTTCAAAGTCGTCTTCTGGTATCGTCGGCTGCTGGCGAAGTGGTATAGGAAGACAATTCTAAACTCCATAAAAGAGTTTATCGAATTTTGGGGCAACCTCTAAAACCATCTCTGGGCAGCCCCTGATAAGGTGTTCAAGAACACCCGACACTTCACACCGTCTGTGTATTGGTATAAGAGAGTCGCGTTCTCGAACTTGCAGATGTGGTCCTCCAAATTCGTCTTCCCATCGTAATCAGCAATTCCTGGACCACAAAATTGCCTAGGCATGGAATCCGCTATGATGTCCGAAGAATAAGGGGTAGATGGAGACTTCATGAGGGGCTTTGGAGGCCTCCATCTTTCCAGGCCCCTCCTCTTGCCGTAAAACGCTGGAGGCGATGGAATGTGCTCTCTCTATTTCTCCCAAGGAATCTCATCGGGGTGTTGGAGCTATCATTGCGGTCCCGCCGATGGCGAGACGGATCTTCGATTTCGGTGATGCGAGACTGACATTCTTGGGATTTCGGCTTGCACCGAAGCCACTCGTCGCGAGGTGACTTGCTCAATCTGATGTTGCTCCAGCGCTCCTCTGACGACGTTGGTGACTAAACGATCCAACTCTTCCCGCATCAGAATGATGGGTTGTCCTTCTGGATCTGCCATTACGGTGCTTCTTCTAGTGCTTTGATGTTTCCCACAGACGACGCCAAACTTATGCCGGAAGCGAACGGCGGGGATGACGAGTCACCAAATCTTAGCCCACGACGACGATGATGGGGAGAGAATGTCCACGCCCTGCGAGATTAACACGAGCATTAAAGGGAACGCACCGGAAGATTTTCCGGTGGAGCTCTCTCTGACGCTCAAGTCAGAATTCTCCCTTTTTTGGAGGACAACGAGGAATCAAATTGCTATAGTCTCGAAAAATTTCCCCTTACCTAGATGGCGAGACAACTTATATACCTGAGGTCTTTATCACACGTGTCCTCACGTTCTCCTCCACGTTCCTCAATCATCGGTTACTTGATAAATATCCTTTCTTTTGGTAACGACCATTACGATCATTAAAACCTTAATTATCATGTGTTGCGAACAATAATCATCCGATGACTTTCTTGTTCTGGAAGGAGGAACAGATACTTGAAGTCGGGCTTTCTGATCCCTATATTGATCTTTGGGCTCCACTCTCGCAAGTGAGTCTCGGAGTCTCATCTCTCGAGCTGACCTCAGAGCCTTCATCTATTTTCCCGAGATAGTCTCGGGAGCCCGATTCCCGATCTGACCTCGGGGGCTTTCATACATTCTCCCGAGGTAGTTTCGAGAGCCCGATTGTCGATCTGACCTCGGGACACTGATTCGGCGGGCCCTGTCACGTAGCTTCCTTGTGCCACGTATCCATCCCGAGATGCTCATCCCTATGACCTACTAACCAATAAATAGAGAAACACTACAAGAAAACTCAGGATTACTGACGGAATTACCGACGGAATTATTTTCCGTCAGTATTTTTCTGACAGAATGTGTATTCCGTCGGAATTTACTGACGGAATAAATTTTCCGTTAGTAAATCCATTGTTTCCCGTCGGCAAATTAAAATACTATCCGGCCGGAATAAATTGGTTCCGACGGAATAGCAGTTCCGTTGGAAATTTCCGACGGAATTAATGTTCCGTCGGAAATTTCCGACGGAATTAATGTTCCGTCGGAAATTTCCGACGGAATTACTGATCCGTCGGAAATGACCTCTCCCGTCGACGGAACAGTCTCTCTGCCGGGGGGAAAAATTTCCGCCGAAAAAATTGAGTGTTTCCGACGGAACAGTAATTCCGTCGGAAATTTCCGACGGAACAGTAATTCTGTCGGAAATTTCCGACGGAACTTCTATTCCGTCGGAAACCCCCGACGGAATAGTAATTCCGTCGGAGATTTCCGACGGAACTAGTGTTCCATCGGAAATGGGTTTTCGGCGCCATAAATTAGGGCGTGCCCTAATTTTTCCTCACGCGCGCCTTTTCCTCACGCGAGCTCGCTCCGGACTCTCGCCGCCGCCGCTCGCTCTCCTCGTCTCGTCGGTAAGCCTTTCTCCCTATTTTTCCTCGCTCGACTGTCGGCGCCTCTTCCCTCACGCGCGGCTTGTCTCCGGCGTTCACAGCCTCGGCGGCGTGCGCCTTCACAGCCTCGGCGGCGTGGCCCAGGCGCGTGGCCGAGGTGGCACGGCGACAGCCCTGGGGCCACGCCGGCGGCCCTGGGGCCACGCCGGGGGGCCTGGGGGCACGCCGGCGGCCTCCCCTGGCTTGCCGGCGTCCCCTGCTGCCTGGGGGCACGCCGGCGGCCTCCCTGGCTTGCCGGCGTGCCCCTGCTGCCTGGGGGCACGCCGGCGTGCCCCTGCCGCATGGGGGCACGCCGGCGTGCCAAATCGCACGCCGGCGTGCCAAATCGCACGCCGGCGTGCCAAATCGCACGCCGGCGTGCCAAATCGCACGCCGGCGTGCCAAATCGCACGTCGACGTGCCAATTCGCACGCGCGGCGTGCCAATTGTGCTGTCGGGCAGCCCTGGCAAGTCCAATTGGGCTCACCGGTAGGCTACCGGCCCAATATGGCCGGCAGGCCCAATTGGGTTGGCCGGCTAGCCCAATCGGGCTGGCCGGCTGGCCGGCTGGCCCAATAGCCTGGCTGGCCCAATTGGGCTGGCCCAGCCAACCCAATTAGCCTGGCTGGCCCAATTGGGCTGGCCGGCTGGCCCAATTGGGTCGGCTAGCCCAATTGGGTCGGCCGGGCCCGCAGGTGATTGGCTCAATTGGCTGTTGCGCTTGCCCGTTTGGATCTAGCGTGCCAATTCGGTTGTCGTTGTAGCAATTCGAATTGAGGGCTGCCCAATTGACACGTTTTGTTACCTTAATACTGTATTATTTGTTATTAATTAGATTTTGTTTGTACTTTTATAGGTTACTGCAGTTGCTGCTTCCCTTCTAGACTTGTACTTGATTTAAGGTATCTATTTTATTTGTATTTTGGTTGCAATGCTTACATTATGTGTTTGATTATTGTAAATTTAATTTGTTATTAGTATATGATGTAAATTAGTAATTTATTAGAAATTATCTTACTTAGATTGTTCTAACTAGTACGTGTTTTCACTGTTTATATAGATTGATCTTAGTTGTTACCTTGATAGTTGTTACCTTGATAGTTTGTTTATGACATGTAATTAATATCAAATTGTGATATAGGTTTAATTTAATTTTATTTGTTTGATATTCTCATCCTACAACTGAATTACTCATTATTAGGCAAAAATGTATATGAACAAAGCTTGGATGTACAACCGATTAGATAAGGGATTTATCAGAGATGATTTTGTTTCTGAACTGGAAACTTTTATGAACTTTGCTAAAAGTCATCCAGAATGTTTGAATGGTTCTGAATTACGATGTCTATGTAATCACAAAAAATACAGAAACAGAGCTTATCGTGATGAGGACACTGTAAGAGTTCATATATGTAGAAATGGATTTGTGCCAAATTATTATAATTGGTACTGTCATGGAGAACCTTATATGTACGAACCAATTGGACCTTCTGCTGGTTCAACATCTGATATAAATGTTGTTGCACCTGATACAACAACTAATATTGGAATGCAAACAATGGTTGAGGATACAATCAATGTTGTTCAATTTTCTCATGTAGATGATATACCAACACAAGAATATCAACAATTATCTGAAATGTTAAATGTCAGTGAAAGAGAACTGTGGGAAGGCATTCCTTCTGGTCATTCCCAACTTTCAGCTACTGCAAGATTATTAAATCTGAAAGCAGAACATCATTTTTCAAAAAGATGCTACGATGACATATGTCAATTGATGTCTGAGTTGCTTCCTGCTGATAACATAATGACCGATAGCTTTTATAATACCAAAAAATTGGTCAATGGTTTAGGTTTGCCATTTGAGAAGATTGATTGTTGTATCAATAACTGCATGATATTTTGGAATGAAGACAATGAACTGAGTGAATGTAAAATATGTGGTAATCCTCGTTATAAGCCTCTTACTCGCATACCTGGGAAAAAAAAGAAAAAGATTGCTTGGAAATGTATGTATTACTTTCCATTGACTGCAAGACTTCAACGTTTATATGCATCTACTGCTACAGCTAGTCAAATGATATGGCATCATGAGCATGTACACGAGGGAGGTCTAATGTGTCATCCCTGTGATTCCCCTGCATGGAAACATCTTGATAGTGTGTTTCCTTCATTTAATATGGAACCACGGAATGTGCGATTGGGACTTTCTGCAGATGGATTTCAACCATTTGGTCAATCAGGACAATAATATTCTTCTTGGCCAGTTATATTAACACCGTATAATTTACCGCCATGGATGTGCATGAAAGATGAATTTATGTTCCTTACTATACTGATTCCTGGTCCAAGCAATCCTAAAGAGAAGATAGATATTTTCCTCCAACCTTTGATTGCTGAGTTGAGTGATTTATGGAATGTAGGGTCCTTGACTTATGATGTTGCAACCAAAACTAATTTTACATTACATGCTGCTTTATTATGGACAATCAGTGATTTTCCAGCATATTCGATGTTGTCAGGATGGAGTACATCGGGAAAATTTGCATGCCCACATTGCATGATGGACTCTGATGCATTTTCATTACCTTGTAGTGGAAAAGTTTCTTGGTTCGATAACCACCGTAAATTTTTACCCATTGATCACCCTTTTCGGCGAAATAAAAAAAATTTCCTAAAGAATGTTTCCGTCAGCAAATCTCCTCTAGTCATTGCTTCAGGTGAAGATATTATTGGTCAAATTGACAGTTATGGTTTTCTCCCAGTTTCTCAACCTGGTGCGGATGACATAAACAAGTACATTGTCCGGATGTGCAAGTGTGGATGGAAGAAAAGGAGTATATTTTGGGATCTACCCTATTGGAAGTATCTGCTAATTCGACATAATTTAGATGTTATGCATGTTGAAAAAAATGTCTTTGATAATATATTCAACACTGTGATGAACATCCCTGGAAAAACTAAAGACACTGCAAAATCACGTGAAGAATTAAAAGAGCTAGTTAACAGACCAGAATTGCATCAGGATGAAACATCTAACAAATATCCAAAGGCTTGTTATACATTGGACAAAGATGGAAAGTAAGCATTATGTAGTTGGTTGAAAGAAATAAAATTTCCTGATGGATATGCTTCTAATATGAGTAGGTGCGTCGATATGAACAGGTTAAAGATGTTCGGAATGAAAAGTCATGACTGTCATGTGTTTATGCAAAGACTTATTCCAGTAGCTTTTCATGACTTACTTCCTCAAAATGTTTGGGAAGCGCTCACAGAATTGAGTTTATTTTTTAAAGATCTGACATCAAGGTGTATTATGATGGATGATATGGTTCGGCTAAAAACAAACATTCCTCTAATACTATGTAAACTAGAAAAAATTTTTCCTCCTAGCTTTTTTGATTCAATGGAACATTTGCCAGTCCATTTACCATACGAGGCTGAAATAGCTGGACCTGTTCAGTATAGATGGATGTATCCATTTGAACGATTTTTGAGGAAATTGAAAAATAATGTTCGTAACAAAGCAAGGGTTGAGGGGTCAATAAGTAATGCTTATCTTGTTGAAGAAGCTTCCTCGTTTTGCTCATATTATTTTGCTGATCATGTAAAAACCAGACATCGCAAATGTCCAAGAAATTATGATGATGCTCGACCGATCGACCCTTCAATGCTTTCTATTTTCAAGTATCCTGGCAAGGCAATTGGTGGAGCTTCATCTAGATGGTTAACTGAACAGGAATACCATGCTGTCAGGACATACATACTTCTAAACTGTAATGAGGTCAAACCATATATAGAGTAAGTTACATTCTCTAATAAAATTTACATTCATTTTAAAATGTTAAAATGTGCATTTTAAATTGAATAATTATCTAATACATCTTTGGCAGCTTATACGAACAACAATTGTATATGCAAAATCCATATTTTGGTGCCAATGAAATAGCAGTAAAGTTGGAGACAGAATTTGCATTATGGTTCCAACTATATGTAAGTTACATCAATATATGTAATTTTGAGTTTTAAGAAATATTATTCAATCTTCTAATTTATGTTAACATTATTTTCATAGGTGAAAGATCGTAGAATTTCAAATGTCGAAGATGATAGGATATTGAATCTTGCATCAGGTCCTCTTCGTAAAATAATAGTTTACTCTGGTTACTATGTTAATGGCCTAAAATTCCATGTCAGACACTGAGAATCAAACAGGTTAACCTACAATTCTGGTATATGCGTTAAAGGATCTATGGAGAATAGTAACATTGAGTTCGATTATTATGGAATACTCGACGAAATCATAGAGGTTGAATACCCTGCGTTACCTTTAAAAAGATGTGTGTTGTTCAAATGTGCATGGTACGATCCGACTCCAAGAACAGGTACTCGAATACATCCAAATTATAATTTAGTAGAGGTGCACGGGAACAAAAGGTTTAATAAGTTTGAACCATTTATCTTTGGAGTACAAGCGGGTCAAGTTTTCTATCTTGAATACCCTACGAGGAGACGAAGATCTAGTCAATGGATGTCTGTGTGTCGAATGAAGGCTCGGTCAAATATAGAAATGCCGAACACCATCACTTCACTAAATCATGATGCAATGCAAAATGATCATGTAGAGAGATATTCAGTTGATTCTCAACTCCAGTCTACATCCCAATTACTTGTAGATATTAATGTTACCTACGAGAATATAGATGATGGAGATATGTCTAGCAGTGACGAAAATGTTGAACTAATAGAGTCTAGCGATGAATATTTAGAAGATGATACTATTGATTAATGTGTCATTTCAGATCAAACTGGATACAATATTTTTTGGTGTATCATGTAAGTTATGTATTCATTTTATCTCTTATTTATATGATCATGTCTCCAATCCTTATAATGATCTATAGTAATTTTTGTGTGCAGATACTATTATGGCACAGCAGCAGGATGATCAGCAGCCAGTTATACTTCATGGCTACAAGACTCTTAAAATCGTTGGAGACTCGTAAGTAATTATGATTGTTAATAACTTTAAGTTTAATTATAATAAATTTTTAAAAACTAATATAATTTATATGCAGATTTTATCCTGAAGGCCACCGAGTATCCAGTTATATAACTGGCAAATTTAAAGAAAGAGCCTGCGCTGCTGGCATAACATGGAGACATGTAGACGACGAGACGAAGACTTTTTATTATAATGAATTTGTTGTAAGTATATTTAATATATTGACTATTCTAATACATAATATTCTAATACATAATTGAATAAACTCTGTTTAATAAATTGTATTGCAGAAAAAATATACATGGGAGGATGGTCACGAGGCAGAATTCAAAAGTACTTGGAATTCTTATTGTGCCAAATTGTATCGTGACCATATGTATTATCTGAGGAAAAAAGCGTTGCGACTGCCATATGTGGATGTCGAGATTTGGGGTGTATGGACGGCCACCTGGGCTGAAGAAAGATGGAAAGAAAATGCTGAGAAGGCACGTGCCAATAGAAATACAGAGCCAGGTGGCCCGAGCACCGGAACAGGCCGACATTCATCTGGATCGAAGTCTATTGTCGAGCATACAATGGACTTGGTAAGTAAATTCAAAGTTATGCAAGTAAATTTTATATTTATCATTTATCATACTCGTATATTTTGGTTCTAATAATTTTTTATAAATAGGAACGAGATCTTGCTCGCCAGCCCACTTGTATGGAGATATTTATGAAGACCCATAAGAAGAAAGATGGGTCTTTTGTCGATTCTCGATCACAGACCATACATGTACAAATCTTATTTTGATTATTTATTTAATTGTTTTTATCTTTATTAATATGATAATTTAATTTCAATATTAATCCGATATTTTTTTACAGGATCAAATTACAAATAGAGTGGCCGAGGCATCTCAGCCTGCGATAGAGGGGGGAGAGGCACAGACATTGTCCACCGACCAGCTGAATGAGATATACTATGATGTTGTCGGTGGACGGACAAAAAACTCCACCCTCTATGGGCTTGGCTCATAGGCCAAAGTTGCCTTCAATCGCCTGAGGATGCCCAGGGGTCGTGCCTCTTCGTCTTCTTCTTCAGAGATGGAGTCGTTACGTCAAGAAAATCATGAACTGCGCAGCCAAGTTGTCTCCATGAATCAGAGGATGGATAGTTGGGTAGCCAATCAGGAGCAGCAGAGAGCGGCGGACGAACGGAGACATAAAGCTTTGGTGGACCATATGAACGCGGTCATAGCTAATTTATCTCAAACACAACCATCGCAACACGGTTTTGAGTCACAGGAGACTCAAGATCCAACCGACATGGAAGAGTAGATTTTTTTGAGGTATATGTTAAAGTATGCCACGTGTTTTATTTCAATTATGTTAAATTTATTATTCATTATTTGCACTTTAATAAATTATATTTTTATTTTGCAGGACTCTGGGTACAGGTAGACATCCTTATAGTAGAGTTATTTTGCAGTTGAGTTATTTTATTTTAACCTATCTATTTTTACTTTTTATTTTATTATTTGATATTTAGTGTAATAATATTTGTATCATGCAGTTTAACCTATCTAATTTTTTTTTTTTTGCAGTTTAACTTATCTATTGGATAGGGGCCTTCATCTGGATTTTGCATGAAACTGTCATATTTATCAAAGATTGGATGATTAATCAGGTTTCACCAATGCATGGCTAGGTTGGTATAAGAAAAGTAGCATGATAGTGTGATGTTCTGCTATGCTCTTGTTCTGGTTTATGAACTTAAGTTTAGTAGTGTGCAGTGTCGTTGGAGATCAAGGAGGTATTTGTTCTGGTAGATTATTTTGGTACTATACTTTTAGCTTATCTCAAGATATGTTTGAGGAGCCCAGAGTCTTGAATGCTCCAGAAACAATTGCGTTATCATTTCAGGTAGTAATTTAGAGCATTAGTCTGTTTGCTTCTTTGATAATCATGAAAATTCGCATGGAAAGTGATGTTTCAATGAACATAGCATCTTTCATCCCATTGTTTGCCCTTTTTCTCATGCTGAAAGCCGGAAGTGTTCTGCAGTTAGCGATGATTAGTCTTCAATGTGCCAAAGAAATGCTACGGAGGAAACCGAATCCTGAGTAGTTTTATTTCACTCTTCTGAACATCTTTTCAGTTTGGTGTTAGACATGCTACTTACTGATAACATGTTAGTAAATACAAGAGTAACTTAGCAAAACCTCCAGTGTTTAGGGAGGCATGGCTCATTTCTGACCAGTGCAATTTTAACTATCTATATGTTTTCTTCGAGAAATTGATTTAGCCTTGTCATTTTTTTAGCACAAACAATCTGATTTACTCCAGCAACTTTTCATGTGCATTGTGAAGTAAATGAAGAGAAAGGGTTTTTAGGGTTATACATTTATGCATTACAATGCCACGAAGGGATCCTCACGATAAAACTCAATGCTCCTTGTGCCATAAATGATGGATCAGTGTTAAAGTTTATTCTCTTGACAGTGAAATTGGATTTGCCTTTGCATATGTAAATATTCAGTCAGCTGGAATTTGCAGGTACTTCTCTGATGTTAAACCTGGGGTGGATGAGCATACTTTCTTCGTAGAAACTACTGGAAATTCAAGGAGTCTCGTTCTGGATGCAGTTGACAGTTCTTGGTGCTTGACGCCGTCAAAGGCTAGAGATCCTTCTCTTCTCCAGAGCTCCTATCCTCAGCTTCAGTCACTTCAAGATCTTGGTCAGATGACAGGTAGTTCCACCTCAAGACAGCAGCAGCATTCTTTCATCGGCAGCGAGTTCGGCCTTTACAGCTACTTTTGCTTCTTGTAATTTATGGATGTTATTATCATGACATATTGATATTGTAAGTTTATGTTGTATTATATTCTTAATGTTTGTTTGAGAAATATTATATTTTTGTTGTCAAATATGAATGTATTGTGTTTTAGTATGTGAATATTGTATTGTGTTTATAGTCTGTGAAAAAAATTATGTCAATATTTGTAATATTAGTATCAGTTGAGGATAAAATATAATTTGTTTGTTTATATTTTTTTTTAAATTCCCGACGGAATACCGACGGAAATAGATTATCCGTCGGGAATGTATCAACACAATTTATCAGCAATATTTCGAAATTTCCGACGGAAACAGTGTTTCCGTCGGGATTTCCCGACGGAAACAGTGTTTCCGTCGGGAATTCCCGACGGAAAAACACTTTCCGTCGGGAATTCCCGACGGAAAAACACTTTCCGTCGGAAATTTCCGATGGAAACACTGTTTCCGTCGGAAATTTCCGACGGAAAAAACACTTTCCGTCGGAAATTCCCGACGGAAAAACACTTTCCGTCGGAAATTTCCGACGGAATCACTGTTTCCGTCGGAAATTTATTCATCCCCACATTCTTGTTTTTCCGACGGGATTGAATTTCCGCCGGATTTCCGTCGGTATTGACCGACGGAAAATTCCGTCGGTACATGTTTTTCCCGACGGACCCATATTTCCGTCGGAAATATTGTCCCCGACGAATAATTTTCCGTCAATATTTTTTCCGTCGGAATTCCGTCGGGAATAGTTTGTACCGACGGAATTCCGTCGGTAAATTCTGTCGGTAATCCTGAATTTTCTTGTAGTGAAACAACCGAAGGTACTATATTCCATTTAGCTTTTGCAAGGTTGTCACAGCAGAAGGGACATGTCTATGTGTCGGACCATAATCAAGTAAAAGGGGTATAAGAGGAGAACAAGTCTTGAGCCATTTACGACATGGGGTTGATAAATTACGAAATAGTTTTCTGAAGCACGTTTATCATCAAGTGACTCCCACTTCTCAGACTCAATATAATGCTTGTACCACTCTAGCTCCTTCATGGAAAGATGCATATGCCGCTAACCGAGCTAAGGTTCCTTCAAAATTCTGCACAGAGAATTTAATTGCCAAGAGTGATGAGAGTTTTTGCCCAGCAAGTCAACACGCAACAACTAATGAAGCTGTGTCATATTCAAACAAACTTAGATTTGAACATAATATAGTGAAAACCGGAGCTAATTATAGTAAACCATCCATGAGAAATCCTCAAAAAGAAATCCGAACATTTCGACAATAAGCCCCAAACAAACTATTTCAGAGCCTCAACCAAGTGCCAATGTTGGACCAGGTAACAGATAAACATAGGATTACCTATTCAATTTCATGAAAATTTTCTACCGGCCACTAGGGTAAATCGAGAAACGCTCGCGGTGGGCGATCTAGAACCCTAGCGTCCCAGGGTTCGCACCCCATTTGGAGGAAAAATTCTTGTAAAATATATCATAACTAAGAATCAAACCATGGATGTCTAAGATAACAACTAATCGCTCTACCACTACACCTACCGCGGATGCCTCAACTAAGAGCAGCACAATATGCACATAATCCTTAGGGTGCGTTTGGTTGGGGGTTATCCTTGATAACCTTGGTGTTGTTGGATAGCTTGGCGGGTTTCCTAAGTGAATACTTGGTCGTCCATGAGAGACCTCTCCATGTCCACGGATTAAAAAATTTAATCCGAATGGAGACCTATCTCCCAAACGACCGTCTCATCATCGTACCAATTGATTCGAGTTACAACTTAGCCAAATTCAAAGTTCAAGCCTTGTAACTCGCCTAACTAATTGGTCGAGGAAAAGATGACGAGCTGATCTCTGATTTTTATGTTTATTATCGGGGTCCATGACATGATTAATTATTATAATTAATTATCAAAAAATTAACACAACAATAATTAATCAACCACATAAAATTATAAGATCAATGAAGGAGTCATGAGAGAAAATATATCATTCGTTACCTTACGATATTCTATTGTAAGACCCTCCCCTCTTGGACGATGTGTGGGAGACAATCTACCAAGATTCGGAATCACCAAGGTCTTCCAATTAATCGCTTCTTCACGCACCAACCAAAACCCTAGAGCTAGGGTTTGCCGCCGGCCTTCTTCCTCCTCTCCTCCTTGTGCCGCCGGCCTTCCAAGGACTCCAAATCCAGCCGACCACAAGGAAGCACCAGAGAGGAAGCTAAAAAAGAGGATGAAGAAGAAAAGAAGAAAAGAAAGATCCTTTCTTGCCTCCAAAACCTGTCTGTTCCCTTAGCCCTAGCTAGCGGCGCCGCAAGGAAGGAAGTTCCTTGCCGCCGGTTCTTCCTCTTCCTTTGCTTGTGTCCGGCGCCAATCACCACTAAGGTGATGAGAAGAGATCGGTGGAGAGAAGAAGCACAAGAGATAAACACGGAATCTCCCCTTTCCTAGCTTCAAATCAGCCACCACTTTCCCTTCTACACGCCGGCGCCCACTAGCCCTAGGAGAGAGGAAGAGAGAGGGAAAGAAGAGAGAAAGCCCAAGGTTTGATGATCAATTCTATTGCCTTGGTTTCATGATTTCATGGGGTATTTATAGGGCTACAATAGGGACCATGTGGAGGAGTTGGGTCTTGGTCTGCTAATGGATCCAAACCCGATCCATTAATGAAGAATCATTCCACTAAAGGTTCTCCATTGCACTACCTCACCAACCCCCATATTTACATATAGGCTCCACCTATTATGAGTACAATTTCTCCCTGTGTTTAAGATATCGAATGCCCGTTGATTAATTTAAATTATTGACAATTTTAATTAATCAACCTCTAACTCCTTGACTAGTACCATTCATCCTTATCATCATGTTGGACCAAGTCCACCTGCAGGATTTAACATGATGAACCTTATGAGCTCATCAAGGGGACATCATCATTCCGACTCACAAGGACATAGATTCTGTCTATAATCAACGACACACCATGTAAATAATATTATTTCCCAACTTACCGGGCCTATCGATTTAGCAGAATAAATCTCGCTCGTTGGTAAATCAAAGAAATAACTACTAAGTACAAGTGCCCGTTATTATATCAGGATTCAGAGCATGTATTCCATAATATAAATCGAGGTCTGATCCAATTATAAAGTTAATATAAATTGGATTACCTCTATGTCAGTCCTGCTCAATGCACACAAAGTGCACTAATGTAATTCTATGGTCAAGATAAACCACACCAAATTACACTACAACCATCCTAATGGTTTGTTCAACTCTATCTCGGTTGTGAGTCTCTTCTTATACTCTTCAAGGAACTAATAACATAATCTTTTGTGTGTCACCACACACCATGTTATCTACAATGCAAAGCATCAGACAGTTTGCACATACTAATATAAACATGCAACAGTGATCCTGTGATTCGCATTCAAAATGTAGATGTTCATACAGAAAAGACAAGGCTTTTAGTATACATCCTAACATGTTATTATCCAAGGTTATCAATGAAAATCTTATTTGGTTTACATAATCAGCGATTCCCAAGTAATGATCTATGTTCGACATATCAGCAAAAGGAGAATGTAACCCGGAATCGAAAACCCTTAAAAAAGTAAGGTTTTTCTTGATTCCGGGGTTATAAAACTTATTATTCTAAAATTATCCTCTAATATTTACATTTAAGATGAAAATAACCATTATAATTTATTGAAGTATTATTCGCGACCGACAATCGATAACGAAGGTCGGTAGTGACCGGTTAAAATTAATTGTGACAGCCCAATACGCACGCATATGTTTGAGAACCATTACCTAGACTTGGCCAGATGACGCGACTCTTTTTCTAGAATTGAGTTAATTTAGTTCTATTTTAATTTTTTTTAATATGAATAAACGAACAAAAGTGACACTAATATAATTGATTCAGCCTCGTGTAATATACGTAATAATAAAATGTAATATTGGTGATTGATCATACATATCAAAAGAATCATCACAGAAGACGCAGTCCTTAATTTTCATATTATTATTATAATTGACGTGTCTAATTTCTAAAATTATTAAATTACACAGAGTTTAACATAAAAATAAAAAAAATAAGTTAAATATTATAAAATTCAGAAAATATATAGTTGGAACAAAATAAGGGCCGGAGTCTATCTTGAGTTAGGGTGGGTTTTAGTCCACCTAATTTTCTAAAAAACGTATAATAATTTTTATTTTATTTTATTTTCAATTTCATCGTAAATTCATCCAATTTCTGATTGATTGTCATAAGAAAACTATCATAAAATAATATCGGATTCTAACTCAATCTAATATAAGGAATATTGCATGGATTTTATGGTTTGAATCAGAATATTTACATAAGAAATGGTGAAAATTATATTCTACTTCAAGCAAGTCATGCACGAGTTATTCTCCTTCAATTTCCATCATTTCATCAGTGTGCTTTCTTGGAGTTTAAGTCATAATTGTGTGCATTGGAATCTTAGAAATATTTCTGACCAAACCTATCATAACTATTGCCTCCCTTCAAGTCTCCGACAGCAATTTGGGCAAAACTACCTATTGACCGCCTTCCTCCAACCCAGATTAATTTTGTTTCATTTTTGAAGAGTTTTCGACTCGATTCCACATTCTTGATTTGAGTTTTTCAAGTTGCCAATTGTTAAAAATTTTACTCGCTCGATTTAGGGAGTTTTGAAGCTCAATTCCAAGTTGATTAGTTAATTTGTAACTACCTCGAATGAAAATTTGATTTGTAATATTTGAAATGTCGTAATTTTGAGATAAAAATTTGACAATTCTAAATTTTATCGAATATTTAATTGTAATTATTTGAGTTGTAATAATATTGGATGATGTTTGCGAATTTTAAAATTTAAATTTTTAGTTTAAAAATTTATTATCAAGAATTTTGAGAAAATAATTCATTAGTTGTCATATATAAGAATTATTGATGTTACCATTATTATATTGGGTTTGTGTTGCCTTTTTTTCTATTAGAAATGATAAAAATTTAAATAATTATGAATATTGAAAAATATTTTTCTTTTAGCAGAAGAAGAGTTAAACGAGAACAACTTATTTTGGATACTAAATTTGATATTAAATTAATGATTGTTATATCAAATTTTTAAAAAGAATTTTCTAATTTCAAGGGTGTATTTAGTTTAAGTTATCAAATATAACCTTAGTTATGTGATTAACAAATAATCACATAACCAAAGTAATGGGAAATGAAATATAATCTGAAGTTGTTTGGTTCAATTTAGGTAATCAAATAAAATTTTATTTGTTTGGAGATAATAATCTATGTCATAATAAAATATTTTACCGTATTACTCTTTAGTTAAATTTAAGTATAATAATATTATAAGCTTATAAATTTAAAATAAAAACGTAAGATGATATTATATACATATTCGTACCCTTAGTCGCGGGCGGTGGTGGCCGGCTGTCGTTGTCGGTCGTCGGCCGCGAATAATGGTCGCTGGTCGTCGTTGTCGGTCGTCGGCCGTCCTTGATCGCCGCCGCCGGCGGTCGACGGTCACCGACTGTGGGGCGGCGATCGTCGGTCGGCGGCGGCGGCCGACGATCGCCGACTGTGGGGCGGCGATCGTCGGTCGACGGCGGCGGCCGATGGTCGCCGACTGTGGGGCGGCGATCGTCGATCGGCGGCGGCGGCCGACGGTCCACAATCGACGATCGTCGGTCGGCCGCTGCGGCCGACGGTCGCCGATTGTGGGGCGGCGATCGTCGGTCGGCCGTCACGGCCGACGGTCGCCGACTGTGGGGCGGCGATCGTCGGTCGGCGGCGGCGGCCGACGGTCGCCGACTGTGGGGCGGCGATCGTCGGTCGACGGCGGCGATCGTCGGTCGACGGCGGCGATCGTCGGTCGACGGCGGCGATCGCCGGTCGACGGCGGCGATCGCCGGTCGACGGCGGCGATCGCCGGTCGACGGCGGCGATCGCCGGTCGACGGCGGCGATCGCCGGTCGCCGCCGATGGGGTGGTGGTCGTCGGCCGGTGGCGGTCGTCGGCCGGCGGCGGTCGTCGGCCGGCGGCGGTCGTCGGCCGGCGGCGGTCGTCGCCGACTGCGGGGCGGCGGTCGTCGGCCGGCGGCCGTCGTCGACCGGCGGTCGTCGCCGACTGCGGGGCGGCGGTCGTCGACCGGCGGCTGTCGCCGACTGCGGGGCGGTGGTCGTCGGCCGGCGGCGGTCGCCGACTGTGGGGCGGTGGTCGTCGGCAGGCATCGGGCCGGCGGTCGTCAGTCGCCAGCGGCGGGGCGGCGGTTATCGGTTGGCAGCGGCGGGCCGGCGGTCGCCGGCGGCGGGCCGGCGGTCGCCGGCGGCGGGCCGGCGGTCGCCGGCGGCGGGCCGGCGGCGGCCGGCGGCGCCGGCGGCGGGCCGGCGGTCGCCGGCGGCGGGCCGGCGGTCGCCGGCGGCGGGCCGGCGGTCGCCGGCGGCGGTGATGGTCACTCGCCGTCGTTGCTGGTGGTTGTCTGCGAATAATGTCTCTTTTACTAATGTAAATATTGGAGGATAATTTTGGAAAAATAAATTTCATAACTTAGGAATAAAAAAAAATCTTACTTTCCTAAGATTTTCCGATTCCGGATTGTATGCCCCTTTTGCTGACATGTCGAACATCGATTATTATTTGAGAATCGTTAACTATCTAAATCAAATAAGATTTTTATTGATAATCTTGGTTATCATAGTGAATAATCAATATTTTTGACAATTCTAAAATTTTATCGAATATTTAGTTGTAATTATTTGAGTTGTAATAATATTGGATGATGTTTGCGAATTTTAAAATTTAAATTTTTAGTTTAAAAATTTATTATCAAGAATTTTGAGAAAATAATTCATTAGTTATCATATTTAAGAATTATTGATGTTACCATTATTATATTGGTTTGTGTTGCCTTTTTTCTATTAGAAATGATAAAAATTTAAATAATTATGAATATTGAAAAATATTTTTCTTTTAGCAGAAGAAGAGTTAAACCAGAAGAATATATTTTGGATACTAAATTTCATATTAAATTAACGATTCTTATATCAAATTTTTTTTAAAAAAATTTTAATCTCAAATTAATACTCTATTTTTATTATAGTCTAGAATTTATCTTTCCAATTAGATTATAATATTAAGTTAAAAAAATAAAAACCAAAAACCTCTTGTATTTACCTTCCTAATTAAGTTATAGTGTTTAAGCTAAAAAAAATTAAAAATCTAAAACCCTGATAGTTTATCTTATTAATTGGGTTATAGTGTTTAATCATATTTTTTTAAAAAAATCTAGGTTTTATCTTTCCAATTAGATTATAATGTTCAATCATAATTTAAAAAAAAATTTGAGACGCCACCTATTGTATAGTATTAAAATGGTTCCTTTTAAAATTTAGGTTTAAAAAAGAAAGATAAATGTTAGATTTTAAGATTATAAAAATTATTTAAAAAATTTAGTATTAAAATTACCAATTTAATATTAAATTCGCCATCTGAATAATACGTGCCCATTAAACAACTCTTCCTAACAAATGTTAATGAGTTTAATATTAGGAAGAATCCAAAAGTACGATTTTAATATATAATATTTTTTATGTTTTTGAATATATTATATTATTATATTAAATACTTTTATTTTATATCATCACAAAATTATATATATATATATATATATAGGAGATATATATATATATATATTTATTTTTGACTTAATTAAGTTATTGTATTAATGGTAGGTTTGAATTCTGACTATGCTCGGGAACCAATCAGCACAAAATTTGACAGAGACAATATGCGGTATGCGTTTAAATTAGGAGATTCTCTACCAAGTATATAATATAAAAATATTAAAATCTTTTGGATGGCTGTTGTTCGTCAGGGTCCAAGAAATAAATAATATGGGTGCATTTTTCTTGATCGAATTATAGGACCATTAATTAAAAAGAAAACAATAGCACAAACATAATATAAAAAAATCAAACTGGACCAGAGGCTTGTAATAATTATTATAATATCCATGAATAAGTTATTGTTTTTTAATAAATAAAAAAATATATTATATTATAATAATTATATAATAGTTATTAAAGGATGATATATTACACATTTATTCATTCATGAGACGTGAGCATAGTAATTTTTTTAATTTTTATTTTGTCCAACTTAAATATTATATCATAAATCCTAAAAGATAAAAAAAATTGAAAAATTATATGAGATGCTCAAAAAAGTAGATGCACTATCTTAGCGATCTTTTTAGAGTCGATCCCATGGATATAGAAAAAGATTAATTCAGATACATAAACGTTAAACGTAAGATAGGATGAAATCAAATTATTAATTTCTAAGCCTAACAACTAGCTAGGTTAGAAATGTCGTATGTCCACCATCGATATTACACTATGAGAGCCTACATTGGATGTGATTATATATATATATATATATATATATATATATATATATATATATATATATATATATATATATATATATATATATATATATATATATATATAAGTAGTGTTACACTATTATAATAAGTGTTAATTAATTACTATATTATTGTAGTAATTAATTAATGGCTATAATATTATTAGAATGATTATTACAATAATTTCATAATAATTATAATCTTTTTAAAGTGATTTTTATAAATTTAAATTATTTAATATCATATTATTTTATGTATTAATTAATTCAAAATAAGAATATTTTTGATAGAAAAAATGAGCGTCTTCTCCATGAGAATAACCTCATTGATTGTCTCAAACCTCACGCGATCAGTTAGAAGGACAAAGAGAGAATACCATGGAATTCACGCAGATAACAAACGCGCATATGAACATACGATTTAATTGCTTCCACAAGCACTGAAACTGAAAAGTGACAATGTTCTACTTGTTCTTACAGAAAACGATTCAGGTATTCATCGACAGAAGTATATTTGACATCGGGGTAGAGTTCCGAGGCCTCCACGCCAAATGATGGCTCGATCTCGAAGTTGGTTTGGTCGCCCTTGATGAGGACCGAGTGAATGATTGCATAAATCACGTTCAATGGGAAAGGAGATTCTGAAAGAGAAAAGTGATAAACAACGATTGAACGATCTGTTAAATCACAAGGCAAAGGGAAAGCAATTTTTTTTTGGTCAAGCAGAACCTTGAATCTTCTTCAGAACTTCTTCTTCAGAAAGATAGACCCGCTCGAAGGTCTTGCCGACTTTCTTTTCCCAAAGAGAAACAAGCTCGTTGTGCGATAGGATGTTGCTTGGTGGTCTCAGATACAGAACCTTGTTCAATGCCCTGGGATCGTCCACAGCTTTCACAGTGTATGTTCCGATGTCATCTTCGTCGACAAACACAGCTGTTGGAATGAGAAGGGGGGGGTGGTGAAGGAGAAGATAGAAAATCACAATTAAATACTGAAATAATAATGTTTTTTTATTTAATTAGATTAATGAGTTACCTTTGACGTTCTCATCGCCGAAAATAACGACTTGGTCGGTTGGAACACCAACCCACCCGAGCGCTCGGAGGAAGTACCCGGCACAGAAATTGCTGGACACGTAAGTGTAAGCGATCCCTGAAGCCTCCACGGCCCTTCGGATCTGTACTTTGATATCGAAGGTTGACTTAGCTGGCTCTACGGCGTTCACTCGATCGACGTCGTTGTCGAACTCGGAAGGTAAAAACCTCTGCAAATTCAACAATTGGCATAAGTTGGGTGGCTAGATTGGAATTTGAGGGGAGGAACATCACAGACCTTGATGTCAGCACCGGAATCTTTGATGGCGTCGATGATCTTGGTTTGATCATTCAACTGCAAGAAGCCGACGGCGGAGATAACGACGTCGACTTGCTTGATGGCGCTCACCAGGCTTCCGTGGTCGTTCAGATCCCCCTGTTTTAATTTCACAAAAAAGGAAAGATTCAATGGAGAGAAATTGAAAGTTAGGGCAAAAACAAATTGAAGTTTTCTGAAACTAAAATTGTGTAAAATTGAAGATAAATAAGCAAGCAATGAAACTTGTACGTGGAGGAGCGTGACGCCGGCGGCCTGGAAGTCTTGGAGGATCTTGGCCTTATCGGGGGGCTGGTCAGCGCCAGCGGCGGCACGGACGAGGGCGAAGGTGGAGTGGCCTTCCCGGGCGCTGGCGAGAACGATGTGCTTGCCGATGTATCCGGTGGCGCCGATCACTAGAATCTTGCTCTTAGACGCCATCCCTAATTCGATCGATCTCTTATTCCTCGATCTTTCTCCTTGTGGAAAATGGATCGGCGACTCTAAGAAGCCTGTGGAATGGTTTCTTTATAGTAGTGGCTTCGATGCTCGCCAACCGCATCCGAGACACTGTGCAGACGCCCCCAGTGACTTCAAGCCTACGTACGGAATGGAAATGTTAATTTAAATCCTCAGAGTCTAATTATTTTTTTTTAAAATATCCTTATAATTTTGTAATTAGTTTATTATTGGTTCGTCCCGAAGTAAAATCACTGTTAACATTTCTAAAGAAAGATGAAAATTAACAAAAATTATCAGATGAAGTGATAATAATGAGTGTAAAAGGTAATAATGTTAATCTTCCAATTTTGAAATAAGACAGATAAATGATGGAACATATTTATAATTTAGCACTTTTATAAAGAAGTGATTATTTTATATTTATTGTGAATTGATCTTAAAACGTTTAGAATTGTTCTTGAATATTAAAATAATTGTTCATACGAATATCCAGTATATTAATTCATGAAGCAGATGAAATGGTTAATAATAAATTATAAGAGTTAATTGTGTAAAAAAGTAAAAATCTCTATTAGACAGAAATTTATCTTTAATAATTATTTCGTGGCACCGGTGATTGAAGATGAAACGGAGGTCTCGAATGCACTTGGATGATATCACGGCCGGGACCGAGCGTGTCCGCATTCGTAGACGGTTAATTATGGGAGCGGGCGAAGCATCGGGCTGTTTGTTGGCAAAATGGTGCATTTATGCAAAACGAAGGGCTATGATTTTCAATTTTTAAAAATGGTGAATTATAGCATCCACGGATTAGTACGTATGTTTTACAACACCTAACTAATGTTACAATAAATTTGAAGGACGTCATAACATTCATATATTGACCACGTTAAAGATGAATACGTAGTCTGATCTCGGGCCAGCTTACGTGTAATTTGGCCCGACAGTCTAGCGCTTAGTCTGAGGGAAGATAGGTTGATGGGCTGGGGAGGCCTATCGGATCGGCGTAACTCGGATCTAGGCCCCCGATCGGACGCGTGGTGGCCCACGCTCCCAAGGATCTGCCTGACCGGTGCTCAGACGCTCATGCTCCAATACCCCTCCAGGTTTGGCTCCCGACCGACGCGTGGCGGACCACGCTCCGGGGGTAAGCCCGAGCCAGAGAGGACGTCACTCAATATATCATTACTCAGTGCACTAGTCGGCACCTTCGACATCGGCCCTCAGCCGGTTGCATTACTCAGTGCCCTAGTCGGCACCTTCGTCATTTGCCCCCAGTCGGCATCATTACTCGGTGCCCCCAGTCGGTGCTCTCTTTCTAAAGGTCCTCAGTCGACCCTAGCTTGCAAAACAACCACTCCCTGACACTAGACTACCAGAAGTAGTATGGGGTCAGCGCAAGACTGGTGCCACTCTGACTCTAACGACGGATATCCGGCTGATGGCTTGATTTTCCTGCCATACCCCGTCCCCCCGTACCACGACCACATACACTGGTGTCAGGTCGAGCGATGCTAAATGACGCCAACCATTAAGCTGTCAGTGCCCCCTTTCCTTAACCAGGTATGCGCTACTGTACCCTGCCACCTCTGGGCATGTATCGCCTTGTCCTCACTACTGGACAAAAGGTGGCAGGTGGGCCAAGAGCTGTCAGCTTCCCCGGCTATATAAGCCTCTTCACTCTGCATCTTTCAGGTACGCGCAATAGTGCATTATTTACTGTTCTTTTCTTTCCATTCGCTTGCCACCGTCGAGTACTGACTTGACCGTTGGAGTGCCTGGTCGGGGACTTTTCCCGGAGGGTTCTAACGGTCTCTGTCTTGTAGGGCAAGAGCAAGCTAGCTCAGCGTACAGCCTCAGCGATCTCGCGCTCCCCGGAGGACCATCTCGTTCTTGGGACCGCCACCTCGCTTCGCGACAGGATCAAATTTGGCGCTAGAAGGAGGGACACCCAGCAGCCTGATCGGAAGCGAAGATGGGAGACCCTAACCCATTCGTGATGGCTGTCACCCATGAGGAGTACGAGATTCTGATGGCTGCGAGACCTCGAAGGGCCTCTCAAAGGCCTTTGCAAGCTGCCAGCCAGGCGCCTAGAGACCCGGAGCCAGCAGCACACCGACCTTCGGGGGGTCAGGGGAGGCCTGCCCGACCTGAGGGCGGTTCTATGCCTCTCCCTGCAGCCCCTTATCGAGGTCAAGACGACGAGGCTCACTCCATGTCAGCGGAGGCCTCGGTGTCCAACCTGATGCACGGAAGGCGTCCGAACAAGGGAAAGACCCCAGTCGACCCTGTGCCAGTTATCCTGGTACGCAGTCCTTTCGCTCCATGGGTCCTGGATGACCCGGTTCCCCGTCATCTCCGTTTCTTCACTATACCTGAGTACGCGAGGACTACGGACCCGAAGGAACATCTGATGAAGTTCGAGAGTGCGGCTATGCTTCATCAATACCCCAAGGGGGTCAAGTGCCGAGCCTTCTTGACAACCCTCTCCGGCACAGCATAGAGATGGTTCGACTGACTCCCGGATGGGTCGGTCACGAGCTTTGAGCAGCTCAAAAGAGTATTTCTGTCGCACTTTGCTAGCAGCAGGAGGCACCACAGAACGAGTCTCAATCTGTTCGCCCTGAAGCAGGGCCCGAAGGAAACCCTCCGGGCCTACATCAGGAGGTTCAACGATGTGGCGCTGGACGTGTCGAATGCCACACCCGAGGTCCTGGTCAGCGCTTTCTCCCAGGGCTTGCAAGAGGGGGAATTCTTCCATTCGCTGATCAGGAAGCCCCTAAAGGACTTCGACAGCCTTCTCGGCAAGGCTGTCAAATATATCAACGTGGAGGAAGCGCAGACAGCCCGTAAGAAGGAGGCGGTCACCCCGGCACCTCCCAACCCTGTTCAGAGCACTAGGCCCCCAGGCGGACCTATTCACAGCCCACGTGGGCCCGCCAATCGGGTAGGTATGGAGCGGCGACACGTGCAGCAGGTGGCCCAAGGGCGCTTCCCGACCCGATGGAGGCCATACTGCACATTTCGTCAAAGCCACGACCACGCCACCGAAGAGTGCCGCCAGGCTGGGCGGGGCCAAGCCCCTCCCCCCCGGGGGCGAGGACGACAGACACCTCCTGGACAAGGCGCAGGTCGGGGCGGTCAGGTTGCCGACCCTATGGCCAAGGAGCTCCGAGGAAACCCCCCAGTCGCTCGCAACTTGTTCGCGCAAGATAATCGTGCTCGGGGCGAGGAAATGGAGGAGGAACAAGCCAATCGGCAGAACGCCGTCCGAGGAGGTGTAAATGACATTCGGGCGGACCGACAGGTGGAGATTCTAACCATGCCAGAAAGGCACAGGTGCACCGGTTGGAGATTCACCAAGTCGGCACCAGTGACGCATAGGCAGAGGGGCCCCAGATCAGCATTGGGCCCCAGGATCTTCAGGGACTGGAGGTCCCACACGATGACGCGCTGGTCATCACAACCATCATCGCCAACTACCAAGTCCACCGCACCATAGTGGACACTAGAAGCTCGGTCAACATCCTCTACAAGAAGGCATTTGATCAGCTTCAGATAGAGAGGTCTCAGCTGGACCTAGTAGCTACCCCGTTGTTTGGATTCACGGGGAACCAGGTGCAACCAATTGGCCAGATCTGGCTGGCCATTTCCTTAGGCGAGGAGCCACTCAAGAGGACTAGTGGTTCACTTTTCAGGTGGTGGATGCTCCTTCAATATACAACGCCATCTTGGGCCGACCGACCCTTAACGAATTCCGGGTCGTCGCTTCCACCTTCTACCTCAAGGTCATGTTCCTGGTCGGGGACAAGGTGGGAGAAGTCAAGGGCGACCAAAGAGTAGCCCGGAGATGCTATGTCGACGACGTCCGGGTGGAAACCCATAAGGCCCCACGCCCCTTCTCGGACTGCAACATGGTGCAAGCCTCCCCGTGGGCTGAGTTACATGAAGACAAGGAGGAGGTGCAGCTTCTTCCGGATCGGGTGGAGACTCGAGTCAAGATCGCAGCAGGGCTGCCTGAGGAGATGAAGGAGCCCTTGCTGGAGTGCTTGGCTCGAAACCAAGATGTTTTCGCCTGGTCAGTCAAGGAACTAAAAGGCGCCCGACCGGAGGTGGCAGAGCACCACCTCCACGTTTATCCTCATGCTCGGCCTGTTAAACAGAGGAAACGAGACTTCAGTACCGAGCAAAATAAGGTGATCCGAGCCGAGATTGAGAAGCTGCTGGAGGCCGGTCACATTAGTGAAGTGCAGTTCCCGGCTTGGTTGGCCAATGTGGTGTTGGTGCCCAAGCCGGACAATAAGTGGAGGGTCTGCATCGACTTTCGGGATCTCAACAAGGCCTGCCCGAAGGATTGCTATCCCCTGCCTCGGATCGACCAGATGATGGACTCGACGGCTGGCAACGAGTTCATCTTTATGCTGGACGCCTACCAGGGGTATCATCAAGTACCCCTGGCCGTCGAGGACCAGGAGAAGGTCAGCTTCATCACAGTGGACGGTACTTACTGCTACACCGTCATGCCGTTTGGACTAAAGAACGCTGGAGCCACCTACCAGCACATGATGAATAAGATCTTCCAGTCCCTGATCGGAAGAAATATTGAAGTGTATGTGGACGACATTCTCATCAAGTCCACCCGAGCCGGAGACTTGATAGCCGATGTGGAGGAGACGTGCCAGACACTGCGCAGGTACGGGCTTAAATTGAATCCTGCCAAGTGTCTCTTCGGCGCCCGGAGCGGAAAATTCCTGGGATATATTGTGATTGAGCGGGGCATTGAAGCCAATCCTAGCAAAGTCAAAGCCTTGCTGGACATGCCCCTGCCCAGAAATCTCCGTGAAGCGCAGCGGCTCACCGGGCGGATCACAGCCCTGTCTCGGTTCATCTCCCGATCAGCCGAGCGAGGGTTGCCATTCTTTAAAACCCTCCGCAAGGCCACTAAATTTCAGTGGGACACCGACTGTGATAAGGCGTTCGAAGAACTGAAGGCCTATCTCGCCGAGTTGCCCATACTGGCCAAACTGGATGTCAGGGAGGTCCTGTACGTCTATTTAGCCACATCAGCTGATTCGGTTAGTATGGTCTTAATCAAGCAAGAGGCAGCTGAGCAGCACTCCGTGTATTTCTTTGCACATCTACTGAAGGGAGCTGAGTGTCGTTACACGACGCTCGAGAAATTGACGTATGTGTTGTTGTTGGGTGCTTGAAGGCTCCGACCTTATTTCTTGGCGCACCCCATCGTGGTGCTGACAAACAACAACTTGGGTCGAGTGGCCTCTAATCCTAAAGCATCCGGGAGGTTGATCAAGTGGACCACCGAGCTGAGCGAGTATAACATTCAATACCAACCTCACCCAGCCATCAAGGCGTAGGCCCTTGCTGATTTTCTGAGTGAATTACACGCGGACGAGGTTGAGGAAGCGTGGCAAGTATATGTGGACGGCTCGTCAGCTCGGTCGAGAAGTGGAATTGGTATCTTGATGATTTCCCCCAAGGGGGAGCAGATGCACTTATCCGTCCGATTGGAGTATTGGGCCACAAATAACGAGGCTGAATATGAAACCCTCATATCCGGACTACAGGCTGCCAAACATGTGGGGGCAGCCCGAGTGATGCTTTATTCCGACTCCCAGTTAGTCACGCAACAGGTGGTCGGGCGGTTTGAAGTTAATAGCGACCGGCTGCAGGCCTTCATCGAGGCTTATGAGAAACTGAAGGCCGAATTCCAGGAGGTACAAGTCCAAAAGCTTCCCAGAGAAAACAACTTCAAGGCGGATGAGTTGGTCAAATTGGCTAGCTCAGTTGGATCTTGGGTACTTCCCCAGCCGGGTGGTCCAGCCTTGTTGGTCATGCAAATAGAGAGACAAGCTGACTTAGAGCTGGAGTCCGACTGGAGGACCCCACTCATTGCGTACCTCACGAAAGGAGTTGTGCCGACCGACCGAGAAGAAGCTCGGTTGCTCAAAAAACATGCAGTTCGGTACACCATGGTCGGCGACGTGTTATACAAGAGGGCATTCTCCCGACCTCTACTCAAGTGCTTGGGCAAGGAAGAAGCAAACTATGTACTAAGGGAAATCCACATGGGCGTCTGGGGAAACCACGCAGGGGCCAGCACGGTGGCTCGGAAGGTGTATTGGCCGGCTACTACTGGCCAACCCTGAAGTAAGACGCCAACAAGTTGGTCTCCACTTGCCTATCCTGCCAGAAACATTATTATCTCCCACACCGACCCGTGGAAGAGATGAAAGTGTCGGCAGTCTCCTGCCCCTTCGATCAGTGGGGCATGGACATTGTGAGGTCATTCCCGACTGCCGCGGCCCAAAAGAAATATTTGCTGGTGGCCATCGATTACTTCTCCAAATGGATAGAAGTCGAGGCCTTAGCACGCATCACTGAGTGGGCAGTGATCGAGTTCCTGTGGAAGGACATCTTATGTCAGTATGGAATCCCACAAAAAATTGTCGCAGACAACGGAAGACAGTTCCAAGGGTGGAGAATACGGGAATGGTGTTCGGAGTACGACATTAAGCAAGTCTTCACCTTGGTGGCGTACCCACAGAGCAATGGTCAGGCTGAAGTAGCCAATCGAGAGATCCTTAAAGGATTGAAGACTAAGATGGATCATGCCGGAGGGACGTGGGTAGTCGAGCTCCCGACCATCCTATGGGCTCTGCGGACTACGCCTAAAGAAACCACGGGGTGCACACCTTTCCAGCTAGTTTACGGAAGCGAAGCGGTGGTCCCAGTCGAGGTCGGATGCGAATCGAACCGACGGGCAACTTATGACGAGGATAACTCAAAAAGGAGACGACTGGAGCTGGACCTGGTCGACGAAATCCGAGACAAGGCAGCCGCTCGGATGTTCGCCTATCGACAGAAAATGAAACAAAAGTATGATCGGAGGGAACTGCCGAGAACATTCCAGGCGGGGGATCTGGTCTGGAAAAGAATCAAACCCGTTGGAGATGTTAGCAAGCTGGAGCCACAGTGTGGGGGGGGGGGGGGGGGGGGGGGGGGGGACCTTTCAAAGTTGTCCAAAAGCTCGCCTCAGGGGCTTACTACTTAGACAATGAGCGAGGAAAAAGGTTGGATCGACCCTGGAGTGCGATCCACCTTCAGCCTTATCGAGTGGCCGACTGAGAAATTGTAATACAAATATACTACACCCCTGATAGTGGAAGAACACGGTCTTCCCTCCACTCATAGGTATTCCAGACTCTCGTCTCCGAACAAGCTACAATCCTTAGATCGGCTCTCAGTCAGACGCATGGCGGCCCACACTCCTTGAGTCTTGCCCGACTGAGTGCGCAAACTCTTGCCTCCCCAGCAAGTTATAGGTAGACCAACTTCCGCGCCCCACTCGATTCAGTGTCTCCGATCGGACGCGTGGCGGCCCATGCTCCTGAGAATCGGCCTGAACCAGTGTCCAGACTCTTGTCTCCGAACGAGCCACAATCCCTCAGATTGGCTCTCAGTCGGACGTGTGGCGACCCACGCTCCTTGAGTCTTGCCCGACTGAGTGCGCAAACTCTTGCCTCGCCAGCAAGTTATAAGCGAACCAGCTTCCGCGCCCCACTCGGTTCAGTGTCTCTGATCAGACGCGCGGCGGCCCACGCTCCTGAGAATCAGCCTGAACTAGTGTCCACACTCTCGTCTCCGAACGAGCTACAATCCCTCGGATCGGCTCTCAGTCGGACGCGTGGCGGCCCACGCTCCCTGAGTCTTGCCCGACTGAGTGTGCAAACTCTGGCCTCGCCAGCAAGTTATAAGCGGACCAGCTTCCACATCCCACTCGGTTCAGTGTCTCCGATCGGACACGTGGTGGCCCACGCTCCTGAGAATCGACCTGAACCAGTGTCCAGACTCTCGTCTTCGAACGAGCTATAATCCCTCGGATCAGCTCTCAGTCGGACGCGTGACGGCCCATGCTCCCTGAGTCTTGCCCGACTGAGTGCGCAAACTCTTACCTCACCAGCAAGTTATAAACGGACCAGCTTCCGCCCCCACTCGGTTCAGTGTCTCCGATCGGACGCGTGGCGGCCCACTCTCCTGAGAATCGACCTGAACCAGTGTCCAAATTCTCGTCTTCGAACGAGCTGCAATCCCTCGGATCGGCTCTCAATCGGATGCATGGCGGCCCACGCTCCCTGAGTCTTGCCCGACTGAGTGCGCAAACTCTTGCCTCACTAGCAAGTTATAAGCGGACCAGCTTCTGGGCCCCACCCGATTCAGTGTCTCCGATCGGACGGGTGGCCGCCCACGCTCTTGAGAATCAGCCTGAACTAGTGTCCAGACTCTCGTCTCCGAACGAGCTACAATCCCTCGGATCGGCTCTCAGTCGGACGCGTGGCGGCCCACACTCCCTGAGTCTTGCCCGTCTGAGTGTGCAAACTCTGGCCTCGCCAGCAAGTTATAAGCGGACCAACTTCTACGCTCCACTTGGTTCAGTGTCTCCGATCGGACGCGTGGCGACCCATGCTCCTGAGAATCGGCCTAAACCAGTGTCCAGACTCTCATCTCCGAACGAGCTACAATCCCTCGGATCGGCTCTCAGTCAGACGCGTGGCGGCCCACGCTCCCTGAGTCTTGCCCGACTGAGTGTGCAAACTCTGGCCTCGCCAGCAAGTTACAAGCGAATCAGCATCCGTGCCCCACTCGGTTCAGTATCCCCGATCGGATGCGTGGCGGCCCACGCTCCTGAGAATCAGCCTGAACCAGTGTCCAAACTCGCGAACTCACGAACTGTAAATCGGGACCCACTCCCATACATCTTCTCAGCTCAGCCCTTGGTCGGGTGCGTGGAGACCCACGTTCCCTAAGTAGGGCCAGAGCGAGTGCACAATTGTCAGTCCTTATGAGGCCCATGGCTCAGCGATGGCGTTTCGAATTGCCCAAGCTAGCAACCTCACTTGATTAACTCAGGCCCGGTCTCTTAAGTACCGGATCACTCACTTCCGCCCAAGTGGCAGTCAATTGGAAGCTATTGCGCTTATGTATCTTACTCGGTTGCTCACCAAGAATGAAGGATGCACAGAAGCCGCTATGCTCGCTCGTGAAACGGGGTTGGGCAAGGATACCCTCGCTCGGGTTGCTTGCACCTGAACCCCCAACACTCAAACGTCAAGCATATGCGCACAAGAATAAAAAAGGGAATGCTGGCATTTATAATAGTGAAGCTGATACAAAAACGAGGCATGACCTCTACCCAACCGAAAGAAAACAGGGAGAGTATCCATCCTAGCTATGGCTCATGGTCCATGGTCTGATCGCCGGGCCTCTCTTCGAAACTTGTCTTGGCGCAGGGACTTGGCGTATGCTTTGGCGTGTTATAGTCGCCGCTAAGTCACCTTCAACATCGACGCTTGGACGTCATATTCCTGTCTGAGTTTGCAAAGCTCGATCGAACAAGCAGCCCACTCCTCCTCTTTGGCCTTCAGATCGGCGCGGAGGGAAGACGCTGCTTGGCAAGCCTCCAGGAGCTGTGCCCTGACCTTGGCCACCTCCGCGTTGGCATGGCGTTCAAGGCCTCGAGCCACACACTCTGTCTGCTCCAAGCGAGCGATGCCGAGCCATGCCTGAGCAGCTGAGGCGTCCGTGAGATTCAGTGAGGACATCAGCTCGTCCACATGAGTCGCTGAGCCCAGGGAGCGGCTGAGAAGGTTCAAGTTCTCGATGCGCAATCGGCTCAGGGTTTCTTCATTAGACTGCAACTCCACATGACAAAGTTGTGTCTCCAGCTTCTCCGCTCGGGCTTCAGATCGTTGCAGAGCTTGAGCGTAGCTCATCAGGCAGACGACCGTATCGTAGGTCGAGCCGTACGCCTACGAGAAGGATAGCAAGCGTTAACATCAAAGGAGGAAACAACGGTAAAAAGAAGTGCACACCTGACTGTCCATCGAGATGAAGGCGTCAGCGCATTGGATAGGGCTCCAGTAGCTTGCTTCCTGGAGACCATCTTGAAAGCGCTCGCCTAGCGGGCCATATAGATGCACCGCCTGAGCCTGCTCCTTGAACTCGGGCCCAGAGCTACGGTTCGCTCGGTAGCCCGTTGTAGGGTCGGCTCGGGACGACCTTATTAAGTGCAGAGGCTAGCTGATAGTAGCCCCTACAACATTGTCCGAGGTGGTCTGGCCGACCGACCCACCTGAAGAACCGCCTTGGGTTGCAAAGGGTGAACTAGCAGGAGAACCTACCACAGAGGACGCTAGAATGAAAACCCCCGGCTGAGGCACAGCAGGGAAGGCCTCGCGAGACGGCGGAGGAAGAGAGGTCCCACGGGATAGCGGAGAAAGCATGGCCTCTTGAACAGAGGCCACCCAAGGGGAGGCATCGCAAGGCAGCGGAGGATGAGTGATCTCATGAACAGAGATCACTCGAGTGGGAGCCGCAGGCTTGGATGTGATCGGAGCCACGGTAGAGTGCCCTGCATGAGCAAGAACCTCGGCCCTCGTCCCCGAGCAGGGAGTGGCGACAGTTCCGCGTGGGAATAAAGAATTAGCCGACCAAAGCATCTGACTCCTGGTTGCCAAAGGCTGATCGTCCGTATCTATGGCTTCTAGATCGGAAGTTGGAGCATCCCTGACTGGTTCCTTCCCCTTACCTGAAGTAACCGTATCAGGGGAAGCTGTTGCCGGAAACACCTTTATTGGAAAGGAAGAATCGGGGGGAAGCGAAAGCTCGAGGCGTTCCATGTCTAAATCTTCTGAGGATGACATCTGGTAATAAAGGATCGCCAAGGAAGGCGATCGCAATGATGATTGAAGGGGCAAGAAGCACTGGATTTGCTGGAGTTCAGGTTGAGGGTAGTGCCTGCGGTCAACACCTATATATAGAGGAAGGCAACCGATCTCAGCCGTTCGGAGAAAGCCTCAGCAAATGGCGGGATCGAAGAACAACCCTCTGATCAGATCAGGAGGGGATCTCAAGGCCCAACGTGACCTAAGTGTGCTCTTGGCGGTGAACGGTTCGTCGCCCGAGGTCACCAATGACCAGTGATGGATGCTTCGCTGCCTGATACATCATTCACCCAATGACACGTCCATTCACCCATTAATACGGGCGCCAGAAAGCAGGATACGAATCGGCCGGAGGAGACAATTGAAGAGACGTAAGTTGGTCAACCGGACGGTCGGCGCAGAAAAGGTTGACCTGATCCCGGCCCTTAGCTACCTCAAATCCCTTGGTCCGGGTCCCGGTTGGACGCGTGACGGCCCATGCTCCTCAGGCTTGACTCGACCAAGTGACCAAAGCCCTGTAAATGGGCACGTTCTCGTTCATCCCTTGGTTCAGGTTCCGATTGAACACGTGGTGACCCACGCTCACCGGGTCTGACTCAACCAAGTGGCTAAATCTTCATAGACAGGCAAGATCCCGGTCGGACGTGTAGCGATCCACGCTCCCTGAGCACCAGCCGATTAAAAGGCTCATCTCTCGGTATGCCTCGGCAGTGAATGAGCCTGCAATATTTCCTTAGCCGGTTGCCTAGCTCCCAGTCAGTTGGCCCGAGGAACTTATAGCTTGCGGCTGTCATACCCGAGTGTACCGTTCGGGTAGTCGCAAGGTCTAGCAGGCCGGGTGTATTCTTTCCCGTGTGGCCAGCCTTTAGTGGTCTTTTGTCCTCAATCACTCGGTTTAATGGATCACGTAACGGGTACTTTTCCCGGCGGGTTCCAACGGTTTCTGTCTTGCAGGGCAGGAGCGAGCTAGCTCGGCGTACAGCCTCAGCGATTCGCGCTCCCCGGAGGACCATCTCGTTCTTGGAACTGCCACTTCACTTCGCGACAGGATCATAGTCTATCCATAAATAATAAGGTTAATATTAAAATAAATATAGATATGTATTAATAAAAAGGAGATATTAATAAAATAGATATATGATATGTTTTTTAAAAAGCAACATATATTAATGTACAAATCAACAAGGACGTGCTTAGTATTGCCGACAATTCTGGCCAAAATATCGCGGAGATTAAACTACTAGACAATAAACTAGATGATGTGCGCGCGTTGTGGAGATCATTGATGAAAGAGATGAGAGGACCTATGATACACTCAAATGAAGAGTTAGACTCGATAGAGGATAGATCTTGAGGGAATGCTCAACTTAATGGCAAAAAGGCAAAATGTTCGTCTCGGGATCAATACGGAGGAGGTAAATTACGGTGACCGAGAAGGCAAGAGGTTAGGGAGGAGAGACTTTTTATACAAGGTACAGGGATTTACGCCCGGTCAACCTCGTGGCTCGAACCTAAGACCTTTAGTAACAATCTACCAACTCCTTACCATCTCAACTATGCCCGTGAAGGCCACTCCGATGCTCAACTTAGCATTTACTCAAGATGGTGTACTGAAGAATGAAGATATAGAGGAAAGGCAGAACTTGGTGGAGTTTGCGAGAAATCAGAAATTTGAAAAGGAAGTCCCTTGTTTTTACCTCTATGAGTACTTATATGATTTTTTGAAGAGTATCTCCATATTAGCTAGAATATTATAATCGTCGAAATCAATGAGGAGACCAGATCTAACAATCATTGGTTGCCCTCTCACTCATCTAGCGCCACAAGTCAGTAAGAGGTGTATCTAGGGGACCATATTTGACAACTTCGTAACCGCTCTACCATGCATTTTCAAGATGTTGCATATTCTGGAATATTCGCAGCTATAGCTGGTCAGCCCATGTAGGGTGTATACATATTTTAAGGATGGAGAAAATTGTTGGATATTTAGCTCTTAAAAAAGATTAAATACAGTATTGTAAAGGAAAATTGAGGTCCCATCAATCGATAAAAGTCAGAATTGATTTAAAAAACGAAATTTACGTTTCGCGTAGATGAATCTAGACTATTAATTTGCTCAAAACCGATTACGGATAAATAAAAAATTAATTGTTTAAAGGTTAGCCCAAAATTGGCATAAAAGGAAGAAGATGAAGATTAGTCCCACATCCAAAATTTCCAAAGTTGTTTGCTTCCTTATATGTGTTCCTGTGTTAATGGAGTTAAAAAAAAAAAGAAGAAAAACATAGGTGACCTCTTCTCACAAGCGAGCAGGTGCTCGTACCTGCGAGCCTGGCACCTAGCACGCGCACACATGCGCAATGGACGCTTTGTTGGCGCACTTTCCGTTTCGCACGTACACATCGTCGCGAGAAGCTTAAATTTATGCTCCAGGTGACATGACACTCAGTGACGTGGCAGCGCCTGCGCTCAGGTGACATGGCATGTGACGTAGTCGTGCCAATGTGACACTCAGGTAGGAGGAGAGAGATGATTGGACTGCTGACTGGACAAACGAATGATAACTGTTGGATCGAAGATGGGTGTTAGATCACAAGTGACGCAATTTGAGGCGTTGATCGTGAAGAGTCGCAATCTAACCGTTGGTAATAAGACTTGATCTGAAGCGTCAGATCAAATCTGACGGCTATAATCAAAGGGAGATATGAAGGGTTACAACCATCCAGATCTGATGGATGAGATTAAAGGGCTATCTGAAGGGTTACAACCCTCCAGATCGAACGACCTTGAGTAATCTAAACCAAATGTCACACCCACTCACCAAGGGTACCTCACCTCTTCCCTTGTATAATAGAGTCTCCTAGATGATGGATCCATTCAATCATCAAAGTCATTAGCATTCATCACATCTTGTGCATCCAGAGTCCAGAATGCCTACAAGAAGGTTCGCTGGTCTCGAAATTTGTAGTGCTACTATTTCGAGACATCATCGTTGTATCTTTGGAAACGAATTGCTGCTATTCGTGAGCACCTGTAACGAAGCAATATCATTTTATAGAGATAGTGTCCAACACTGGCCTCAACAAAATCATATCAATTTGCATCCTTCCAGCAGCAACTCCGGAATCGACTCCAAACAATCGTAAAACGATATTATGCAACTGATATGGCATTGATCAACGATGTACCGATAGTCGTTCCGCACGGAGAGAAGCTGGAGAAATTCAAAGGAGACGACTTCAAATTATGGCAGTAGAAGATGTTGTTCTATTTGACAACGCTAAACCTTGTACGGTTTTTGCGTGAAGACCCACCAGCCACTAAGGAAGGTGATGCCAACAGCAAGGCTGCATATGATGCATGGTCACATGGAGGTTTCCTGTGCCGCAACTATGTTCTCAACGCATTGGACGATATGTTGTATAACATATATAGTCCGATGGAGATAGCAAAATCTATGTGGGAATCACTAGAAGAAAATACAAAACCGAAAACGTCGAATTGAACAAATTCATCGTTGGCCGATTTTTGGGTTTTAAGATGGTGCATTCCAAGAGCATAACATCTCAAGTCCAAGACATGCACCTGATACTGCATGATCTGGATGTCGAAGGCATGAAGCTGAACAAGTCATTCAAAGTAGCCGCGGTAATTGAGAAACTCCCTCCGTCATGGAAGGATTTCAATAATTAGTTGAAGCATAGGCAAAAGGAGATGGAACTTGAAGACTTGATCTTAAGGCTACGAACAGAGGAGTATAATCGAAAGTTATCCAACTCTAGAGGAATGAAGCGGGCTATCGACGAGATATCCAATATGGTTGAGTCGAACGCCAAAAAGGCAAAGCAATTCAAGAAGAAGGCTCAAGGCAAGAAATTCAATTGCTCATGCTATAACCGCGAAATGCCAGGACACCTATCCAAAGATTGTAGATGTCTGAAGAAACCAACCAAGAGTCAGAAGGATGTTGCGAACCATGTCTCAACTTCTAATGACAGGCCCCCCCGATTAATCAGAACTGGATCTCACTGTGGTCGTGTTTGAAGCTAACAAGGTGGTGGACAACTCGAAGCAGTGGTGGATCGATACTGGAGTAACACGTCACATCTGTTTTGATAAGGCCACCATGTATACGCCGATAAGCGGAAGAAATCTCTATATGGGCAATTCCACTATATCGCTGATTGTCAGACTCGGGAAAGTTGTCCTAAAGATGACATCTGGGAAGGAGCTAACACTCATTGATGAGCTCCACATTCCCGACATCAGAAAAAACCTAGTTTCAGTTGGTACCCCGGTTAGTTTTGATGTGATCAACTAGGTTAAGTTAGGTCTTGTATTTTCTAATCTCTCTGCTAAGTGTGCAGGAGATTAGGTACAGAGGAAGTCGAGCGTAAGACGTAGCAGACGAGAAGGATTGTGCAGGGAAGTGAGCTGATGGGCTCGGTGCAAAACGAGGGACGCGGAAGTCACGAAAGAGTACGCCGGTGGATCGAGAAGGACGTGCACGACGTCCGAGGGACGAGAAGCCGGGAGGAAGCACACTCGAGGGGCGAAAGGCCGAAGTCGGGTTCGGGAGAGCCTAACTCCAGTTGGCCGGAAATCACCCAGAAGACAAAGAACCAAAAGGAAGCAGCTGCTACTTCCCAGGCGCCTGAAAGGGTTCAGGCACCCGAGAGTCCAGGCGCCCGATAAGTATCAGGCGCCTCAATAGAGGTGTTTCTGCGGATGGAGAAACTGAGCTGGCAGGGTCGCCACGTCAGCATCTCAGGCGCTCGTGGGCCATCAAGTGCTTCAGCAGTCCCATGTGCTCAAGACCAGAGATAAAGTTTGGCTAAGTCTGCGGATAAGCACGCACCCGATTCGGTCCATGTGGCAGGCGCCCAAGAGCCTTAAGGTGCCCGAGAACCACCTATATAAGGGGTTTCACCCCTTTGCTTCAAAATGAATTTCATTCACTTGTAAAATCTCTAAAGTCTAACATGCTTTTGTTGTAAGGCTTCTCCGCCATAAGGAGATTTTTGTTAAGCGTCCACTGTCTTGGAAGTAACGTTCTTAGTTACGACCAAGTTCCATTTAAAAGACAAGTGCTTCCACTTTATTTTTTTTATAACTGTCTATTCACCCCCCTCTAGTTGGGCCAACCCGATCCAATAGTTTCTGGATCGACACTTGTCAAGGTCGACTTTTTAGACTAGTGTTCCAGTTAAACAACTATGTACTTACGAAGAATGGTGTCTTCGTAGGTAAGGGATATTTAGAACAGAGACTATTCAAAATGGTTGTAATGACTGTATACCGTGAATTTAATGGTAATAAAATAAAAGCTTCCAGCTACGTTGTTGAGTGTTTTAATTTATAGGATGATCGACTTAGACATGTTAATAATAATACTCTGAAACGTCTTGTCAAATTAGATTTATTACCAAATGTCAATGTTGACGAAACACACAAATGTGAAGTATGTGTGGAAGCTAAGATGATGAGACTACCTTTTCATTCGGTCGAAACGTCAACGACTCCTCTAGAATTGATACATAGTGATCTATGTGACTTAAAGTTTGTACAAACTAGAAGAGGTAAAAAGTATTTTATTACTTTTATCGATGACTGCATAAGATCCTGTTATGTCTTTCTTTTAAGAAGTAAAGATGAAACCTTAGAGACTTTCAGAATCTATAAAACAGATGTTGAGAATCAATTTGATAAACGAATTAAAATAATTCGTAGTGATAGAGGTGGAGAATATAGTGCACCGTTTGATGAGTTTGTTCAGAATTTGACATTATTCATCAGACAACAGTGTCATACTCACCTCAATCAAATGGTGTTGTCGAACGTAAAAATTGGACATTGAAGGAAATGATGGATGCTTTGTTGATAAATTCATGCTTACCCCAGAACTTATGGGGGGGGAAGCTATATTATTGGCAAATCACATTCTCAATAAAATCCCTCACAAGAAAAATGATAAAACATCATATGAACTATGGAAAGGCCATGAGCCATTGTACAAATACTTGAAAGTGTGGGGGTGCTTGGCCAAGGTCGAAGTACCCAAACCAATGCAAGTAAATATCGGACCTAAAACGTTTGATGCGATATTTGTCGGATATGCCCATAACAGTAATACATATCGTTTCATAGTTCACAAGTTAGACATTCCTAATATTCATGTGGGAACAAGCGTAGAATCTTGAAATGCAATATTCTTTGAAAACATATTCCCAAATAAGAAGGGAAACATTCAAAGTGATTGCAACGGATGTTCTAATGAACAAGACGTTCCTGAACTTAGTTGTCGAAAAATGACTATTGACGATCAAAGCTCGAGCCACCTCGAAGCAAACGGGATAGAGTTGAGAAATCATTCGGGTCGGACTTCATGACTTTTATGTCGGAAATGAACCCAAAAATATTAAGTGAAGTACTCTTTAGTCCCGACGTCCCATTATAGTAAGAGACCGTCAATAATGAAATCAAGTCTATCATGAATAATCATATTTGGGAATTAGTGGACCTTCCTACTGCTACTAAACCATTAGGTTGTAAGTGGATACTAAAATGCAAATATAAAGTTAATGGATCAATTGACAAGTATAAGGTCAAACTTGTAGCCAAAGGGTTCAAGCAAAAGGAAGGCCTTGACTACTTCGATACCTACTCACTTGTGACAAGGATTACGTCCATACGAGTGTTGATAGCCATCGCAACACTGTATGACCTTGAAATACATCAAATGGATGTTAAGACTGGGTTCTTAAATGGTGAGTTGGAAGCAAAAATTTATATAGAGCAACCCGAGGGATTTGTAGCTCTAGGAAAAGAGGAAAATGTGTCGACTTGTTAAGTCATTATACAAACTTAAACAAGCGCATAAACAATGACACAAAAAATTTGACAAAGTAATGTTGTTAAACGAATTCAAAATAAATGAATGTGAAAAATATATTTATGTCAAAACCACACCTGAAGGTTATGTAATTGTCTGTCTATACGTAAACGACATGCTTATAATAGACAGTAATCATGAGATAATCATGAGTACAAGGAGAATGTTGACCAACAATTTCGATATGAAAGATATGGGTCGAGCAGATGTTATATTGAAAATTAAAATTCTCAGGGCATCTGATGAGATAGTTCTGACACAATCCCATTATGTAGAGTCGGTATTGAAAAGGTTCAATGCATGCAATCTCTCTACAATGAAAATACCTATGAATCTAAGTCAACACTTAGCGAAAAATCATAGTGAGCCCATATCGCAATTAGAATATTCTCGAATAATAGGCAGTTTGATGTACCTGATAAATTGCACATGTCCAGATATTGTCTGTGCGGTTAATAAGCTGAGTTGTTTTACGAGTAATCCAAACGACACTTTTTGGAAAGCACTGATGTGAGTTCTTAGGTATTTGAAATATACTATGAACTATGGATTATATTACGGAAGATGTCTCATTGTCTTAGATGGATACTGTGATGCTAATTGAATATCAGATACAAAAGACTCCAAATCCACTAGTGGATATGTATTCATGATTGATGAGAGAGTGGTATCTTGGAAGTCCACTAAGCATATTTGCCTTGCTTGGTCAACTATGGAATCCGAGTTTATAGCACTAGACAAAACAGCTGAGGAAGCTAAATGGCAGCGGAACATCTTAGAAGATATTCCAAGCTGGACGAAACCTGTGTCCAGCGTACTTATACACTGTGATAGTCAATCGACGATTGGAAGGGCACAAAATAGTATGTATTATGGTAAGTCACGACATATACGTCATAGACAAAATACCATTAGGTAGTTGATCTCGAATGGAGTAATTGCAATCGAATATGTTAATGTAGGATCGAAATAGAGCGATATAGGGGCGGGGGTGAATATCGCTTTAAGAAAATTCTTCGAATTTCTGAATAATCGAGTACACAATGGAAGTATAAGAATAAGCCTGGGAGAAGAGACAGCGGAAAATCAATTCATAGCACGCTAACACAAGTGGTTTTACTTGCTTTGGAATCTTGACCGGCTCCTACTGCAAGGCTCACGATCCTTGATCGTTTACTTTAGATAATTCACTAATGACCGGAAGAATGTACAGTTTACAAAAGTTAAGTGTGCAAAAAAAACAAGTATACCGACTCCTTTGAATGACTTGAAGATCTTCGCTTGGAGAGTCGGATGGAGTTTGAGCGTTGTCGAAGCTTTGATCGCACAACATACAGGAGAATAGAATGAACACAGAATGTTAATTGTTGTCTTGAAGTCCTGCTCTTGACCCCTTTATATATTAGTCATTCAGGCGCCCTAATCGCAGCGTCTTGGGCAGCAATTCTATCCGATGAGCAGTCAAACTTTATCTTGGATCAGGCGCCCTAGTCCCTTTCAGGCGCTTGAGTGTTGACGTGGCTCCTCCACTCAGCACTCGCCACGTAAGCTTGACCGTTGCGCCAGCTCAGCCACCCGCTGCCAGCTCCCAGGCACCTGAGTCCCATTCAGGCGCCCTAGTCCAACTAGTTCAACTTTTTCAGTTGTAACAAGGGTTAGTTCCACAATAGTATAAATATAATTAAAGTATACATGGATTACAACGAGTGCTGTCTTGGTCCTGACTTTTAGGTTTCAAGTGAAACCCTAGGTCGGACCGACGCCTACTGTTCCCTCCTTAGGGAACACATTCTCACCTACTCCTCTTAGGAGAGTGTACCTGCTGCCACTCGAAACCTCCGGTTGGACTTTTGCTCGGCCTCCAAAGACTCAAAACTCGACGACATTCGACCTCGACCCATCTCGACTCCTGTCCGCAATCCCCGCTCGGCAAAGTCTTCTGCTCGGTCCCCAGGACCAAGATTTCATGCTCGGCTTCACACACCAAGTCTTCGTTGCCAGATCCCCGACCAGGAGTTCTTGCAAGGCTTCACTCGCCAAATCTTCGTTGCCCGATCCCAACCCTGCAAGTCAAGACTTCTTGCCTAGCTTACCTAGGACTTTCCTGTAAGCATCACAAGTTCATCAGTACAAACAAATCAGCTTAACTTGAACCCTTTGCCACTTATCAAAACAAGGTTCAATCTGGTGCTTCCGACACCAATAATCTCCCCCTTTTTGATTATGACAACCAGTTCAAAAGTTAAGAAGAAAAAAACAAGTTTAGACAGGGAAAAAGGATTTTATCCTAAACTCTTCCCCTTAATCAGTTATCTCCCCCTTGATAAAATATTTTTTTTAAAAAAACTAGATTTAGTCCTTTTCAAATATAAGCAGTTCAAAGACTAAGTGTATGTTTTTGAAAAACTGAAGAAAACTTTAAGTTTTTTTTGAAATACTTAACATTAAGTGCTTTTAAAACATATTTTAAAACTAAGTGAGGAAACATTTTTAACATGTTTAAAAAAATATATTTTAACACTTAAAAAAATGTTTTGAAAATTTTTGAACAGTTTGAAAAAATATTTTGAAAATTTTTGAACACATTGAAAGAACATTTTGAAAATTTTCAACCACTTTAGGACTCTTTTCATTCTCTCCCCCTTTGCCATATATCAAAATCATAAAATATAAGAGTAGGACATGTATCAGAGCATATGTCAAATATGACTAAGTATTAAAATAAATTATGAGTATCAGAGTGATTAAGTTTAAGTAAAACAGCAAAAAGAATGTTTAAGTTCAAGTCAAACCTAGGCACCTTCGTTTTGAGTCTAAACATGGAGAAAAAAATTCCTTTTAGGCACCTGTTTGACATGTTAGCTACTTGTTGACTGTAATAAACAATAATTTTCACTTGGGTCAGTCAAGTCAAGTGCATTTCATAAATCTGCTAAATTAGCCATAATACTAGACTTAATTAATTTGAATTGTATTTATAGTGCCCCCAACTTGTTTTGATACACTAAATTAAAGCATCTTAAGTCTAGGGCAACAATTCTAAGCATCTCAACCCAGTCTAGATTGTCGATCAAGTTAGTCCTATTGTTCTTGTGAGATACTGGCTGCTAAAGCTATAGGAGCATGCATACTAGGGTTAAGCCTAAACTAAGTCCGTGTCGAAGAAGAACCATAGTTTTGAAGGGGGTAGTTTTAAAGAAAAACTATATTTTGTAAAATACATTAAGTTTTGAAGATAAAGTTTTAAAAATTTAAAGTAACGTATTTGAAAGCCCTTTTTAAAAACAAAATTAAACTTAAAAATCTAACAAGATGAAAAACCAAAAATACAAACAATAGAAAACCTACTCTACTAAGCACATTCCAAGCTGCCTTCTTGATGAACTGAACTCAAACTCAGGTAAGGATTTAGTAAAAATGTCTGCTAGGTTAGATTTGGAGTCAATATGTTGAAGGATAATTTCACCCCTCGCTACGTGGTCCCTAATAAAATGATGTTTCACCTCTATATGTTTAGTCCTAGAGTGGTGAATTGGATTTTTGGTTAGGTTTATAGAACTGATATTATCAATATATACTTTGGTTTGGGTATAGTCTAAGTTGAAATCCCTAAGGGCATGCATTGTTGAGGCAATCTATGGCCCGGAGTGACCATGTATTTTGATGTTTGGGCAAAGGGTTTAAGTTAGGTTTTCCCTTGTGATCTAATATGTGTATGTGAGTGTGCAGGATGTATAGGTTACATATATGGACTTAGCTGAACGACTTCAGTACGGTGAAGGGTGGCATGGAGACAAGCTGGAGGCTTGTGTGCACCCGAGTGACCTTGGTATAACAGGGATGATGAGCCGAGGGTGTGGACTTCGAGGCGTACGTGAATGATGGCATGGAGATAAGCTGGAGGCTTGTGTGCATCCGAGGGACGAGGGTCGAAGATGAAGAGGGCGCGAAGGCAATAGTCAAGGCTACTGGTGAAGAGTCAGCTGAGTCATGAAGGGACAAGAGCCGAGGGAGGAGGACTCTAAGGGCAAGCCGGGAAGTGGATTTCAAAGGGCACACGTGAAGGATGGCATGGAGGAAAGCCAAGGGAAGGCTTGTGTACGCATCCGAGGGACGATAGTCGGTGGAAGAGGACTTCAAGGGGTAAGTCAAGGGAGTGTACCTGAAGGCACACGTGGAGGAGGGTCTTCGGAGTGAGTAGGAGTGTGTTTGTAAGTTGGGCAGTTGACTGGTGACATAACAGTCGACTGCCAGTGAACACAGAAACTCACAGAAGGTTTCTGACCCTGGACCAGTTTACAGACCTGGGAGCAGTCAACTGGTCAGTAGCCAGAATTCGAACGTTGGGCTGTCAACGGTCGAATATGAGTGGGGGCAGTCGATTGCCCTTGGAGCAGTCAACTGTCAGTGTGAGTTACAACCCTATGTTCTATTTAAGAGAACTTGGTTTGGCGCTGGGAGCTTTGACAAAATGAGCTTGGTTAGAGCTCATTAGTAGTATAAGTGCTCGGATTGTGTACTTGAGGTTGTGGCGAGGTTTCTCCACCCACAAGGAGCTACGCGAACTAGCCGGAGGGCATTCGGGGAGTGATCCGTCGAAGGATCGAGAGATCGTCCACCTCACGGACTGTCGTGAAGTAGGAGTCTTCATCTCCGAATCACGTAAATAGGTTTGTTAGCATTGTTAGTTTGTTTTAGTTATTAGATTTTCGCTTGCGCACTAACAATCGTAGGAAGAAGCCAAAAATTGCTATTCACCCCCTAGCATACGTCAACGATCTTACATGCATCATTCTTAAGAGTTGAGCTACACATTCCCCTAAGGCAACATACTCTACTTCAGTTGTAGATTAGGCAACACAATGTTGCTTTCTACTGCACCAGCTAACTAGACTCTGACCCAGTAATTGACAACTCCCACTTGTACTTTTTCTATCTAATTTACAACTTTCATAATCTGAGTCAAAAAATTCTAACAACTCAAAGTTAGAAGTTCAAGGGTACCAAATACCTACATTTGAGGTACCCTTAATATATCTAAGGATTTTCTTAACTGCAGTTAAGTGAGATTCCTTAGAACAGGTTTGGTATCTGACACAAATATCTACTACAAACAGGATATCAGGTCTACTAGCAGTTAGGTAAAGTAGGCTCCATATAGCACTTTTATAATATTTTAAGTCAACTAGCTTACCTTTAGGATCATTATCTATTTTAGCATTTGTAACCATAGGGGTACTTAGGTCTTTTATTAATTAGGATCATATTTTGAATATAGCAGGCAATGCTAACTGCTTCTGTCCAAAAGTGATTAGTCAAGTTGTATTCGTTAAGCATGGTTCTCGCTGCTTCTTGGAAGGTTCTATTTCGTCTTTCTAGTAGACCATTTTGTTGGGGGTCTTAGGGCATGAAAAATCATGAAAATATCCATTTCTATTGCAGAATTCAGTAGAAATGGATATTTTCATGATTTTTCATGAAAATTAAACGAGTTCAAAGCGATCACGGGGGTGTTTGGTTTGCATTTTCTAGTCTGTTTTTCATTTTCATTTTCTGTAGAAAATGCGATTTTCTGGAAAACATGTTTGGTTTGCATTTTCCAGCTTTGTTTTCCAGAAAAAAACATAGCCTTTTCTGGAAAACTGGAGAATGAAAAAAAGTCATTTTCCAGAAAACTAGAAAATGCGATTTTCTGGAAAATGAAAATGGAAAATGACACAAACCAAACACCCCCTTAGATTTCGAATTCGCCCCCGTGATCACTTTGAACTCGTTTAATTTTGATATCTTTTTGATTTTCAAGGATTTTAGTTAAAGTTTCAAAGGATTCAAGACATTGATATTTGGTTTTAAGAAATTAGACCCAAGTAAATTTAGAATAATCATCAATTATAACTAAGCAGTACCAGTTTTCGCTAGTGACTTGGCTCCATGAGAATCAAATAGGTCCAAATGTAGGAGCTCAAGTACAGATTGGGTCAGGTCAAACTGGGTAAGTTTGTGGGTAAACTTGGTCTGTTTACCTGTTGACATGGAACACAAATTGAATTTTCAAGATTCATAAGTTTGAGTATGCCTTTAACTAGTCCTTTTTGGCTGAGTGTGGAGACTAGCTTTAGATTGGTATGTCCTAATCTCCTATGCCAGAGTTTAGTTTCTTCTACCTGAGTTAGATAACACTTAAATGAGGTAGGTAAGTTTATGACATAAATGTTATTTTTCCTAAGTCCTTTCAGGGTAATCCTTGGGTCTTGTAAGTTCTTAATCAGGCAGTATTGGTTGGTAAAAGTGACTAGGTATCCAGTATCACAGAGCTGACTAATACAAAGTAAATTAAATTTAAAACTATCAACCAAAAGGATCCTTTTAATAGTAAAGTCAGAGCTCAGTTCAATGTTACTTGCCCGATTACCTTAAGCGTAGCGTTGTTACCAAACGTCACTGTTCCTAGGTCCTTGTATTTTAGCTTGGTGAACTTTGACTTGTTTCCAGTCATATGTCTGGAACACCCACTATCCAATATCTACTGGTCCAAATTTATATGTTTCTACACATAAAGTGGCTTAGTTTGGATCCAGTTTAGTAGAAGTACAGGATAGGAACGTCACTGTTCCTAGGTCCTTGTATTTTAGCTTGGTGAACTTTGACTTGTTTCCAGTCATATGTCTGGAACACCCACTATCCAATATCTACTGGTCCAAATTTATATGTTTCTACACATAAAGTGGCTTAGTTTGGATCCAGTTTAGTAGAAGTACAGGATAGGTTGTTCAAGTTCACTTGCCTAGTCTATCTCACCCAATCTAAGTGATCAAGCATGTTAAGCCTAGGTTGATTTTGTGAAACAGAGTTCAGTCTAACCAGTTTGATCTGATTAGCTGGATTAAAAGGAATTTTGAAAAAGAATTTTTGAGAAAAATTTAAAAAGAAATTTTTGAACAATATTTAAGTAAAATTTGAAAAAGAATTTTTTGAAAAGGATTAAGTGAGATTTGCATTTTTGAAAAAGTTTAAGTAGAATTTAAAAAAGAATTTTTGAACTAAAAAGATTTGAATTGGTCTAACTTTATTTATCCTAATCATCTCACACATTTTTAAGTGATAAGGTAGGGATCGTTATTTGTTTTGTGAGATGATTTCAATTTTATCTTGAAGTTAGGTTGAATCTAAGATATGATTAAAACTTGAGTTAGATTTAGATGTAAAAATTAGTAATTTAAAAATATATTTTAATATTTGGCTTCTAGGTCTTGGCGAGACATAGAGACCTTCTTTGGCCTTAGCTTTATTGGATCAACAACCCTTTCCTAAACAAAGCTGCATAAAGAAATAATATTTTTAAATTTCTCGATCAGAAATCTTAGTCTAACTAGTCGAGGATGTGGCGAGGAAGCTTTGGCTAGTTCCACCGGACTAAGAAGACCAAATAGCAAACATCTTCTTCTACTTGACTCCCCAGATGGCTTTTCTAACGTACTATCAGCTTACCCTATCCTAATACTAGGTTGTGCAAGTTTCACTCAGATCTTGTCCTTAACTAACAATTTCTAATCTTAAGCAAAGATAATAATAATAAAAAATAAACAAACATCAGACAAGGTATTCAATAAAAGCTACCTAACCACATGAATAGTCTTTTTATTTGCACCCCCTGGATCATATCCTCGATATGGTCTAGTTAAATAATGGATATGAACCTTAGAAACCCAATATTGATTTGATCCAGCTTGATTAGTCAAGCTTAATTTGGGGACCATGCTTAGACTTGGGTGCTAGGATGATTCACTACTGAATAATAAGACCTAAATTGCGAATTGGTTTTAAATCCAATTCCGGATCGATTTAGAACATACTTCTGTTTCCCAAGAATCATATCAAGATTCCTGGAGCCCAGAGTAAACTTTTCCAAATTTGCTCTAAGTTCTTTGACTTGAGCTTTCAGAGAGAAATTCTTTTCCTCAAGTCTTTGGACTTGAGTTGAGGTTTCCTCCTGAACTTGCTCAGTCAAAGGACTCAAACTGGTCTCTTCCTTAAGGAATTTTACCTCCTCTGGGAGAAACTTGACCCGGTCATGAGACTTAGCCAGTTTGCGAGATAGATAAGAAATAAGTTCGTAATGCATAATTTGATTCAAAATAACCTGTTACCTTGAGTCGGTCAGTTTTCGACAGTGAGATGATTCCGTGCTCTATTTCTTCTGGTTCGGAGTCGTTGTCGATCTCATCTTGGGTCGTTAACGCAAGGAGGTTGGAGTGCGTTAGTTCATCCTCGTCCGATTCTAAAGATGACTCGTCCCAGGTTGCTTGCAATGCCTTCTTCCTCAGTTGATTTTTCATCTCTTTTGCGTTCGGGCATTCGGATTTGAAGTGCCCCATCTTTCCACACCCATAACAGGTGAGCTCCACCTTGTTCTTTGGTCCAGCCGGATTGTCCTTTGGCTGTCCCATCTTCTTCTTTTTTTGGGCTTTGTGAGCTTTGAACAACTTCCGGATGACGTTCACAAGCTCCGCCAGTTCTTCTTCTTTGGATTCCAAGTTAGAATCCAGTTCTGGTTCTGGTACCTTCTTCTTAATTTTTCCTGCAAATAAAGCTACACATTTCTTTGCAAGTGCCCCATTAATTTGCTCATGTAAATCAAATTTTGAAAATAATTCATCTAATTTTATTTTTGATAAATTTTTAGAAACTTTGTAAGCATCGACCATCGATGCCCACAGTGTGTTTCTAGGGAATAAGTTCAAGGTATACCTGATCATATCTCTATTTTCAATTGTGTGACTGATGATGTGGAGCTCGTTCATGATTTCTTGTATTTGGGCGTGCAGTTGGGAAGTAGTTTCTCCGTCCTGCATTTTTAAATTATACAATTTATTTAATAATAAATCTCAATGGCTTACCTTGGTGTCGGATGCTCCTTCGTGGAGTTCTATCAACTTGTTCCATAATTCTTTGGCGCTACTAAAAGGACCGACACGGTTCAACTCCTCCTTTGTAAGTCCATATTAGAGAGTCTGTGTCGCTTTTGCATCAGCTTCAATTCTTCTCTTGGCAGATGTGCCCCATTTGTCATAGCTCAGCACCGTCCCTTGTTCGTCTCTTGGAAGATCGAATCTGGTTTGGATTATGATCCATGTGTCCACCTAAGTTTTCAGTGTTAGTGCTTGGATGGCTATAGAGGGGGGGAGGGTGAATGTAGCCAGACACTAAAGAATTGGCTCTTTTGATGTTATCTTTCTGCGATCAGATTAGCAGCGGAAACATACACAACAGAAAGAACAAAACAGAGAAAGAAAGCAAACTAAACCGACGCTAACACAGCGATGTACAAGGTTCGGGGATAACTTGCCCCTACTCCTTGGCGTGCCCGTGAGGTAGGCGATCCCTTGATCGTCGGCAAATCAAGCCCCGGTGAACCCCGGATAGTAATAGCCTCCTTCTCGGTGGAGAAACCTCTCCACAATCAAGTCTACAGATGATACAAGTTAAGCTCACGAGACAATAGAAGGAAACACTCACAAGTATGTAGCAGGAGCACTTAAGCACGAAGCTATACAGAGAGCGCAAACACAGACCAGGAAAAACTCTTCTCGATTTTTCTGTCTGTTCTCCCACTCCTCTGCATCTTCGCTTCTTCTTAAGCTCCTGCTCAACATCGCCAGCTCCATTAGCATCCACTGAGCCACAACCTGACCCACTGACTCCACTGAGCACTCAGTCCACTGAAGACCTCTTCAGCTGAGCCTCCGTCAGTCGCCAGCCGCGCCAGTAAACCGTTGAAACCTGAAAATAGAATACATACAAACCTGCCACGGTGAAAGTCGTCATTGTTGATGCAGTCTGGCCCAGTTGTTGTTTTGGTGTTTGACAATGATTTAAGTTTGGTTGAGCGAATTTGGGTTAAAGTCCTGGTTGGGGACTGGGCAGAAACCCTGGTGAGTGAAGCCAGGTCCTAGCTTGTGAAGCTAGGTTGAAATCCCAGTGAGTGAAGCCGGGTCCTGGTGAGTGAAGCCAGGTGATTGAAATCCCGGTGAGTGAAGCCGGGTCCTGGTGAGTGAAGCCAGATGTTGGAAATCCCGGTGAGTGAAGTCGGGTCCTGGTGAGTGAAGCCAGGTGATTGAAATCCCGGTGAGTGAAGCCGGGTCCTGGTGAATGAAGCCAGGTGTTGGAAATCCCGGTGAGTGAAGCCGGGTCCTGGTGAGTGAAGCCAGGTGTTGGAAATCCCGGTGAGTGAAGCCGGGTCCTGGTGAGTGAAGCCAGGTGTTGAAAAGTCCTAATTCGGAAGAGGTGGGTGAAAAGTCCTAGCTTGGAGGGCTAGGTGAAAAGTCCTAGCTTGGAGGGCTAGGTGAAAAGTCCTAACTTGGAGGGTTAGGTGAAAAGTCCCATCTTGGAGAGTTAGGTGAAAAAGTCCTGGCTTGGAGGGTCAGGTGCCTAGCTTGGAGGGCTAGGTTGGATAAAGGTCTAACTCGGAGGGGTTGGGTGAAAAGTCCTAGCTTGGAGGGCTAGGTGAAAAGTCCTAGCTTGGAGGGCTAGGTGAAAAGTCCTAACCTGGAGGGTTAGGTGCAAATTCCCAACTTGGAGAGTTAGATTGAAAAATCCTTAGCTTGGAGGGCTAAGGTGGAAGAGAACTTAGCTTGGAGAGCTAAGTTTAAGTCCCTGGATCGGTCTGGTGATCGGTCAGGGAAGCTGGCACGCTGCCTTGTTGTGGATCAGTCTGGTGACCGATCCAGCAACGACTGATCGGTCTGGTGACTGATCAGGGAGCACACAGTGAGGTTGGGAACCTACTGTGCTGCTCTTGATCGGTCTGGTGACCGATCAGGGAGTGTGTCGTTCACTCTCTGCACTGCTCCTGATCGGTCTGGTGACCAATCAGGGAGCACACAGTGAGTTGAGTTCCCTTACTGATCTGCTCCTGATCGGTCTGGTGACCGATCAGGGATACTGTTCAGATCGGTCTAGAGAACGATCAAGTGTCGCGAGATTCTCCTTATGACCGATCAGAACGACTTCTGATCGGTCTGGGAGCAGCCTGATTGGTCTGGTGACCGATCAGGCTGGAGCCTGATTGGTCTGGGGACCGATCTGGAGTATGCAGAAGACTGCTGGATCGGTCTGGTGACCGATCAGGCTCCTCCCTGATCGGTCTGGTGACCGATCAGGAGCAGAACTTTAATTCAAATACGCTGTCAGAAGCTCTGATCGCGCTGTTTTCTCTGCCGATTCTCTGATACACTGCTGATATATATTGATATGAGTTGCTAAGCTTCTATTGGAGTGTGCAGGCTTTACAGGGATGATTCAAACATTGGAGGAGAGTCAATGGGAGGCTTTCCTTGGAGCAGGTTTGGCTATTTCCTTGTTTCAGGTCTCAACGGCGTCTGGAGAGCAGCTGGCAACTGACGGAGGCTCAGCTGGAGAGGGTCTTCAGTGGACTGAGTGCTCAGGGAGTCAGGGGTCAGGCTGTGGCTTCAGTGGATGCTGATGGAGAGCCGGGTGATGGGAGCAGATGCTTAAGACGAGGCTAGAAGCAGAGGAGCGACAACAAGAAAACAGACATGAACTTGAGGAGTTTGGCTGGGCTGTGTGTTGTGCTCTCTGTTGCTTGGTGCTTGAGCATTCTTGTTTCATCTTTGTGAGCTATCCTTCTCTTAGTCTCGTGAGCTTATTTTGTATCCTATTGAGACGCTTGTGGAGAGGTTTCTCCACCGAGAAGGAGGCGCTGTTTTATCCGGGTCACCGGGGCTTGATCTGCCGACGATCAAGGGATCGCCCACCTTACGGGCACGCCAAGGAGTAGGGGCAAGTTATCCCCGAACCTTGTAAATGACCATTGTTAGCGTATTGGTTTGTATTCTTCCTTCCCTGCATTTCTATTTCTGCTGTTATATTTGTATTGCTTCCGTTGTGGCTAACCTAAGTGCAGAGAAATTTGAAAACGACTAAGTCTTGAGGGTCAGGCTATATTCACCCCCCCCCCCCTCTATAGCCATCTCGTCACCAACAGTCATTGACTCTTCTCCTTGGTTTGTATCATCCCTGTCTAACCTGCACACTGATCAGAGGCTTAGCAAAGCATATCACGAAGAAATCAGCAATGTATCAGATAAAACACAAAGAAAAACAAACGCGATCAGAAGTCTGACAGCGATTTCAAATTAAAGTTCAGGCATTGATCGGTCACCAGACCAATCAAGCTCTTGCCTGATCGGTCCAAAGTGAGAATAGAGGAATCGCGGACTGAACATGATCGGTCACCTGACCGATCACAATTCAAGGATAGTTCACTAGACCGATCCAGCAGTTTGCTTGCCACAACCCGCAGGAAACTCACTCCTGATCGGTCACCTGACCGATCAGGGTGTGCCCTGATCGGTCTGGTGACCGATCAGGGTGTGCCCTGATCGGTCTGGTGACCGATCAGGTCACTCCCTAACCGATCAGGAGCCATCCTGATCGGTCAGGGTGAGGAAAACTCCAACATTTTGATCGGTCACCTAATCGATCAAGTTCTCCTCCCAAAGCTACTGACCTCTTCTCTGATCGTTCACCAGAACGATCAGAAGCCAAACAGAAACCTTTCTGTTCTCTCCCTGATCGTTCACCAGAACGATCATACTTCACTGGATCGGTCACCAGACCGATCCACAACAAGGTGTTCATGCTAACTCCCTGATCGGTCTCCAGACCGATTCAGCCTCAACCAATTCAACCCTAAGTCAAGAGAACGGGCTCCCTAGCCTTCTCTGACTTGTGCTCAGTCCCCCGGACCAAGACTCCGTGCCCAGCTTCACTCACCGGGACTTCATTCAACCTAGCTTCACTCACTAGGACCCGGCTTCACTCACCGGGATTTCTGTCACGCCCCGAGACCCAGGAGCCGCTGTTCCAATATAAAATCGGACAGCACCTCCCCTGTCCGGCGGACAATTTACACAACCACACAGATAAATATATAACACAATATCTATATTTGCACAACCACGCAGTTAAATGGCCTCAGGCCTCCAATCTAATGTAGCTATAACAGGTATATAACTATAACCGTCGCAAAACCAAATACGAACTCACCTGAGCTGCCAGGGGGCAGGAATAAAACCAAAACCAAGCGAAGTCCAACATAGGACTCAAAAGTACAACACCATCGAATAAAACATGAATACATGTTCAAAACAGGGCAACGGAAGCAAAGTATATACTACAGGGTCCATAAGCAAAAACAACGTAAAATAAATCCAAGCAGAGCTCCTCGGGAGCTGGGGACTGGCTGCTAGGGATCTCCTGGCAGGCATCAACCTGAAATAAAATGTATGGCAACGGGGTGAGTCCATAACTCAGCGAATACCCAACAGATATGCATAGAAAGTTATACCAACAATAAGGGTTCAGCTAATACAGTCTCATATCAACAGTAGAGAAAGACTGGAACTGAAAATACTGGGTAGGTACATACCTGAATCCATCTAACCTGTACAGAGGGTAAGAAATACCAGTGGAATACCAACAGACATATAAGCACAGGTAACAAGTCTCCAGAATATGCAATGTCAAACAAGTGCAGCAAATAAGTGCAGCAAACAATGCACGATGCAAAATATGCACATGGTGCAATGCCATGGTCACCCCCTAACTCCAGTCAAGCCACCGAGACAGGCGATACTGTGTCGGCCGAGTGGGTAGAGCTGTGACACTGTCCGCACTCTGCCATCACTGCTACTGAGTGACCGAGTGGACAGGATGCTGGTGGAGCTATCGCTCCGCCCCATGTATATATGGGGGAGATATCTCTCTCATCTTCTCTGGTCTATGGGTAGAGAAGGGATCCCTGCTTGCTACCACGCTCCGAAACCACTACCCCTGAGCGGACGAGCGGAGCACTACAGAGCAAATGCACACACCCAGCGGTATCCACTAACCCATGAGTGGCCGTGTGTGCATATCATGTGCCGGAAGACGATTAGGCTCAACCACAAGGGAGTCGCTGATCGCCGGCATGCAACAATGCAAGGATGGTGTATGATAGATACACATACCTCCCTCCCCAAGTCCTCAGTATACTAAGTCTCAATCTGAAATCCTATAACAGGAAATACAGGTAACCTACAAGGTATACTGACTGGAAACTACAAATCCCTCAAGGTCAAAGGCAGGAGATACAACACGATCTCTAAGCATACATATAGTTATGACAATACCTGAGACTGTATGGAACTACAACATACTAACTCAAGGGTAAACCACATGTATCCAGAACAAGTATAATAACTCAGGGATAAACAACAAGTATCCAGAACAGACATACTAAACAGGGATAGCGTATAATCTTACTGCTATCTATAACAGACTATGCATAATCACATGACAATATCAAAAGAGATAAGTCAAAGGGTACCCGCCTCCGAATAGGTGAAGTCCGTATCAACGAGACAGAACCACCCGTCAAAATATAATCCAAGTCAAGCTCCTGTATCATGGATTTAATTTAATTAGCTATTACACAAATAACAACTAGCTAATTAATCCCTAATTCGTTTAAGGGTTAACCAAAACCATTTCTTTCTATTTAATTTCCTTTAATTAAATAGAAAACTCCTGATTACCCTAGGTAATTAAAATTAGCTTTACTTTAAAGGTAAACTCGACTTCAAGTTCTTTAAGCTTTGGTGGTTAGGTTTAAGTTTCACATTAAACTTAACTTTCCCCCCGACTCTAACCTCTAAAGTAAATCCAATTAATTAATCATTCATTAACATGTCATTTACACCGATCTTGTTGTCCAATTGACCCCTAGTCACACCGAAAGCTCCCGGGGCAAGCATCCACATCTAAGGCTAGCAATTTCGGTTCTAATCAGAAAGAGCAGCAAGAATTTCAGGTTACCTTTCAAGTGGAGCTCGCGGCAGATTCCCCAAAGCTTACAATAGCCAATACCAGTCAATCCCAAGAGGAGAGGGCTGCTACAAAAGGCAAATCAAGCCCCCAATCATATGGTCATCTAAGTTGATACAAACAATCATTAAGAACTACCTTTACAAAGGAATCCTACGACCTCACAGAGCTTACCTCACTGATTCAATTCCCTTAGCTGCTTGGCACAGAACAGGGCAATTCACCAAGCTGCTCACGGCAGTATCCAAGACCGCAGCCCAAATTTCAAGGAGTAGTTTGCTACTACATCTCACACAAGCCCTAATTTATCAATCCATCATAAGGAATAGGGAAAGACTACTCAAATCATAACCTTACCTGAGCAGGAATTCTCGCGCGCGAGTCGGAACCAGTGCGGTCGGAAACACCCAGAGGATACCGAACAACAAACCCAGGGCACAAAGGGGAAGAGAGACTCGCAGGCGTTCTGTTGGCGAGGAACACAATGCCAACTCGAATCTAGGCCCTACCTCACCTGGCGACTGAGGCAGAATCCAAGAAGGTGAGCAATCGAAGTGGCTGGCTCACACTGCTCCGATTGCATAAGGGAGTGGCTCGCGTGCGACGGGGTGAGGAGCGTCGACGGAACACCGAGCGACGGCGACGGCTGGCTGTAGCTTTGGCTTCTCTGCGCTAGGGCACGAGGGGAGAAGGTGGCTGCGGGTGAGGGAGTCGGCTGTGATCAGCCGAATAGGTTAGGTCGGTATTTAAGTGTGGCATTTTGCAATTTAGTCCAGCCACTTTCAGCCTAATCGCAAGAACACCCCTAGTGCTTTAATTCCTTACACATGAGCCCTTGAAACCTTTAGTTTTATTACATTTTAGTCCCAAATTTTATATCCAAGGACTCGGAACCCCGGAATCTATCTGGTAATTCTCCGAAAATTTCCGGAACCTAATCAAAAGTGTCGGATTTAACAATTTCAGTCACCTGGCTTCACTCACCAGGACCTGGCTTCACTCACCGGACCGGGATTTCAGTCACTTGGCTTCAGTCACTAAGACCCGGCTTCACTCACCGGGATTTCAATCACCTGGCTTCACTCACCAGGACCCGGCTTCACTCACCGGGATTTCAATCACCTGGCTTCACTCACCAGGACCCGGCTTCACTCACCAGGATTTCAGTCACCCGGCTTCACTCACCGGGATTTCATTCACTCCGTGCCCAGTCTCCAACCAGGACTTAATCCGAATTCACTCAACCAAACTTAAATCGGTGTCAACACCAAAACAACAATCGGGCAGACTGCATCAACATTCAGGTGGACTTTCATCCGGGTCTTCCAATAATCGAAATCATCCCCAGAGAAGAGAGGGGGCGAGCATTGTTGTAGCCCTCTTGCATGGCCACTAAGAAAGAAGAGAACGAATCGATGACTTGCAAAAACACAAACAAACAAATGTACCAAGACTTTTGTCTTGGATTAGTAGTGCGGGATAAAAAAAATACGCTCGAGTGGTGATTGCACCGTTCTCGAGTCCAAACAAAATATGATCGAAAATAAAAAAAAAAATTAGGAGAGTAAGCGAGAAAAAAATCTAAAATATACTCAAGTGGTGGTTTCACCAGAATTGAGCAGCCCCCGCTTTGATACCAATTGTAGGATTGAAATAGAGCGATAGAGGGGGGGGGGTGAATATCGCTTTAAGAAAATTCTTCAGATTTCTGAATAATCGAGTACACAGCGAAAGTATAAGAATAAGCGTGGGAGAAGAGACAGCGGAAAATCAAATCACAGCATGCTAACGTAAGTTGGTTTTACTAGCTTCGGAGTCTTGACCGATTCTTACTGCAAGGCCTACGATCCTTGATCATTTATTTTGGGCAATTCACTAGTGATCAGAAGAATGTATAGTTTACAAAAGTTAAGTGTGCAAAAAAAAAAAACAAGTATACCGACTCCTTTGAATGACTTGAAGATCTTCGCTTGGAGAGTCGGACGATGTTTCGGCATTGTCGGAGCTTTGATCGCGCAGCACACAGGAGAACAGAATGAACGCAGAATGTTAATTGTTGTCCTGAAGTGCTGCTCTCAACGCCTTTATATATTAGTCATTTAGGTGCCTGAAAGGCCATTTAGGGGCCCTAGTCACAGCGTCTCGGGTGGCAAGTCTATCCGCTGCGCAGTCAAACTTTATCCTAGCTCAGGCGCCCTAGTCCCTTTCAGGAGCCTGAGTGCTGACGTGGCTCCTCCACTCAGCACTAGCCACGTAAGCTTGACAGTTGCGCCAGCTCAGCCACCCGCTGCCAGCTCCCAGGCGCCTGAGTCCCATTCAGGCGCCCTAATCGAACTGGTTCAACTTTTTCAGCTGCAACAAGGGTTAGTTCTGCAATAATATAAATATAATTAAAGTATGCATGGATTACAGCCAGTGTTGTCTTGGTCCTGACTTTTAGGTTTCAACTGAAACCCTAGGTCGGACCGACGCCTACTGTTCCCTCCTCGAGGAACGCATCCTCATCTACTCCCCTCAGGAGAGTGTACCTGCTACCACCCGGAACCTCTGGTTGGACTTTTGCTCGACCTTTGAGGACTCGAAACTCGACGACGTTCAACCTCAACTCGTCTTGTCTCCTGTCTGCAATCGCCGCTCGGCAAAGTCTTCTTCTCGGTCCCCCGGACCAAGACTTCGTGCTTGGCTTCACTCACCAAGTCTTCGTTGCCCGATCTCCGACCAGGACTTCTTGCTCGGCTTCACTCGCCAAGTCTTCTTTGCCCAATCTCCGACTAGGACTTCTTGCTCAACCTTGCAGGTCAAGAGTTCTTTCCTAGCTTACCTAAGACTTTCCTACAAGCTTCACAAGTTCATCAGCACAAACAAATCAGCTTAACTTGAACCCTTTGCCACTTATCAAAACAAGGTTCGATCTGGTGCTTCCGTCATCAACAGTTAAGTCCAAAGAAAATTTGACAGATCCTCTTACGAATGGGCTAAGTCGAGATCAAGTATACTGCTTATCAAGAGGAATGAGATTAAAAATCTACAACTAAAACGACTATAGCGGTAACCCAACCTTGTTGACTGGAGATCCCAAGATCTTGGTTCAATGGGACAACGATGTTATAGAAATTGTGTTACAGCATACGATATATATTATCTCTATCCTAATCCTAGGATGAAGATGTGTTGTCCTACCACATGTAGTGATGTCATGTTTATGCTTTTAATGACTTCTATTGTTAGTAGGAGTCCTAGAGCCAATTATGTGATGATTGACTAGGGACCTTTTGTATCATATACTATCATTAATAAAGGCATATATACTTACTTTATATTTGTGCTAAATAACTATGTATAATAATGTCTTTGGGTAGTAGGTTCTTATCTACATAATATCGATTAGTTGAATCGATAGTGAGATAATGTAGAGAACACTACACTAAATCATTTCTAGTCAAGTATTAATATTCAAGGACAACATTAATACATGGAGACTAGCATGTAAGTCAATTGATGACTTAAGCTCACAATTCATGGATATATGATATTAAGTTGACACGTGGGTATACATTAGAGAATGTGTACTGAATTGACCCGGCCATGAGAAAGTTTCATAGATTGTCATATAAGTATCATAAACTTTCTCATGTGAGTATTAGTATAAATAGTCCTTAGACAGGAAATCACTACGGTACCCTATATAGGGAATTATACACTTTGGTATCGTCAAACATCACCCATAACAGGGTAGACTATACCTTCCTCCGCACCACCGGCACCTCAGCCGGTTCAGCCAACACTTTCAGAGGGACAGACAGCAGGTTCGTCAAGATAGCCGGTGCAGCCCATACCCCCAGCAGTGCAGCTGGTTGCTTCAACAGTACCACCTGTGGTACTGATGGCCCTTGCGGGTCGAACCATGGATAGGCCACGGATCTTGGCTTTGGCTATGTCCGTGAAGGGTCGGTTTACCCTGTTTCACGAGGGAACATACCCGTGCATAGCTCGGTCATGGCTAGAGACTTTGATGACAATTTTCATTACATGTCCTGCTCCGATTGGGAGAAGTCCAAGCTGGCGGGCTACTACTTGCGTGACCAGGCGTCGACTTGGTGGACGGCCCAGCAGACTATTTTTGGTTAGCAGTCGGTCACCTATGATTTGTTCAGAGAGGTGTTCTAGCAGAAGTACTTTTCAACTGCTTTCCAGATGACCTGCTGACAAGAGATTCTGCATCTCCAGTAGGGGGATCGGTCTGTGTTAGAGTATGATGCAGTGTTTAACCGCCTGGCAGAGTATTGCCCTCAGATGGTCGCAGACGACGCGAAGCGGAGGATGCACTTTACAATGGGGTCGACCTCCTATATCTAGCTTGGGATGTCCTCGTGTGTCATTACTTCCTATCGAGAGGCATTGGGGCGGGCCCTTATTATTGAGTCGACTCAACAGAGACTATTTGGGAATAAGAAGAAAGATAAGCAGCTAGTTTCAGACGCAGCATAGACACAACAACTGCAGACCTGGCAAAAGCGGGGTAGTCAGAGTCAGCCGGGACAAGATGTTTTTAGGGCTTCTTCTAGGCCTCAAGAATCAGAACGTACCACGGCAGGCTCCTCCCAATCTTCTTAGCAGGATCGGAAGAAGCCTTCCGTCAGACTCAGTTGTACACAGTGCGGTTCCAAGAAGCACAATAGGATAGGATGTACTATGAGACAGGCAGTTTGCTTTTATTGCAAGATGCCAGGACACATGAGGTGAGATTGTCCACAGAGGGCGCAGGATGTGGCTACAGGAGCTACAGTGCAGGGAGGGCATTTCGGTCAGTCCGGAACTCAATGAGGGGGCCGGAGGACTCAGTCTTCTTCTCGGCAGCAGTAAACTGCTCCGAGGCCTATGCATGTGTACTATACGTTCCGGTAGGGCCCTGAGCACACTTACCCTTCGACGGTACCACAACATTCAGCAATAGAGGCTCATCAGTAATCTTATGTCGGTTATCAGCCTATAGTTTAACTACCTCATCAGTCTGCCGGAGCATCTACACCACAACCTCCACCGGTTCCTTCATTACCCTAACCTCTTCCAAGGATGGACCGGGTGTATGCTGTCACCTGAGATGAGGCCCAGCAGGCTAACTGATCTATTTTTCGATGTATCATTTTACTTTATGCACATTCCACAGAGTTATTAATTGATACTGGTAGTTCATATTCGTTCATATCACGGATGTTTCTGAGTAAGATTTATAGGTTACCGACTCTTATAGCACAGCGTCTGTCTGTGTCCTTACCTTCCAGAGAGTTATTAGAGGTCACCCAGGAGGTCAAGGGGTCTCTACTGGATTTTGGTAATGTCATCCTTACCTTTGATCTGTCGGTTCTGAAGATGATAGAGGTCAACATCATCTTAGGCATGGATTGGCTGACGACCTCTCATGCCACTGTTGATTGACATTTGAGGGTGGTCATGTTTCGACCTCCGGGCCAACCCTCGTGGGATTTTCTTGGTATCAGAGATGATGGTATATCAATTATCTCCGCACTCCAGGCGCAGAAACATCTTGCACAGGGGTGTCGGGGTTTCTTGTTATCAATGATCAGTCCGACTCCCGAGCACAGACTCTCGATTTGGAGGCCCCGAGTGGAGACTCTTGAATGCAAAGTCAAAGTACAATCTTCCAACTTGAAGGCTCTCAGTCTGGCTCCCGACTACAAACTCTCGATGCAGAGTCTAAGTATAGATTTCTGACTTGATGGCTCCCAAGTATGGCTCTGGAATATAGACCCTCGATGTGGAGTCTAAGTACACACTCCCGACTTGAGGCTCTTGAGTGTAGAATTTAAGTACAAACTATCAACTCTTGAGTGCAGAGTCTAAGTATAAACTCTCGATTTGAGACTCCTAAGTCCAAATGAAGACTCCTGACTAGAGGCTCCTAAGTCCAAGTGAAGATTCCCGACTCCGAGTGGAAGAGAGAGTTGTTGAAACTTGTGTAATGCAGTTTCCTTAAAATAGATTCGTCCTCCTTCAGCTATGCTTTGAGGTTATAATAGATGTCTATTTCCTATGATATAACAGCGAAACCATGCACACAACCAAGTACTGGTCGCTCGTGGCGAACTGAGAAAGTACTTAATTGCTACCACGAGTAATTCACCGAGCAGAACGTACGATGGAAGATGATTTGGGTAAATGAAGGTTGAAAAAATCTTTGTTATTAGCTTGCAGCCTCCTCTGACTCTTTTGGTCACAATCTCTTTATATAGGAGCTTAGACTAATATAATATTTAATGACTAAATTAACGTCATTTACTGCTTATTAACCAGTCCAGATAAAATGTCTGGAGGTTACAAATTCTTCATTAATCATCGAATAATGCATGTGTTACATTTGAGCAACAAAAAATTATTTAAGTTGCAAAACGTTGATTCATTTGCTTGGGCAAAGTTTGCCCCTACCCAGTTCAGCATTCGACACGCACAAATCGTGCTAACACATGAGTTAACTTGGTTCACTACAAATCCAAGTCCTGAATTTATATCCGTTTGTATACCCTCGTATGAAAGAGAGCGTCTCTCCATATATTTATTCACAATTAATTTATTTTTGAATCAATATAAACCAACTAATATGTCTTAAAACAGTGAAATTAAAATTTCATTCATAATAAAATTTTTCCTTTCATTCTTTTTCTATTCACTTATATCCAACAAATCTTAAGGTAAACTCTTTTAGGGCAATTTACCAAAGGGCGTATCCAACTATTCGTAATTACCGAAAGGAGTACCATGGTTTCTATTATACCAAAGGGCGCATCCCATATAGTGAAGTTACTTTTATACCCCTCCCGCCAAAGAATGACTTTATCAAACACAGTTTCGAGACAACCGAACCACTTTATCAATAAAATATTAATTTGTGGTTCGGATGGGTAGCAGTGGAAATTTTCTCCGTTCTCTCTCAGCGCAACAACGTAAATGGAAGTCCTTCATTTCGGATAAAAGCTCACTCTCAACCTCTCTCAGCGCAAGAACTCGCCTTCTTGCAGTCCTACGTGCCCTAGCTGTGATATAGTCGCGAGCTCATCCCCCGAATCCCTGCGGACAACCAAAACCTAGGCATTGCTCGAAAGCGTTTCTGTGTGATCCTGAGGTGGGTTTTAGTGTTAACGTTGAAGTGGAGACTGATCGGCATAATACACCAAGGGGTTAGGGTTTCTGCACGTTGGATTTATTTGATAATGTCAGCCAAAAGGTCTGTAGGTGGTTCAGCGTCTACTTCCTTGGCATTATCCACCAAGGTATGTTAGCGATATGCTTAGGTCAAACCAGCATTGTTTGTCAACATATTTAAAATTATTTTGCTGAATAAATTTGTACTGTATATAAACTGTAGGATTCAGATGACATTGAACAAAAATTACGTTGGTGCAGTGTTTTAGGCCACTTTAAACAATTTTTTGAAGAATTTGACATTTTAAATGATCGACACATTGCGAAGATCAAAGGGTCGCCTTTCAGTTTTTTCCTGGACATACAAGAATTGCAGCATATCCGTGGAATTTTGGTTAATATATTTGAAAGTTGGGATTCAACCTCGCAAGGTTTTAAATTCTCAGGTAATAGTTTTAGTTATGAATTGTAGACAATATCTATAGTAAGATAAGACAGTAATATAGATGGCCTGAAATGATTAGTTTTTGATAAAGTTTAATCATTTCATTTTAGGGCTACTGAGGGACTGAAGTGAAAATGACTTCAGGCCCTCGGTAGGCCTGAAATAAAATCATTTCAGGCCTACCGAGGGCCTGAAGTTAATTTAGTTCAGGCCCTCGGTAGGCCTGAAATAAATACATTTCAGGCCCACCTCGGGCCTGAAATGAATACATTTCAGGCCCTCGTCGGGCCTGAATTGAATTCATTTCAGGCCCACGTCGGGCCTGAATTGAAATCATTTCAGGCCCAACGTGGAATAATTTCAAGCCTCTATTCTTGATGATAACTAAATTTTGTAATTGTTTCAGGTGTACCGGTTGCGTTCTCCAGACGAGATGTTGCTTTGATACTGGGTATAGTGGACCGTGGTGTTTCGGTCCCTATTAATTCAACTAAAGCATCGGGTGACCTCTATCGTACTTACTTCTCAAAAGAAAAACAACCTACAAGAACAAGACTTGAGGAGTTACTTAAACATTTTTCTAAAAGTGTTGAATCAGAGGATGATGTGTTATTAGTGTGTAAATTTTATATTTTGTATATATTTATTTGTGTTTTATTTTCGTCTAGTACATATAAGGTTCCTCTAGGTCTTGTAGATATAGTAGATGATTATGACAATCTAGGTAGATTCAATTGGGTAGAAGCTATCCATCAATTTTTGTCTCCACAAATACCTAAGATTGGGGACTTATTTTCATCAACTCAGGGAAACGAGAGCACCACCAACCTCCCTTACCTAAAGGGATTTGCAGGGCTTTTGGCAGTGAGTAGAATTAGCTTGTTAAATTTTATAATATTTTGATGTCATTAATGTATTTGGCTGCAAAAATTTGTGTAGGCATGGTTTTTGGAGCATGTACCAATTCAAAAACCATTCAATGTTGAAGGGCCCCGAATGAATAAGTGGAGGAATATTCCTTCGCATATTAGTAGGGTGAGGGGCCTTGTCGACCGACTCTCATCCGAAGAAGTAATTATTCTTAAATGTGATCTATCTGAGTTAGATAGAGAGGTAGTAACATTTGTGTACTTCGTAATTGACAGGTTATTGTTGAATTAATTCCTACCCTACATGAGAACACATTGTTTGAGAACCTTGATATCGGTGATGACATACCACGGCCAATGGAGACATCAGAAGGAGATGTTAGGCTATGTGGTGAATGCATTCTTAAGGACAACCGAATCAAGGAGCTAACAAAGGAGAATATATGTTTGAATGAAAGGGTTAAGGAATTACTTTCAATTATTGAAAAAAAAGGCATGGAGGGTCAAGGAAGCTATCCTGTAGTCGATCCTCTTTCTGATCCAGTATCTTGTACACCTAGGAGAGGACGTGACTGAACTCGGTATGATTACAGGGATACTCCAATTGACAGTCCAGTATGGCACCAGCTTTTACCTAAGGGGAAGCGGGACAGGAAACAAATATCAATTGTTATGGACAAGGGAAAAAGGAAACTTAGTGAGGAGGATATGGATGAAGCAAGAGGAAACATTTACGATGTAATGGAAGTCATGTCTGAAGAAGACATAGAGGAGGAAACAAGAAGAACCTCCGAACTATACAAAACGAGGCAACAAGGCATTGATGTAAGTGTGTTAATTTCATTTAAAATACATCAATTGTATTGAATTTGGTCAATAATTAGTTTGGGCTAAATAAATTTTATTGATGTAGTTTGTGAAGAAACATTTTATGAATACAAAGAAGAAAAATAAAGATAAAGAAGTGGTCTACCTGATAAATAGATTGGAGAATCTAAAGTAAGTTACAAAATATAATAGTTTAGGTTAGTTTTTATATATTCTCTTATGTAATATATAATCATATCAATTTACATGGCAGGTTGGCAAATGAATTTATCTGGGAGGATGCACCCTTTGCTTTGAATTTGCATTCATTCTTACAAATCCTCAATGGAGAGGTTTTTACAAAAGGCGAGGTCATTGATGCCTTTTGTAAAATTTTATTTAGAGGAGCATCCGCATGTGGTAGGCCATACAACAAGTCAATATATTGTTCAACCTTCTTCACAGTAAGTGATGTATATTAATTAAACAGATATATTGTACAAGACCTAATATTATGATATGGGTATTATTAATTTTGTGAATGCATATTTGTAGGCATCAATCAGATCGTCAAGAAAGATTTCCCTGCAACAAGTGATGAAGACTGATATGCTTGAACAAGGGTTTAGATTTATTTTAATCCCTTTGTGCAGTGATAATACACACTTTCACTTGTTGGCGGTGGATACAGAATCCATGACTTTTAATCATTTTAATTCTCTTGCTAGTGGTCGTAAATATAAGCATGAATTTGACACAGCGGTGAGCTACCTTCCTTTATTCTTATATATGGTCATCATTTTCTCTAAAATATCATTGATGGTGATTAATAAATTCATGATATGTTTGACAGGTAAAAGAACTTAAACAATATACTCGCGAGGAACTTACGGCTATTCATCCGTATCTACAAAGTCATCATCCCTTGGACAAATGGCCCTCCGTCAGACAAAAATGTCCCCAACAAGAACATAGGTAACTAAATGAGGAAGAACTTTCTTATTTTTTAAAATAAGAAAGTATTTTATAAACCCACTTATTGAAATCTAAAAAAGTATTTGTTAATTTCAGCGTGGACTGTGCCTTCTTTGTCATGCAATATGTTCGATGTCTCCTATATGATGAGAAGATGGATTTCAAACAAGGAGACATGAGTAGAATCAGATTTGAGCTGACAGTTAATATTCTGAGAGACATGTTTTGTAAAACTTGAGATAATCTGAAAACTGTATTGGTGATGTAAAAATCCATTGCTGTTGATTGACATCCATTTGTATGGAAAAATCTCCTTATGTGGATGTTGTTATGATTATGTAGATGTTGTTATTCTATATAATATATTGTCAACAAAAACAAAACAATTGGGTGATGTTTATTCAAATCCAGTTGTTGCACTGTTGTGTGCCAAGTGATACGGTCAGATATAATAACTGATAATGCACTGTTGTGTGCCAGTTGCTGCACTGTTGTGTGCCAAATGATCTATTCTGTCACATCTTGTAGGTAAATATAGATTATTATTCTAACAATCATTATATAATCTAATCAACAATATATATTATATAAATCAGATATAGGAAAACCTATAGGATGATATATTCTGTCACTGTAGGGTTATGCACTGTTTTGAGCAAAACCCACTGATGGAACTAAACTAAACCTATAGGTTTGGAAAAAATTATAATTTGATGTTTCGGACACCTAATCTACATTCTCCAACCTCAACCCAAACTACTGATAATGGATTTTCAGAAATCCAGATATGGGAGGGCCATCAGTGGGTTTTGCTCAAAACCCACTGATGGAACTAAACTAGCCCTATAGCTTTGGAAAAATTTATAATTTGAGGTTTCCGACACCTAAAATACTTTCTAGAACCTCAACCCTAACTACTAATAATGGATTTTCAGAAATCCAGATATGGGAGGTCCATCAGTGGGTTTTGCTCAAAACCCACTGATGGAACTAAACTACACCTATACTTTGGAGAAAATTATAATTTGAGGTTTCCGACACCTAAAATACTTTCTCCAACCTTATCCCTAACTGTTGATAATTTTTTTCATTAATCCAGATATGGGATGTCCATCAGTGGGTTTTGCTCAAAACCCACTGATGGAACTAAATTACACCTATAGGTTTGGAAAAAATTATAATTTGATGTTTCTGACACCTAAAATATTTTCTCCAACCTCATCAATGAGTCCTTCAGTGGAGTTGAGGTGTTACAAACCTCAAATTATAATTTCAGGCCCACGTTGGGCCTGAAATAACTTTATTTCAGGCCCAAGGTGGGCCTGAAAGAAGACAATTCAGGCCCGGCGTGGGCCTGAAATAAAAATATTATTTGAGGATCACCCTTAACCATATAATATTTTGACTTCATCCCCCAAGTTGGATTACATATTTTATCCCTAAACCCTAAAATACTCTCTCCAACCTCACCCCTAAATACTGATAATGGTTTTGTAGAAATCCATATATCGGAGGTCCATTTGTGGGTTTTCAGCAAAACCCACTGATGGAAATAAACTAGACCTATAGCTTTGAAAAAAATTATCATTTGAGGTTTAGGACACCTAAAATACTTTATCCAACCTCAACCCTAACTACTGATAATGGTTTTTCAGAAATCCAGATATGGGAGGTCCATCAGTGGGTTTTGCTCAAAACCCACTGATGGAACTAAACTACACCTATAGGTTTGGAAAAAATTATAATTTGAGGTTTCCGACACCTAAAATAATTTCTAGAACCTCAACCCTAACTACTGATAATGGATTTTCAGGAATCCAGATATGGGAGGTCCATCAGTGGGTTTTGCTCAAAACCCACAGATTGAACTAAACTACACCTATAGGTTTGGAAAAAATTATAATTTGATGTTTCTGACACCTAAACTACTTTCTAGAACCCCAACCCTAACTACTGATAATGGATTTTCAGAAATCCAGATATGAGAGGTCCATCAGTGGGTTTTGTTCAAAAAGCACTGATGGAACTAAACTACACCTATAGTTTTGGAGAAAATTATAATTTGAGGTTTAGGACACCTAAAATACTTTCTCCAACCTCATCCCTAACTGTTGATAATGTTTTTTCACAAATCAAGATATAGGAGGTCCATCAGTGGGTTTTGCTTAAAACCCACTGATTGAACTAAACTAGCCCTATAGCTTTGGAAAAATTTATAATTTGAGGTTACTGACACCTAAAATACTTTCTAAAACCTGAACCCTAACTACTGATAATGGATTTTCAGAAATCCAGATATGGGAGGTCCATCAGTGGGTTTTGCTCAAAACCCACTGATGGAACTAAACTACACCTATAGGTTTGGAAAAAATTATAATTTGATGTTTCTGACACCTAAAATACTTTCTAGAACCTCAACCCTAAATACTGATAATGGATTTTCAGAAATCCAGATATGGGAGGTCCATCAGTGGGTTTTGCTCAAAACCCACTGATGGAACTAAACTACACCTAGAGTTTGGAAGAAAATTATAATTGAGGTTTAGGACACCTAAAATACTTTCTCCAACCTCATCCTTAACTGTTGAAAATGCTTTTTCACAAATCAAGATATGGGAGGTCCATCAGTGGGTTTTGCTCAAAACCCACTGATGGAACTAAACTATACCTATAGGTTTGGAAAAAATTATAATTTGATGTTTCCGACACCTAAAATACTTTCTAGAACCTCAACCCTAACTACTGATAATGGATTTTCAGAAATCCAGATATGGGAGGTCCATCAGTGGGTTTTGCTCAAAACCCACTGATGGAACTAAACTACACCTATAGGTTTGGAAAAAATTATAATTTGATGTTTCTGACACCTAAACTACTTTCTAGAACCTCAACCCTAACTACTGATAATGGATTATCAGAAATCCAGATATGGGAGGTCCATCTGTGGGTTTTGCTCAAAACCCACTGATGCAACTAAACTATACCTATAGGTTTGAAAAAATTACAATTTGAGGTTAACGACACCTAAAATACTTTCTAGAACCTCAACCCTAACTACTGATAATGGATTTTCAGAAATCCAGATATGGGAGGTCCATCAGTGGGTTTTGCTCAAAACCCACTGATGGAACTAAACTACACATATACTTTGGAGAAAATTATAATTTGAGGTTTCCGACACCTAAAATACTTTCTCCAACCTGATCCCTAACTGTTGATAATTTTTTTTCATTAATCCAGATATGGGATGTCCATCAGTGGGTTTTGCTCAAAACCCACTGATGGAACTAAATTACACCTATAGGTTTGGAAAAAATTATAATTTGATGTTTCCGACACCTAAAATACTTTCTCTAACCTCATCAATGGGTCCTTCAGTGGAGTTGAGGTGTTACAAACCTAAAATTATAATTTCAGGCCCACGTTGGGCCTAAATAACTTTATTTCAGGCCCAAGGTGGGCCTGAATAAAGTTATTTCAGGCCCAACGTGGGCCTGCAATACATTTATTTCAGGCCCACGGTGGGCCTGAAAGAAGACAATTCAGGCCCAGCGTGGGCCTGAAATAAAAATATTATTTGAGGATCACCCTTAACCATATAATATTTTGACTTCATCCCCCAAGTTGGATTACATATTTTATCCCTAAACCCTAAAATACTCTCTCCAACCTCACCCCTAAATACTGATAATGGTTTTGTAGAAATCCAGATATCGGAGGTCCATTTGTGGGTTTTCAGCAAAACCCACTGATGGAAATAAACTAGACCTATAGCTTTGAAAAAAATTATCATTTGAGGTTTACGACACCTAAAATACTTTCTCCAACCTCAACCCTAACTACTGATAATGGTTTTTCAGAAATCCAGATATGGGAGGTCCATCAGTGGGTTTTGCTCAAAACCCACTGATGGAACTAAACTACACCTATAGGTTTGGAAAAAATTATAATTTGAGGTTTCCGACACCTAAAATACTTTCTAGAACCTCAACCCTAACTACTGATAATGGATTTTCAGGAATCCAGATATGGGAGGTCCATCAGTGGGTTTTGTTCAAAACCCACAGATTGAACTAAACTACACCTATAGGTTTGGAAAAAATTATAATTTGATGTTTCTGACACCTAAACTACTTTCTAGAACCCCAACCCTAACTACTGATAATGGATTTTCAGAAATCCAGATATGAGAGGTCCATCAGTGGGTTTTGTTCAAAAACCACTGATGGAACTAAACTACACCTATAGTTTTGGAGAAAATTATAATTTGAGGTTTAGGACACCTAAAATACTTTCTCCAACCTCATCCCTAACTGTTGATAATGTTTTTTCACAAATCAAGATATGGGAGGTCCATCAGTGGGTTTTGCTCAAAACCCACTGATGGAACTAAACTAGCCTTATAGCTTTGGAAAAATTTATAATTTGAGGTTACTGACACCTAAAATACTTTCTAAAACCTGAACCCTAACTACTGATAATGGATTTTCAGAAATCCAGATATGGGAGGTCCATCAGTGGGTTTTGCTCAAAACCCACTGATGGAACTAAACTATACCTATAGGTTTGGAAGAAATTATAATTTGATGTTTCTGACACCTAAAATACTTTCTAGAACCTCAACCCTAAATACTGATAATGGATTTTCAGAAATCCGGATATGGGAGGTCCATCAGTGGGTTTTGCTCAAAACCCACTGATGGAACTAAACTACACCTATAGTTTGGGAGAAAATTATAATTTGAGGTTTAGGACACCTAAAATACTTTCTCCAACCTCATCCCTAACTGTTGAAAATGCTTTTTCACAAATCAAGATATGGGAGGTCCATCAGTGGGTTTTGCTCAAAACCCACTGATGGAACTAAACTATACCTATAGGTTTGGGAAAAATTATAATTTGATGTTTCCGACACCTAAAATACTTTCTAGAACCCCAACCCTAACTACTGATAATGGATTTTCAGAAATCCAGATATGGGAGGTCCATCAGTGGGTTTTGCTCAAAACCCACTGATGGAACTAAACTACACCTATAGGTTTGGAAAAAATTATAATTTGATTATTCTGACACCTAAACTACTTTCAAGAACCTCAACCCTAACTACTGATAATGGATTTTTAGAAATCCAGATATGGGAGGTCCATCAGTGGGTTTTGCTCAAAACCCACTGATGCAACCAAACTATACCTATAGGTTTGGAAAAAATTATAATTTGATATTTCCGACACCTAAAATACTTTCTAGAACCTGAACCCTAACTATTGATAATGGATTTTCAGAAATCCAGATATGGGAGGTCCATCAGTGGGTTTTGCTCAAAACCCACTGATGCAACTAAACTATACCTATAGGTTTGGAAAAAATTATAATTTGATGTTTCCGACACCTAAAATACTTTCTAGAACCTGAACCCTAACTACTGATAATGGATTTTCAGAAATCCAGATATGGGAGGTCCATCAGTGGGTTTTGCTCAAAACCCACTGATGGAACTAAACTAGCCCTATAGCTTTTGACAAATTTATAATTTGAGGTTTCTGAGACCTAAAATAGTTTCTAGCACGTCAACCCTAACTACTGATAATGGATTTTCAGAAATCCAGATATGGGAGGTCCATCAGTGGGTTTTGAGCAAAACCCACTGATGGAACTAAACTACACCTATAGGTTTGGAAAAAATATAAATTTGAGGTTATGGACACCTAAAATACTTTCTCCAACCTCATCCCTAACTATTGATAATGGTTTTTCAGAAATCCAGATATGGGAGGTCCATCAGTGGGTTTTGAGCAAAACCCACTGATGGAACTAAACTACACCTATAGGTTTGGAAAAAATATAAATTTGAGGTTATGGACACCTAAAATACTTTCTCCAACCTCATCCCTAACTATGATAATGGTTTTTCAGAAATCCAGATATGGGAGGTTCATCAGTGGGTTTTGAGCAAAACCCACTGATGGAACTAAACTACACCTATATGTTTGGAAAAAAATATAAATTTGAGGTTATGGACACCTAAAATACTTTCTCCAACCTCATTCCTAACTATTGATAATGGTTTTTCAGAAATCCAGATATGGGAGGTCCATCAGTGGGTTTTGAGCAAAACCCACTGATGGAACTAAACTACACCTATATGTTTGGAAAAAAATATAAATTTGAGGTTATGGACACCTAAAATACTTTCTCCAACCTCATCCCTAACTATTGATAATGGTTTTTCAGAAATCCAGATATGGGAGGTCCATCAGTGAGTTTTGAGCAAAACCCACTGATGGAACTAAACTACACCTATAGGTTTGGAAAAAATATAAATTTGAGGTTATGGACACCTAAAATACTTTCTCCAACCTCATCCCTAACTATTGATAATGGTTTTTCAGAAATCCAGATATGGGAGGTCCATCAGTGGGTTTTGAGCAAAACCCACTGATGGAACTAAACTACACCTATAGCTTTGGAAAAAATATAAATTTGAGGTTATCGACATCTAAAATACTTTCTCCAACCTCATCCCTAACTGTTGATAATACTTTCTCTAACCTATAATACTTTCTCCAACCTCATCCCTACTTTCTCCAACCTATAGCTTTATTTCAGGCCCAGCTCGGGCCTGAAATATCTTTATTTCAGGCCCACGTTGGGCCTGAAATAACTTTATTTCAGGGCCTGAAATAAAAATATTTCAGGCCCATAGTGGTCCTGAAATACATTTATTTCAGGCCCACCGTGGACCTGAAATAAAAACATTTCAGGCCCACAGTGGGCCTGAATTAAATATTATTTGAGGACCACCCTTAAACATATAATATTTTGACCTCTTCCCCTAAGTTGGATTACATATTTTATCCCTAAAGCCTAAAATACTTTCTCCAAACCTCACCCCTAACTACTGATAATGGTTTTGTAGAAATCCAAATATGGGAGGTCAGCAAAACCCACTGATGGAACTAAACTAGACCTATAACTTTGAACAAAATTATAATTTGAGGTTTCGGACACCTAATCTACATTCTCCAACCTGAACCCTAACTACTGATAATGGTTTTTCAGAAATCCATATATGGGAGGTCCATCAGTGGGTTTTGCTCAAAACCCACTGATGGACCTCCCATATATGGATTTCTGAAAAACTATTATCAACAGTTAGGGATGAGGTTGGAGAAAGTATTTTAGGTGTCCATAACCTAAAATATATAATTTTTCCAAAGCTATAGGTGTAGTTTAGTTCCATCAGTGGGTTTTGCTCAAAACCCACTGATGGACCTCCCATATCTGGATTTCTGAAAAACCATTATCAACAGTTAGGGATGAGGTTGGAGAAAGTATTTTAGGTGTCCATAACCTCAAATTTATATTTTTTCCAAAGCTATAGGTGTAGTTTAGTTGCATCAGTGGGTTTTGCTCAAAACCCACTGATGGACCTCCCATATCTGAATTTCTGAAAAACCATTATCAACAGTTAGGGATGAGGTTGGAGAAAGTATTTTAGGTGTCCATAACCTCAAATTTATATTTTTCCAAAGCTATAGGTGTAGTTTAGTTCCATCAGTGGGTTTTGCTCAAAACCCACTGATGGACCTCCCATATCTGAATTTCTGAAAAACCATTATCAACAGTTAGGGATGAGGTTGGAGAAAGTATTTTAGGTGTCCATAACCTCAAATTTATATTTTTTCCAAAGCTATAGGTGTAGTTTAGTTCCATCAGTGGGTTTTGCTCAAAACCCACTGATGGACCTCCCATATCTGGATTTCTGAAAAACCATTATCAATAGTTAGGGATGAGGTTGGAGAAAGTATTTTAGGTGTCCATAACCTCAAATTTATATTTTTTCCAAAGCTATAGGTGTAGTTTAGTTCCATCAGTGGGTTTTGCTCAAAACCCACTGATGGACCTCCCATATCTGGATTTCTGAAAAACCATTATCAATAGTTAGGGTGAGGTTGGAGAAAGTATTTTAGGTGTCCATAACCTCAAATTATATTTTTTCCAAACTATAGGTGTAGTTTAGTTCCATCAGTGGGTTTTGCTCAAAACCCACTGATGGACCTCCCATATCTGGATTTCTGAAAAACCATTATCAGTAGTTAGGGTTGAGGTTGGAGAAAGTATTTTAGGTGTCCTAAACCTCAAATTATAATTTTGTCCAAAGCTATAGGTGTAGTTTAGTTCCATCAGTGTGTTTTGCTGACCTCCCATATCTGGATTTCTACAAAACCATTATCAGTAGTTAGGGGTGAGGTTTGGAGAGAGTATTTTAGGGTTTAGGGATAAAATATGTAATCCAACTTGGGGGATGAAGTCAAAATATTATATGTTAAGGGTGGTCCTCAAATAATATTTTTATTTCAGGCCCACGCTGGGCCTGAATTGTCTTCTTTCAGGCCCACCGTGGGCCTGAAATAAATGTATTTCAGGCCCACGTGGGCCTGAAATAACTTTATTCAGGCCCACCTTGGGCCTGAAATAAAGTTATTTCAGGCCCGACGTGGGCCTGAAATAAAGATATTTCAGGTCCTCGGTAAATTTGTGAAAATCATCCGAGGGCCTGAAATATTTGATAAAAAACAAATTCCTCTAATCCCTCTAATTTTCAGGTTGATTTGTGGAAAATCAGATAAATATTTGAGAATTAAAAATTTCCTTTTAATTTTGATATGTGTTATATATTTGAAATACAAAAAATATACCTAAGTTATTTGTAAAATAACTGTAAAAAAAAAGTTACCGTTTAGGGCCTGAAATCCTCTATTATCAGGCCCAGCAGTTAGTGAGCTATATAGGGTCCTTGGGTCCCTAGTGGTAAGCAATCGTCTCGTAGATCGTGATTTGTTGCCTATAGCTTTGAAGTTAGCGTGCTTACCTCCATTGGAGTTGTGGTGGCCGACATCCTCTTCATCGGACTAGTCGAAAGGTACGTAACAAAATTTTTTGTTTTTTTCATTTCAGTGTAGTTTTTGCTTCTGACCTAGGGTTACCGATTGTTGCCACTCAATGACCGAATGTGAGGATACCCTTGACGAACGAAATCTAAGTGTCATTTTTGCATCAGTTTCGCATAATTTTTGTTTGATGGTTCCTAAGTTCGGGATGGCTCCGAAAAGATCATCTTCAAAGGAAGCTGCTGCTAAAAATTCAAAGAAACATCAAGGTCCTGGGAGAAGTCATGGGAAAAAACAACAACCACAACGAAAAATCAAATTGCCAAACCAGTATATGAGTTTTGCCAACAGAGGTCGAACTAAACGAATGAACTGGAAAAGTAGCCTTTGCCATTTCAAAAATTTTATAGATTCTGTTCCACCCACACCAGCACAAGAACAATTGCTTCGACAAACACCCTTTTCATGGGTCCTCGACCTCCCCACTAGTTCTTGTGTAAGACCTCAGGTTCAAAATATGTTTGATAATTGGGATGAAGAAGAAAAGAGCTTTGTGTTCCATGGGAAAAAACTCAATTTCACAAAGGTTGACCTATCACTTATTCTAGGGCTACCTGACAATGGAGAGGTAATCCAACTTGATTTCAATGAGGCCTCTAGCCCACTGTACAAGGAATATTTTGAAGATTCCAGTTGTTCTGCAAAGCATTTGGAGAAACTGATAACGAAGTCTACATCCAATGACAAGCTGTACTGTCAGATGTATATACTGTATTTTTTTTCCACAGTTCTTTTTTGTGGTACAAGCAGCACACTTCCCATTCCAGCAATGTCACTCATTGATTGCGTTGATGATTTTGACAATCTACCAAACTATAATTGGTGCAATGCTCTGTACAATTTCATGGCTCCTCAGTTGGAAGCCATTGGAAAGGAGGTCACATTGAGGCGTACAACACATGTAGGTGATACAAGCCAACCGGCCAAGGCTCCCTTGCTCAAGGGATTTCCAAATATTTTGGCTGTAAGTTAGAGTGCATCTGCCTGCTAATATATGATATGATGGATACTAATTACTGAATATAATCATGTTGCAGGTTTGGGTTACTGAACATATTAGTATTGCTGCTCCTCATCATCCTCATAGATTGCCAAGAATTCTTCGGTGGAATTGGCCTAAGGCTCATGTAGAGAGTATCAAAAGGATGATCGACCGTGTGCCAACAAATTTAATTCTGGTTGATTTAATCCCATTTGATATAGAACTGGATTTAGTACCTCACTACTCTCCTCCAACTGAAGCACTTGAGGTACACAGTGAGGTATTAAAGCAGGCAACCGAAGGAAGCCAGGCTGCAGAAGATAGACTACAGGCCTTAGAGAAGGAAAGCTGCAATGAATGTATACAAAAGCAAGAACATATTGATACCTTACAGCAACAATTAAATGTAGCTCTTAAAAGTTTGGAGGATGTAAAAATTGAGTTGGCAACAGCCCTCAGGGACAAGGATCAAATAAATGCTCAGAGCCATAGACTACTTGCTGAAAAGGATTCCCTGGTCAAAGAAAAAGATGAAATAATTGCTCAGAAGGAGACAATAATTGCTGATAAGGATTCCCAGCTTAAGGAGAAAGATGATCAGTTGAAAAGAATGATAGTTGATCAAGATATAATCAAAGATAAGCCTGACGAGACAATCCGACAACTGAGTATACAATTAGAAAGCAAAGGCTCAGATGACCCTCAGCCACTTCCAAAAAAAATAAAATTAACTCAGGTAAGACCACCCAACGAGGACAAAGGCAAAGAAAAAGAAATTGTTCAGGATGAGGACGAGGATGAGGGAGAGGATGAAGCTGAAGATGAGGAGGCTCCTGCCCAATCAATGTCACAATCTACATCGCAAACAACACAATCTGCAACCTCTACTCAAACAAATTTATCTGATCAACAAGTTGCTAAAGGGAAAGAACTCCAAAAGGTCAAAAGCAACATCTTGAAGAAAGCCAAGGCATTTTTTAAGAAGAATAAAGATGCGGAGATTGCAGAAACATTATTAAAGCTTAGTAAATTAAAGTGAGTTAGTTGCTATTGCGGTTGCATCTATTTGTAAAACAATGATGGTTATTGTCATTCATTAATAAAATTTATTCATTCACTTTTAAATAAGGTGCTTACATTATGTTGATGTAGGTATCAATTGCAACCAGTATGGTCCAATGGGACCTTTACATTAGATATGCAATCATTTTTTACAATATTTGATTGGAATGACTACACCTCCGGGGATTGCATAAATACTTACTGGACTATTATTGTAAATGAAGCCAAATCCTGTAACTCACCTTACCACCCCTCCATATTCTGTGGGGTGGGTTTTGAGGTAAGTAAATTAGCAACTTGGTTTATGTTTATTTTATAGGATTGAGTCAACTAACACTTCCTTTTTAATAAACATAGGAATTGTTTGAGGTGATACATGCTGCAGCATTTGAACAAACAATTGCTACTGATACAAATAAGCCAATTAGATATATCTTCTGTCCTCTAAATAATGCAGATGATCACTGGCATCTATTGATTATTGACCTGGAGGAAAGTAGTTTCCTTCATTATAATTCTCTCGGCGCCACAGAAGGGTACACAGCCAAATATGAAAAAACTGTAAGTTTTCTATTTGATATATAAACGTTTACAAAAACTATGTGATGAGCTAGAATTTTGACTAATGTAATTTCTATGTAGGTGGCGTTTTTCAAAAATTTGAACTGGTCATATTATTTGAATTGGAATAAAGGTTTGCCAGAAATATCGGGGAAAGAGTTTAATCAAATTGTAGTACAAGGACCCACCCAAAGCAGATCGTAAGCTAATGTTTTTTGTATTTTGGTTTAACACTACCTAATCTTTCATGCTTGAATTTATATGCTAACAACACTGACTCATAATGCTTGTTTCAGGTTGGATTGTGCTTTCTTCATCATGCGATTTGCTGAAAGTTTGGTCTTTCAACGCTCTACCAATTTTAGCCAAAAACAAATGAAATCTTATCGTTTTCAGGTGGGATACAAAATAATGAGAGACAAGTTCTGGAAGCAAACTCTGTAATTTTTTGTTTTGTTGCTACAATCCATATATGTAAGTGTAATGACAAACATTGTATATTTGTAGTTATAATGTATGTAATTGATATTGAAATCAATGGAGCATTTCTTTCGATCCATGGTTTTTTTGTAATCTCTAATCTTTAAACTGTAATTGTTGTCAATTACATCAATAATTTTTTAGGGAAGTATTTTGATTTCAGGCCCACGGTGGGCCTGAAATGACATTATTTCAGGCCCAGAGGGGGCCTGAAATGATTTATTTCAGGCCCACACTGGGCCTGAAATGCTAGTATTTCAGGCCCAAGAAGGGCCTGAAATGATATTATTTCAGGCCCTATCTGGGACTGAAATGAGTTATTTCAGGCCCACACTGGGCCTGAAATGCTATCATTTCAGGCCCAAGCTGGGCCTGAAACATATTGTTTCAAGCCCACGCCTCTGGTTGCAAAAAAATTATTTACAGTATGATTAAATTTTTATACGCCAATCTTTTAAATAAATGAACATGTTGTGACCACATTTTTATAAGATAAACAAGAAGGAGAGTACCTAAATACACATTGCACACCACAATTGAATTCCATTCACATCAAAACCTCATATTATCAGAATTTGGCACATCAGGAGGTTTGTATGATGGACCTAGCATATTTGGATTTTTCAAACCTCATTATCAGTTCTCAGACTTTACCTAATTATTGGTATTTTAGCTAGGATATGCTATTTTTCGTCTCCAAACAAAGTCCTAATTATTATCTAAAACTGTGTTGATACAGTATCAGTTGCACACAACAATGATTTAACAAAACAAAAATCAGAGGGGGTTAAACAACAGATTTTCAGAAAACACAGGACTTCAAGTTCCTGAAATAACATTATTTTGGGTTTACAAATGATACAACTTCAATTCTGATATATTCTGCATATAACACAAGGTAAAATGTATCATAATATTGAAATACTTCTATAAGTCACAACATTAACAACTAGTTCGATGTGAAGATG